>CM021105.1:531755338-532157101 GCA_007115665.2 Sequoiadendron giganteum
GTTGCTCATGTGCCTATGAGATTCATGGATGGGTCTAGATTTTTCTCTATCCTTGGTGTACATCCGCATTGATTGGAGTGTTCATGATCGAATATTTTCCGATATGTGCCTGAGTGTTCATGTTCTTGGCCGACATTGTGATGTTAGCATGTTGCGGATCCATGAGGATTAATATTTTATTGTTTGGAATGTTTGGATATGTTTTTTTGGGTCCTCACTATGTTATGGCTGACTTGTGTTGGTATGCATTGGAATTTATTCATGTATCAAGGTTGACAGTTTTAATTTATTCCTTATTTGTGGCCAACTGATTAGTGGATGCAAATCTGTGTAGTGGATATATACAAGATTTTTTTCCTCATTTAGAGTGTGCTCAAGTGTACAAGTGATGTACAAGTGTGAATAAAGGTCAGATCATTCAGAGCGGAGTGTGGAAGAGTTTGAAGAGGTATTAGTGTGCCTAACTGGAACTGTAATCAGGCTTTTGCAGAAGCTATTTTCTTAGTTCAAATTCATTAGATGGATTTAATTTGGTTACTGTATGTAAGGAAGTGAGCCTTCCCTTTGAGCAGTGTGCTCTAGGAAATATTCCCGAATGCAAGTGCATTCTCTTTTTATTCTTCATTATACTTCTAACAAGGTATAATCTTGTGGACTAACATCCACCGTGGTTTTTCCCCTCACAGGGTTTCCATGTATAAAATATTTGTCTTCATGTGTCTTTGATGTGTTGTTCTTATGCTTGCATTATTAACTATCAGATCTATGAGATAAGGATTGGTGAATGTTGTATAAGTTTTATTTTGGTAACAATTGATTCACCCCCCCTCTTAGTTGTCTATCCTTGTTTTTCCAACAATTCTCTCAACAACTCCATTCTCTTGAGGAGTCCGAGAAGCAGATAACTACCTTTTGATTCCATGCTCTTCATAAAATGAATTGAACTCCCGAGAAGTGAACTCACCACCTCTGTCTGATCTTAAGCATTTGACCTTCAAACCTATCTCATTTTTTGCCATAGCTTTGAAACATTTAAAATTTTCTAGTGCAACATATTTATTCTAATTTTCTCAATATCCTCGACATATACAACCTTCAGAATCATCAATGCTAATAGTGTTGAAATCAATGACAACCACATATCAACAACACAACCACAACATCCAAAAAATAGTTGATATTGTTGGAGTTGATTGTTGAACCCCAAAAGTCCCTGAAATCATCTACAACCAAAACACTTATCACATAGAGAGAAAACAATTTTTTTTTCTATGCAACCTTGAGAATTCTATTGATACAAAAAATATTCCAAATTAATTACAATGTACAATAATGAATCCTTATAAAAAGGAAAAAAACAAAAAAAACAACCCTAGATGAAACAATAGTTGAGGATGTAATTAGACCATGGAAAGTGTCATCCTATGCTATGAGACAATAAATTACATGACTTTAAAAAAATGTCTCTTATTTTTAGCTTATGTGTACTAAAAAGAATGGGACGTAATCATTAATTAATTAATTAGGTCATTTCCTTATTCTACTTTAAGGCCTCCTTAAGTACAACTTAGAAAGAAGCTAAAAAATCTAATGATGAATGAAATAATTGATGCATGAATGAACCTTATCTACAATAATTAATGAGGTACCCATGTAGAAACAATCAAATCTCTCATAGCTAGAGAAAAGGAGAAAATGTAATGGAAAAACTCCTCCCCAAAAGAGAGAAAAAATAAATGTGTACATGTGATGAAATAATGTAAGACTCAAAATGTACCCCAAGTATTGTGTTGACCATATAAGTAAAATCAAGATCCTCCCATAGGAGACAAAGAAGACAAGATGAATCCCCCCACAAGGAAGTAGCTCCTATGCCAAAGGTGAATGCACAAAGAAGAATATTGAAGATGTTCCAAAATAAAAAAAACAATGTTCCTCCCCTTAGGAGGAAACAAATCCAATGGAAAATGTAGAAGAAAATACCTCAAGAGATATGGGAGAAGAGGTCTCATGATTTTCCCTCAAAAAATTTCTCAAGTATTCATATGTCGAAATCAAAATATGTCATCAAATGAAGCAAATCTAAACAACTATGAAGATCCTTGTAGAATAACCTCTAAAGGTAATGATAATATGATAATAGGTGTGTTGTATATATCATCAAAGAGGAAGTGAATATCCTCAATCATGTCTCCAATATCTGCAATATGTGAGAACAAGTAAGTTTGCAATATCTAAAAATCATCCCACAAAGCTCAAAGTGAAAGACTAGTAACATACTATTGAGCTATATTGATCATTGAATATGTAGGAGGTGGAAGATCAACACAAGTCTCATGAACTAAGGTGGATGGAAGTACACATAGGTTCAAGAAACTTAACTTATCCTTAGATATACAATCCACTCTAGATGCATGAGATTGTAAACATTTCAATGGTATCACAATTGTTTGGAGCAAAATGTGAGAAAGCATACAATCAAGATGTATGATCAGTTGTCCCAACTACAATAAGCTCTTAAATTTTTAAGTATTTGATAAGCATTGAATGATGTGTGAAATCAAAAATATTCCTTGCCCATTTATGTGTAATTTGATAGATAGAAAGGAGATTAGTGGATAGTGAAGGGACACAAAGTATGTATAATTGAATGTGCCATCATCGATATCAATAGATCTCATTTCCCATAAAAAATCATATAATTTTTGTTCCCCATTAGTATGTGTGGTGAAGTGTAAGGATTGAATTTAGAGAACATACCCAAATATGAAGCTATATGATGTGAGGCTTTTGAATCAAGAATCCATCGGCTTGACTAAATATTGGTGGCTGAAAAGAGTACATTTCCTTTCATCTTTTCTACTATACTTGTCATGCCTATTGATCATGATTATGCATATTATGATATTAAAGAAGAGGATTCACTAGATGACATAGATGAAGGAAAATAAATATTATTCTCTTGTACAAGGTGTTTCATCTCATCAATCTATTTTACATAAAATCAATGCTTATCATGTCCCTGCTTTTTGCAATATGCACATTCTAATCTCTCCTTCTTAGATGATTCCCCTTTATAAGAGGAAGATGACTCAAAGGTATCCTATGGATTTATGATTCCTTTGCTTGGTCATTGTTCTTCAAATCCTTGTGTTTTTGTTCTTTCCTTTTCTATTTGAATCCTTCTAATATTTGGTACTTTGTGTTGCAATAAAAGCCTATAGTTTTAAAGACTTCAATGTGCCCATCTGTACCAACTTTGTATAAGATATTTGAAAATCGATTGGAGCCTTGCACATCGGAGTCTTCCAAACCACATGTTCCAATCTAAAAAAATTACCTTTCAAGAATCTCCTTTATAAGGTATATTGAAGCAATTTTAAAATGCACCCAAGATATAGTCAATTTTTTATAAAAGTACTCCAATTTGGCTTATAAACGAGATTTGAGGGCTTAAAAGCCCAAACCCTTGGTCCTATGGGAAATCACCTACTAGTGTTGGGGTTAGGCTTGTGTTGGATCTTGGTCATTGATATGAACACAATGGGGGCTAATGCAAGTGAGGGTGGCAAAGTATCCATTGGTGGTGATGAGTGGGTGTTGGGAGCTATAGAGTTTCTTAGAGTGGTGAATCTCATTATTAAGGATTGTAAATAACACTAGAGCACCATTGGCAATAACTAGTGGTAAAAACATAGAGAAAGCTACTTGTAAAAAATAGAAACGCCTATAAAACATCAAAACTACTATAAAATGTTAAGCCCCTTGAAAAGAAATTACCATTATTTTAAAATTTGTTGTCAAATTTTTGTGCCAATTACGAGAAGAATGCCTAGACCAGCCATATTCTCGTGCAAGGTTCATGGAGAGACTGTATAATAGGTATGGTAGTATACAATCTATACAAATCCATATGCTTGCATATATTTCATATAATTGTATGAATTTTGTATGCCTTGAAATCTATGCCCAAAAAATTGTCTCTCAATTTTTGAAGATACGACAATCAATCTTATGGTTTTTGAGTGTTCTACATGCAATGGTAAGGTTTTTTTTGCTCCAAGATGCACTCCTCAAGGTTTATTCTCTCAAAAATGAATAGTAATTCATAAATTTGGTATCCTAATACCATGTTGGAGTTGAATGTTGAACCCCATAGCTCTTTGAAATCACCTACAACCAAAACACCTGTCACATAGAGAGATAAAACAATTGATTTTTCTATACAACCTTGAGAATTGTATTGATGAAAAAAATAATTTTAATTAAATACAATGTACAATAATAAATATTTATGAAAAAGGAAGAAAAAAGTAACTTTAGAGGAAACCCTAAGTGAGGATTAAATTAGATCATGACAACTGTCTTCATCTTTTGTTATGAGACAAAAACACATGACCTAAAACTAAAAGAACATATCTCCTAAGTTTAACTTAAATTTAATAAAGAAAAAATGGGACATAAAAATTAGTTAAGTGATTTCCTATTTGACTTTGAGAAATTCATAATGAGCCATGAGTAGAAAAAATAAACTCCATACCAATAATAGATAACATGTTTGATTTGTAACTCCTCCATAATGACTTGTGTCTCAAGATGGGCATCCAAAATCATCACCCAATTCATATGGGATTCAACAATATATAAGATGCTCTAGTAATCGAGTCTCATATTCAATTTGATAAAAAAAATTAGAAGAACTTTGTAATTATCACTTCCAACTCCAACGTCATAAATGGAAATAACAAAGTTAGTGCCTAGATTCTCAAGGAATCTAACTTACAAAATTAATTTCTAATTACACCCTAGTCATCCAAGAACACTGTCCAAGAGTTTTGGAGACACATGATTAATACATAGGATTTCAAAGTAAAAGACACCTTAATCCTAAAATTTGGGAGGAAGAAAACCTAACTAGTCATATAGGGTGGGAGAAATTGTACTCATAAAAGGAAATATAAAGAATAAAATACACAAGAACAAAATATTAATCCACAAAGATTGGAAAGGTCCATACACAATTAAGGATTGAGTATTCCTTCCTTGGAGCTAAAATGAATGCAATTTTATCCTCCATTTCCTCTTTTCCTTATTTTCCTCATCCTCCTCATATACTTCTATTATTTTTGGCTTTCCATCTATTTAAGGAAGCTTTTTCTAGCCCATCCAAAGAAAAAATTTAATTATGGAATGACACATGCTATTAATTAGCTTCATCTTTTAGGAGTACAAAAAATTAATGTTCCATACTATACTTTGACTAGAAGCTCTTTTATTTTGGTTCCACCATTAATGTGTCTCCACTTCCATGAAAACTAGGACATCCCAATAAAACTAAGGTTTTAAGATAAAATGTTTCATAGACCATCTCTCTAACCTATATTGTTGACTCAAAATTGATTGGATCATTTCATAATATTCTTAGCCTGAAATCCAAAAATTTAAATAACAAAACCCTAATGAATTTAATACCTTTCCAAAAATGAATAAAAAATATTCATGAATTGTGGCTTGTAGAGTAATTTTAAGGAATACCCTAAACTTGTAATATCTTAATCAATATTGATGAAAAAGTTAAAATTTGGAATATACCTTCCTTATATAATCCTTCTACCTTAGAAAACATATTTTTTAGAAAAAAATGTTATTATGTGTGAGATATAGGTGAATCTTCAAAAACAAGGTGTTGTTTTCACCTTTTTCAAATCATAGCTCTAATACCACTTGATAATATCCACACATATAAAAACGGAAAAAAGATAATATGGAAGAGAGGTCAAACACAATACACAAGATGTTTATGAGACAATATGCCCTAATATATAATATATGTACATTTAAAATAAGCTATTGAGGTAGGATTACACCATTCAATAATCATTATGGAAGAAGCCACTCCACATTATATCTCCAAGAGATCCCAAATACATAACCTAATTTTTAGATATCCTTACAATGAAAATCACCTCCTTTATATAAGCCTCCTCTTAATAACATAATAGAAGAAAAAACCGTTAAACCAAATGTAGACCTACTTATTATGTAAGATAATTATTTACACAAGTTGTTCAGATGACCAAACATAACCAACTTAAGGGATGTTTTCCATGTGTCAACATATCCATCCATATAAATACATTATAATACCATATTCCTAGGTACATAACAAATTTTATATTCAAGAAATTTTATCATAAGATGTAGGCATGATAAGGATCATAAATATCAGATCATAATATATAATCTTGATAAGGATCATAGGCATAGAATCATAAGATGCAAACATGATAAATTTTGTAGGCATAGAATTGTGATAAAGGAAAACATAATAAGCATAGTGATCATGACATATAGATACCATCATAATCATAGAGTATGAGGAAAAAGGAAACATCATAAAGAATGTGGTATAGGATATAATGAAGAACAAGTGTAGATATAAATGACAAGAATGAAATGGGAGGAAAAATGATAATCAAACACGACATGCAAACATGCATGAAATTCTAATAAAGAAACATATGAAAGTATAGAAGCCAAACATGACATGTATATGCAGTCATAGAAATGTCATAGGTAAAATACCTCCCAAATGGGGGAAAAAAACATAAAACATAACATAAAAAGTAAAATAAAAATAAGAAAGACACAACAAACATGGTATAAGAGAGACCAAAGTGTAAGAACACATCTAAAAGACAAAATAAAATCCAAGACAAAAAAGGCATAATAGTTCTTGATATATCTCATGAATATAAGAATGATCTTTGTTCAAAAGGTCATTATTATCCAAAGGAGTAAAATCATCATTTTATCCATCGATGACATGACTTTCCTTTCTAATTACATGATATAAAATAAATTTAAGAATAAGAAATGTAAATCTAAAAATTAATAATAAAAAAGGATCATATTATATAATATGGTCAAAATCAAATACTTTAAAATAATTTTTACACACATGCAAGTGCATACACAATTCTGATCAGGTGATTGCAATCTTATGCTTGTGTTTGTCAATACTATAAAAACCCATTCCCTTGATATGGGTTTCATTCATCAATTTGTTCTACAACAAAAAATCCCTCCCTACTAAATCGTCTCTAAGAGTTTTGTTGCTGCATTGCAAAAAAAATCTTATTAGAAATCAAATAGAAAAATTTGTGAAAAGCATAGGTTTCCTTTTGAATAGGACTCAATTCAAGCAACATAGACATGGAGCAATCGTAATTGCTTGAAATTGGGTAGGGTCTTGCTACCAAAATGATTTGTTTCTTCCCAATGATAGGCTATGTATATAAGAGTGAATTGGCAACACTTTGGTAATCCAAAACCCATTCATTCACTCTAATTAGATCGATATAAAAATGAAAACTAGTTGTTCACCTAACATTAGTTTTGGAGTAAACAACAAATGTAACCCTATTTTTAAAATATGTTGTGCTCTACAACAAGCTAATATTACCACCAACACAAATATGGTGTAGATGTCACATCCCCTAGGAACCCATTTTTACTTTCTTAAGAGATCTGTAGTCCTGTTCTAGTTTGGACCAGAGATGGAACTTGAATTCAATTTATGTTGATGGTGTGTGTGTGTGTGAGAGAGAGAGAGATGTTTATGAAATTTAATGTTAGTCTTAATGAATATTATCATTATTATTATCATGTTATCTATTAAAATTAATACATTGATAACATTTTAGACTAACCTAGACTAATTATTAGAATAATGGAGTTGTACAAGGATTTTGTTAGATTACAGGTACTTGGGGTGTAAGGTAAGGCAGGTTTTGTGATTTAATGAAGAGATATGAGTATATCATAGTGTCATCCTTTAGGTCAAGACCATTTGTTAATAGTTTTCAAACCTAGGTTTATATAGCCAAGTCAGAATAAACAATATGAAATTTAATAATTCCTTAAGTAGTCAATTGACTCCATCAGGACTTTTTTTAATCCATCAATGAACCTTAGGAATTTGGGTTTTATTCAGATGTAACTGTTTACTCATTCTTGATTATGTTTTAAGAGAAATTGATAATAGTATAATTTAATACTTGTCAATTGTAAGACTTGCATAAAAATAAATTCATTAAAGAATAATTAAATAAAAGAACATGTATAAAAATATATAATTAATAAAAACCTAATTAAATAAGTAGGTAAACTAAATATAATATCATGAATTTCAATCATTTTGTCAAAAGAACTAAACTCTCTATTAAGCCATCAACCCTTATGAAATACAAAATATAAAATAAAAACAAAAGAAGAACAAAAATGTGAATACAAAAAACAACCCATGAAGAGGAAATTGATAAGGAAGACGTCATTCATAGGCTGCCTACTTATTTCCATGATTGCAGATAACTTACAATTTATGGGAAAAGTTTTGGGAGAGGTGGGAAGGGGTGGTAATACCATTAAGAGGCATGGTTACCTCTAAAATGAAATAAATTTGCAGAATTTGACCCAAAAATGATGCACAACAAGAGACTCGACCCCAAAACTCCTTTAAATATATGCACTTGGGGCTTATTTTTAGACAGATAACCAAGGGAGAAAGGGTGTGAAATTTTTTTTTGGAGTTGGGATGAGAGTTGGAGAGATTTTTTTTAGAAAAGTAGGGTATGAGAATAGAGAGTCTAGATTTCTTCTTGAGGTGCTTTAAAATGGTGAAAGGCCTTATCTCAGGTTTGTCTTTCCCTTTAGTCGATTTTCCATGTTGATTTTTGATGCTTCTTGGTTTAAAAACCATGCTTTACTTGCCAAATTTCCTTCATTTTGTGTTGTGAACCCTATCTCAATACCTAGTTGTTGGTTGAAAGAAGGTAAACTACCTAGCACTCTAGCTCGCCTTGAAATATTTTTCTCTCTAAAAAATTGTTGGCCAACAGTTGTTGTTGCACCAAAAGATCGACCTATTAATGCTCGATACAACTACTAGAGTTAATAGATCCACGAGAGGCGGTTAGTCCATGTCACGAATCTTGAGGGGAGCGTTTACCATTTTCCAAAAAAATCCCCCTCAGCATTACCTGAGGGGATTCGAACCTGAAACCTTTGGCTTTGATACCACTTGTTGGCCAATAGTTGTCGTTGCACCAAAAGATCGACCTATTAATGCCCAATACAACTACCAGAGTTAATGGATCCACGGGAGGCGGTTAGTCCATGTCCCAAATCCTGAGGGGAGCGCTAACCATTTGCCAACAAAAATAAATAATTTAGGTTTATAAATGCTCAACAATAAAAATAAAATAAACTAATAAACATTAATAATAGTTTCATTTAATACAGTTTTAAGAATATTTTGTGGAAAAGCAGCTCTATGAAGAGGTGTTGAGAAATCTCTTTGTAAGGATCATAGAAACTAGGATGGATAATGAGTGCTACTTGGAAGAGAAAGAACTCCTAAAGGAATTGAATAAGCTTTTGGCTAAGAAATTTTTTGGAGACAAAAATCCAGGGAAGTTTGGCTCAGAGCTGGAGATAAGAACATAATTTTTTTCATAGTTCAATAAATATTCGTAGAGAAATCAATCGAATTACATGCATAAAATCACTTGATGGTCATTCCCTGGAAAAAGTTGAGGAGTTTTGAGAGGCAGTAGTGGATCACTTCCATAATTTGTTGAATGATTGGGAGGGCTCCAATTTAAATGCCCAACAAGAGATTTTGAATGGAATTCCAAAACTGGTCTTGGCAGATCATAACAAGATGTTGAACAAAAAGTTTAGTGAGCAAGAAATTAAAGCCACCCTCTTTCAACTTCATCTTGACAAGGCTTTGGGCCCAAAGAGCTTCCTTGCTGGCTTTTTCCAGAAATGGGATGTCATAGGGAAAAATATCATGGAGGCCTTTAAAGAATCTAGAAGTTTGGGACAGGTTCTCAAAGAAATGAACAAAAAATTCATCACTATCATCCCCAAAAAGGAGGAGTTGAAGCACTTGGATGACTATAACTAATTTCCCTCTGCAACACTATTTACAAGATCTTGGAAAAACTAGTTGTTAACACACTCAAAATAATCTTTCCTGATATCATTTCTAAGGAACAAATAGGATTTGTTCTCGGCAGATCAATCCTAGATTGTGTCTTTATTGCCCAAGAATAAATTCATTCAATTCAAAATATGAAGAAGAAAGCCATGCTACTAAAACTATATATCAAAAATCCTACGACAGGGTCAATTGGCGCTTTCTCTTCAAAGTTTTGGAAAGCTTTGGTTTTGACAAGGTGTGGCTGGACTAGGTCTTTGGGTGGATCACTTGTCCGAAGTTTTCAGTCTTTCTTAATAGGTTTCCTGAAGGATTTTTTAATGCCTCTCGAGATCTTTGTCAGGGGGATCCAATTTCCCCTTTCCTATTCATCATTATGGCCGAGGCACTAGGTAGATAGATCTCCAATGCTTAGCAGTCTAGGAAGGTTTTAGGGGTTTGGATCAAAAGTGGTCTTCTAGAGGCCACCCATCAGTAGTTTCCTGATGATTCCATGCTCTTTGGCATAGCCCGGGTGATGGAAGTGTGTCACTTCTTGGAAATTCTAGACAACTACTCTTGTGCATCAGGTCAGGAGGTCAGTATTGAGAATTTTGAAGTCTTCTTCTTCAACACTCCTACACGAAGAGAAAATTAGATCTTGAACATTTTGAAATTAAAAAAAGGCACTCTTCCTTGCAAGTACCTCGAGCTACCTCTGGAAAAGGGAGTACAACCAAACAATATTTGGGATGGATTGGTAGAAAAGGTCAGCAATACAATTTCCTCATGGAAGAATCAATGGATTTCATGGGCCGCTCGATTGACCAAACTCAAATCGATGATCTTTGCTTTTCCCACCTATTTGATCTCTTGCCTCCCTCTATCAGTCGGTGCTAGCAAGGAGTTGGATAGAAAAATGAAAAAAAAATTGGTAAGGAACCTCAGACCAATTCAAACACCCATGGATCAAATGGAAACATATATGTGAAAGTAAGGAGGCGACAAGAACTGGGCTAAAAAATCTTCTACACTAGAACAAAGCCTTAGGGGTGAAGCTAGTATGGGCTGTCAACACAAACCGCACCTCAAATGGGTTAGAATTTTGAAAGCCAAGTATTTGGATGAGCAGGAAAACAACATTTTAACTTCCATATCGCTTCCTAAGGGCTCAAGGATCTGGAACTTCATGAGCAGTTGCAGGGATCTGATTTTGAACCATCTAATGTGGGATGTAAAGGATGGTAGGAAGGCCACCTTTTGGGAGGACTCTTGGGGTAGATACCATTGGAAAGAGACACTATGAATATCATTTGGTGTGTCATTGATGACAACCCTAGTTGATGATTGGATCCGCACATCATCATTTGATGATACTGGCAGTCAGATTGCAAATAGTTAAGGAAGAATAGAGCATCCGACAATTTTGTGTTCATCGATTCACATAAAGATTTTCTATTAATATTTTATGTTGCCTATCTCAAGGAAGGTTGATCAATGTATGCTTTGTGTTATCCATGAATCTCAGTGTCTCGTATTGATCCGTGTGCATGTTAGAAGATATGGTTGGCTAATTCTCTTCTTTATCAGTACTAAAGCTGACTTCGTGAATATAACATGTCGTAGATGTTTGGGAAATAATTGCTTAAGTATTTTTGTGTTCATACATGCTGATGTTGATCACTTCTATGCTATAGCCAACTTTGGTTGGTGCACATTAAGGATTACTCATGAATTGAGCCAACAATTTGCAAATGTTTTCATATATTGTTAAAGCCGACATATGGGTGATCAATTATTAGTCGTGGATATATATAAGAGATCGTTCATATCATTTTGAGGTGTGTGTGAAGTGTGTTGATGCAAATTGTGAATCAGAGTAGAGTAGAAGAGTAATAATGCATAGTTTCACTTGTGCATAAAGGATTTGTGTTGTGAGTCTGAGGAAAAAAAAGAAGTGCAGAATCAGTCTAAAGGAAAAAAGATCGATTGTTGAGCCTAACCAGAACTGTAATCAAGCATATGTAGATGCTATTTTCTTAGTTCAAATTCTCAAATGGTTTTAATCTGATTTTCTTTGTAAGATAGTGAGTCTTCTCTAAGTTGTGAGCTCTAGGAAGTGCACTTGAATGCAAGTGCATTCCCCATATTGTAAACTTCATTTGAGTATACACAGATCATATTGTGGATTGGCTATCCACCATAGTTTTTCCCCTAACATGATTTCCACGTAAAAATTCCTATGTTATGGTGTTGTGGTTTTTTATTTTATGTTCATGTATATTTCTTTGAATGAATGTTTTAAATGCTTGAAGGATAAGATGAATAAAGTTATAAATTGTAGAACACTGATTCACCCCCCTCTCAGTGTTTCTTGATTCCAACAATTGGTATCAAAAGTAGGTTCCTCTGAAGAAGTTTAATATCTTGAGGTGATCTAAGATGGCATCATACAAGAAGGATAGTCCTAGATTCGATGGAACAAACTACTCTTTGTGGAAGGCTAGAATGGAGTGTCATTTGAAGTGCATTGGTGAACCCTTCTGGAAGATTACAATGAAAAGATATATTATTCCTCAGAATGGTTCCTCTACTCCTGAGGAGATCAAAGAAGCTAAATCAAACATCATGGCTATAGAAGCCTTGTTGAGTGCTCTAACAGATTCAGAGATGGTGAATGTGATGGATTTGAAAATAGCACATGAGATTTGGAAGAAGCTGGTATGAAGGATATGCACAAGAGAAAGTTTCTAAGCTAGAAATTCTGAAAGGCAAGTGGGAAAACTTGAAAATGGGCAAAGATGAAGACATTATTTCTTTCATAAAAAAAGTAAATAAACTAGTGATGGGTATTAGATGTGTCGGTGGAATCTTGGGTGAACAAGAGATTGTAGCTAAAGTGCTCAGATCACTTCCTACTTCTTACAAATCGAAAGATCATTCTATTAAGGATCTCAGGGCAGTAACAAATGTGAAAAGAGATATGCTGATTGGTAAGCTTGCTACCTTTGAGTTGAGTGAATTTGGTGACTCTATCCCTAAGACAAAATTTGCATTTAAAGCTACTATATCTAAAAGAAACAAAAAAAGATATGATCTGGGAGAAAGTTCTAGAAATAAATTCAAGTATGAAGATGAGATGAAATAGATTGAAGATTAATGCTTAAGGTCAGACATAGGTGGTGAGTTCACTTCCTGAGAGTTCAATTCTTTCTATGAAGAGCATGGAATCAAAAGACAGTTATTTGCTCCCCAGACTCCTCAACACAAACCGCACCTCAAATGGGTTAGAATTTTGAAAGCCAAGTATTTGGATGAGCAGGAAAACAACATTTTAACTTCCAAATTACTTCCTAAGGGCTCAAGGATCTGGAACTTCATGAGAAGTTGCAGGGATCTTATTTCGAACCATCTAACATGGGATGTAAAGGATGGTAGGAAGGTCACCTTCTAGGAGGACTCTTGGGGTAGATACCCTATTTTGGTGGACATGTCATAGTTTGAAAACATTAGAACGGTGAAAAAATTGGCATGGGGAGATAAGGTAAGAGATTTTTTGGTAATCACTATACAGGATGCATGCATCTCGCATCATTGGAAATGCCTATGTAACTTAGGTCTAGAAAAAGGGGAGGTGGAGGTCTTCAAAAAATTGCTAAAGGAAATAAATCTCTATTTAAGAGAAGGACAAGACATTCTCCATTGGAACACATCTCCCTCTGAGGCCTACAATGCAAAAGAAGGATATAAAAAACTCATTGAACTTGGTGTTGAAGCGACCCGTATGCCTAGAAACCTTTGCTAAAACTTGACTTTCTTACCCAAGGCGGGCATTTTCACTTGGGCTGAATCCCTTGGGTGTGCATTGACAACAAACAAATTTGTAAAAATGGGCTACCACGATCCCTCTAGATGTTATCTCTGCAAGCAAGAGGAAGATAATGGTGATCACCTTTTTTTGAGTTGCCCTTTCACTCAACAATGTTGGAAATGGTTGATGGCCAAGCTTGAGTGACAGATGACAATGCTAAACAATCTTTTGGATTGGCTACTTGGGTGGCTAACCCTTCACAAGAATGCTACATATCACATAATTTGGATTTCTTTCCCTTCTTTGCTGATTTGGGAAATCTGGAAGGAGCAAAACAAGTGGCTTTTTCAAGAGAAATAAATGCCTATTCATGCACTATTAAACAAGATTTAGGCAGGCATTGTTGAAATGGTCAACTCATGGTTGGGTTTCGATCCTAGCATTAACTCAAACTTCACCACTTGGGAAGCTTGGATGAACCTCAGATGGTTTGGTCTAATCTTTCCTTCGATGTGTGGTGTTGGTGGGTCAAAGACTGTAGAGAACAGAAAAAGCATAAAATGGTTTCCACCTAACACAAGAGGGTATAAATTGAATTTCGATGGTGTCTCCCATGGGGGTGTTTCAGGGGTAGGATGTACAATCAAGGACTGGAACAAAAAATGTATTGGCAAGCTTGCTATGCCCCTTCCGCTTGGCATGAACAATTTGGCTGAAGTGCAAGCTTTAATTTTGGGGTTGAAGTTGTGTTCAGAGATGAACCTCAAACAAATTATGATTGAAGGTGATTCCTCTATCATGACCAATGCCTTGTGAACTCACAAAATGATCAACTAGAAACTTTTTGCTCATTTGGATACTGCTTTGAGTTTGATGGACAATTTTGAGCTAGTAACAATCAATCATATTCTTCATGAACGAAATGGGGAAGCTGGTGCGCTCTCGAACTTGGTAGCCAATGACAATGGGATTAGGATAATTGAGCTCAAAACTAGGTAGGCAGTCCTTTTGGGTGGTGGGGTGGGCACCTCTCCCACACTCATCATGGGGTGGGGCCGAAGGATGTTGCCAACTATTTGGTGGAGTTTGCCACAAGGGGCGATGTGGTAAACACATGGATGCTTTGCAAGATCAATGTTGAGATGGAAGAAGATATTTTTGGTTGTACGAAGGGGAAATTTGGTGGGACGGATTAAATCACATTTTCCTTGCCCACTGTCAGTGCAATAATGGAAACTTGAGGAGATTTACAAAGCCCACCTTGGATGTTCGTGCCATCTCCTGAAATTCATCCTTGGGACACAAAGAGAGGACAAATTCATGCTTTTTGGAGGCTCTCATGAGGTGGTGTTGTGACCTTTGGAACATTGGAGTTTAATACCTATCAAATTCATTATACCCAAGGTGTCCTCCACCTCCACTAGCCTTCTATATTTTTCCAGATGGGTGTTGGTTTCTACATATTTGGTTGTGTGTCTTTCGAAAGGTGTAGTGTTGGCATGTGTATTTTTTATTTTCATGGGAGATAAGTCAAAATTTATGGTTAAGATGTATATGGAGACACTAACTAACATTGGCGTCGATACCCCCATCTCTCTGGATAACTCAGTTTGGGAAATGGCCTTTCGTGGTGCAGTCACTGAGCAAAGGCTCAAACAAATTCTAAAGAATTATGAATCCTTCATCCTTATCATGGTAAAAATGGTTTTGGGCATTGGGCTTATCAACAATGAAGAAACTAAGCGGGTTGGAACCCACATTACTTCAAGGTTTTTGGTCGTGCTCTTAGAGATAAGATGGCTAAAACAAATGTAGAGGCCTTAATGTGGTGCCTATTCATTGTAAATCATCTAGTTGGCATGGAGGAATTCCTCACGGTCACCATCTGTGGGTCGGGTGTGTCGTGTCCTCATGACTTTCCCACCATATTCAAACTTGGAGAGGTGGTGAAATACTACCCTTTTCTCCTCGAATTGAAGGGAATGGCTCTGGTGGAGCACAAGCAAGTTGCAATTGTGGGGGCAAGCTATCTTCTAAGGTTGTTCAACGTCGAGCATTCCTTTGGTCATTGTGTGGTGTCAGTATTACATACATTTTTTGTTGCTAATGGTTTCTTGGGTTAGTTGGTGCTATTTTTTTTGTCTTGTGTATGTAAACTTATATTGTTCGACTATATATAGGGGTTGTTTTGTGGTTGTTGGTTTTTTTTTTTCCATATTTTGGCCTTTTGTAATATGACCCTGCATGATCGATGTCTGGTTGGGGTGGTTTGACAAAAAATTTGGCACACATGGTGCTTTGGTTATCTCTCATGGCGATCATTGTAACCCTTTTTTGATGTATTAATAAAATATACTTTATTACGAATAAAAAAAATAGTTTCATTTATTTTGATGGTTGAAATGGATATTAAAAAAGTCACCCACCTTTTGAACCTTGTTTCACACCATACCATGTTTAAGTTCTCCTTGGTTGGGTTGAGGCTAAGTTATAGGCTAGTTTAGAATAATGTGAACCTTAAATTAAAATCATCACAACCTAATATATTCATCAAGGAAGAAGAGAATATTTAGGAAAACAAGGAAATAATGAGTTGAAGTTCCCATAATGAGATTGCACACTAAGATTAGATGGGTACCAAATTCTAAGACAACTATATTTAGTTAAAATGATTATTTTTTTATATGTATGTATACATTATGTGAATATTACCTCCTTCCTTTTTCAAAATTAGAATGAAAGAGGTTTATCAAACTAAACTATTAATGGAAGACTTAGCTAACTATACATACAAAAAATGGACATTGAGACAATTAGGTTTTGTCATGAAAAGAATGCATAAAACTCTTGAAGCTAAACTAACACCATGATAAAATTCAACAATTGTGATACTTATTAGGCATAAGGAGGGCAGCAACAAACTGCCATATGTAAATGAGTTGTGAGTTGTCTACCCTTACCGGTTTATTTTTTCATGTCATGCTTGGATACTTCTTATTGGTTGAATATTATTTGGAGAGCCTTGGGAATGAATAGATTATTGAACTCTCATCATCATACTAATTCCAAAAATAGGTAGTGGATCCATAGTGGAGATTGAACCTAGAAACTACTTATTCCTAATTAGGAGTCTCTTTTCTAATTATAGTGCTAAGCTAGGTATGGGGGCTATTTAAGGTATACACGATGGATGGAGAAAGGAATCTATGAGGGCATAGTTAGAGGGTGTATACTTCCTAAGACATAGTTTTTTCCTTTCCATTTAAGTGGATCATCAATGGATAAATTCTATGACCCACCCAGGGTAATCTTATCAACACTCAAGCTTGATAGTAGTGTTGATGTTTGTTTTAGCACAACTAACTCTGGGTAACAATAGATCATTACTCCTCTTGAAAATTATGGGTTTCTACTCTAATGTTCCTTTATAGCTAGGTGTTGATTATGATGGGTATCTTAGTGGTATATGTGAGATCTGTTAAACAAAAGGGTCTTTTGTAAGCTAAAATTCCATAAAGTGTACTCATGAATACATGAAAAATCATATAAAATGCATATATATCCTTGAAAAATTACTGACAAACTTAAAATTTAGATTAATTGTATTTAATATAATGTTCCATCAATTTTAGCAGATTTGAGCATTCATCTTTCGCTTGAATATTTAAGATTATCTAAAGATTTGATTAAAATAAACGAAAAAAGATTAGGGTAAGGTAATATAGTAGGAAATTAATTAATTTGAATGGACAATGGTAAGTTTAATCTAATATGTCAATTCTGGAAGGTTAAACAAATTAATAAACTAATATCATAGTAGCCAGTATTCACACAACCACCTATAATATTGATACAATCACCAAAGGGAAAATAAAATATTCAAATTTTCAAGCCACATCACATCAAACCACCATATTACATGCACAAATTTGAGACAAAACTCTATTTAACACAATCAATTAATCAATGATTTCACCAGCTTATTCAATTTAGGCAAATAAAATAAACATACTACCACCAATGATCAAGAACTCGTCTTCAAACAATAGGTTCTATCCTTTGATATTATATTAAAAATAAATAAAATAAACATACCACCACCAATGATCAAGAACTTATCTTCAAACAATAGGTTCTATCCTTTGATATTATATTAACATTGACAAAATTCAGTAGAAAATGTTCATGCTAAAAATGTATCTGTTTCTTCTATTTAAAATGATTTTTGATGATCAAAATGTTTTACAAAGCCAAAATATATAGGAATCACGTGTCTCATAGCTTATGGATCTGAAAATAGTCTTTTGGAGTTTAACTTGGGTGATTAGCCCCAAATGAAATTAGAACTAAGACTAACTAAAATCTAACTATGCAACTACAACAGTACTAAAAACTCAATGCCACATTGGCACTTTTCCCATTTAGACATTGATTTATTACAACTTATTTGAAAAAAATAATGTTTGATATGACATCTTTTGAAAATGAGAAAACTCTCTAAAAAGGTATTTATGACTTCATTCAAGTCATTAATGTTTAGTCCTTTGTGATATTGTAGCTTTATCCTCTATGAAAAGGTGGAACTCTCGAGCTTTTCCTATAACTCATCAAAAATTTCCAGCTAGATTCCTAGAAGTTATAAATGTTTTCCTTTTTTTGAATCATTTGATTGATGGATCCTTTAGAGACCAGACCATCTAAGGACTCTTCAAACTCATCGATTATATTTTTTGGAGAGGCTACCAAAAATGGGGTTTCCCAAAATGTGCAACCAAGATTTTTGATAAAATGCTCTATCTTTACTATAGCCTAATCGTCTAGTCCTTTATTCCTACTCATTTTATATGTGAAATTATTCAAAAATTTGGCCCTTATTTGTCTAGCTTTCAACCATTCTTTTGTTTTTTCCTATTTGACTTCCTCGATCATTATTTCTTTTATTTATATAGATGCAACTTTGATCTTCTGCAACATTGGTATATAATCATTCCACATGAGAAAGTCATTTATTTGTGACTCAATCTCATGAACCAAGCTAGATTCATCACTAATATAGTGGTATCCCTTTATTACCTTAATTATTACCCTATTTCATAATTCTTAAAGGTCTTCTCTACATTCATTAGAAACAGAAAGGATACCTTCAAGGTTTGGACATTGAAAATCCTTATTTAATGCAAGTTATAGGATTGGAGTAGGTGCAACTAAATCAATAGGACCAATTAGATGGTTAACATAAAAAATCAATTGGGAAACTTAAGCTTTGAGCTCTTCTTTGGTGTTCTCTTCATTTTTCATTCTATTGAGGATGATAGAGACAACCATCTACATGGATTTATTTTCCTACTCCTTGGTTTGAGTACCCAAATTTATTTGCTACATTCAATAGTCTTTTGGAAACATGTTTGATTTTGGCTTGTTGACCATAGGGATAACAACATGTGCTATTTGATTTCCCTATTCATCAATTGAGGTCATTGAAAGCATTCTTTCCCTTTTATTTCTATTAATGGATGTTTGAAATGCCTCAATACAAGTAGCAAAATCCTCCTCTTCTTTGACATATGTCCTTTTAGTTTTTTGAATAGTATGGTTTAACCATACTGGGAGGGTGGATTTACTTCTTGTTGAGGAGAAGGAATGACCTTTGTGTCATGTGAAGCTTTAGAATTATTATGGTCATCCTTTTCTTCTTCTCATTCTTGTTCAATGTCCTCCCTTCCAACATCTTCCTCTTGTCCACCTTCATTCAAAATTTCCTCTTCCACAACTAGTTGCTCATCTTCTTTAGGAGGTGGAGGAATGTAGGTGTCATGTGGAGGTGAAGGAGGAGAAGGGATGTCAAAATCATGAGGTGGTGAAGGAGGGGGAGTGGTAATATAAGGAGGATGGATTTGAGGTGGAGGAGGAGGAGTGGGGATGACTTCCTATGATGGAGGAGATGGTGGTGGAGATGGAAGAGGATATTCATGTGGAGGGGAAGAAGAAGATGTAGGTGATTAGGATTTATGAATAGGGGACATGAACAGAAACAAAGGTTGAGAAGGATCTTGACAGACTTGTGCTCTTTTTATTCTTTGAAGAGGAACATCTTCTTCACTTCTTTGCTAGTCTCTATGACTATGCTCTCCTCTTTTTCTTTCCTCTTCAACCATGATGTTGTGGATGTTTCCTTTCCTTTTGTAATTGTAGTAGTGGAGGAATCTATGACCTTCTTAGGTTCTTTCTTTTGGGGCTTGGGTTATGATAAATCTATCATGGGGAAAGGGGAAACCAACCATTATTTTGAACATACTATTACATGGGTTGCTCTGACCTCCATGGTCGAATATTATTCTATTGAGAATTTCATATTATGGATTGGCTAGATGAATATCCCTTGACCATTGTAAATTGGATCCGATAGGTTCCGATTCTCTTTCAAATCTTTGGGCACTTTGGCTACATTGCAACTTCTCATTAGATTCATGATCAATCTATAATAATCCTTCATTTAGACCTCATATTCATCCTCATAGTTGTACCAATGGTCTTTCAGAGTAGCCCCATTCTTATAAAATGAGCCAATGACCTTGCTGATTTTTGCAATTGAGTCAAAATTGGTCTTGGGGTCATTATATAGGTTCATTATTGTTGGCCTCCTACAATGATTTTAACAACTAAGCCCTTGCATCTATGATTCAGAGATTGAACATCTAACCTGAATATCCATTTTAATCATCATGAAGGTGCATTTAAGTTTTCAACCTAGGGATGTAAATTTGAAATGGGTCAGCATTGTATGTGCACTAGGAATCCAAAGTAGTCATATCTATCCTACAACTAAGAAAAACATAATGTTGAAAGTAAATTTCTTGGAAGGACATAACATAAATGTTGAACATCACCCAACAACTAGATTAAACTAAAATGCATGACAAAAATGAAGATCTTAATGAATAAACAGGAAACTACTATGTTTGCTTTGGTTGCAGGAACAATCATAAAATGGAATTCTAGTGGCTGCAAGAATAGTCAGCGTTAGATTCTTAACTAATTACTAAACAAAAAATAACAACTAAACTAAACTATGGTGCAAGATGGAATAATCACCAAGTGGGCCCCCTTGGATAAGTATTCCCTAAAACTAAGATAGACTCAAATGCATGAACTTATAACTTCATTTTATTCAGAAGAAAAAGATGAGTACAATCATCATAGTTGTATTTCCAAAAAACTCAAGAGTGTGATTACATCAATTAAGCAATATTCTAACTGAGAGACAAAAAGAACATCAAAGAACTTATTTATTCAACCACCTAGAAAGGAGGTCAACTCGAGAAAAATCGAAGGATGCCACATTAGGGAAAGCATGGAAAATAGAAGGGGTAGCTACGCATGCACAAAACCTATCAGGCACGCTTTCCTTAACTTGAACCTAGCACAACAGTAATGCCAGTGCATGCTCAACATCATTTAAGACCATAAAAAGGTGGTTACAATTCGATGCATGAGAAATCTCCAACAACCAAGAGT
This sequence comes from Sequoiadendron giganteum, assembly GCA_007115665.2. Lineage (NCBI taxonomy): Eukaryota > Viridiplantae > Streptophyta > Pinopsida > Cupressales > Cupressaceae > Sequoiadendron > Sequoiadendron giganteum. Next base: position 531,776,650 of record CM021105.1, read on the forward strand.
CTTCAATGACCACCTTGTTGGCCGATATAGCACACGTCCAGCTGGCAAGATCTTCCTGAATTGCAAGTCTCAAATTATTTGCATGACAACATTAGCATGCACAACAATTGTATATCCATAATACTCTTAAAGCAACATTCATGAATCACATGAAAAGTTAACACAAACAGTCCACATAGCATATTGATATCATTTGAAAGCTTATGAAAATAAATTAATGTCCAAGGTCTATGGTTTCAAGGAAATATTATGAAAGATCAACTCTCAAGCATCAAATTCTTATGTAACTACAGGAAATGGAGAACAACCCTATCAATAATTAAGCCATAAACTAGACTCATCATTTCCCCCCAACCTAATGTCTTGTTGGTCCTCCAATAGAGGAAGAATTGACCTTTTGTTTGGTCAACGCCCTGAAGTTGGAAATTGCAAGTTGTCCCACATCTATTTTTGTTGTATCTAAATAAGGATCCCAATAGAATCCTTGTTTTCTTTCCAACTCGCTTCATCTCTACCTTGCATCAGCAATTTCATACTTGTAAAACCTATAGTTTGGCACTGGACACAATAGAATAGGAGGCTGAAAAATTAGTGGAAGATAGAATTGCCCTTTTTTTCTTCCAAGTTGAATATGCTTATCAATTCTTTTGAGTGCTACAAAATAGTTGTGCATGGAATGAGGCTTTGCTTGCTTCAAATCATCAAATAGGGTATTCCATATCTGTGAGAGGTATCCCATAACAGAGTCTCATGTGGTTCTTGCCATCTCTTCATACTCTTTGTATGTTGCCTCTCTCTCAGGAAGGATCCTGTAGCTATAGCTTGGCCGATATAAAATTCTATGCCAATCCTTAAAAATATCTCCCGGATGTCTAGACTTAGCCCTAATGGGAAGGGGAATGTTGGATTCAACTTGCATGTAAGTCCTGTACTGCTTTCCCCGACTTACTTCATTTTGTATCCAGGACATGAATGCTCGTAATTGGACATCCCCAACATATAGCAGTTCATTCCAATCTTGATCTTTGGTTACATAAAAATTATGTAAATAAAATTCACACAACAAATTTTTCATCTCAGGGGAGTAATCCAAAAAGCATTGAAAAATTCAGTAGGGGTTTTAATTGAGGGGTTCAAACCTGAAACAATCTTTGCAAACTTGAATGAAAGATGTTTTTCTTTTAAATACAGGGCATATACCCTTAGAGGAGCTCTGCATTCCAATATATGTGGCACTAAGTTGTCATTTCATTCACCTTCTTCCTTAGAACGACAATTTTTGCACTCTTATCTTCAATTTCCTCATCTTTTTGTTCAATTTCCTTCTTCAGCCTGCGTTTTTCTGCTTTCCATTCTTCTTCTCTTCTTTGTATTTCTTCCATAAATTCAAAATTACTATGTTCATTGAAAAATTAGAGGGCCTATGTACTCCTACTATTATTTTACCTATCACTTGTGTTTGCTCTTGGTGGAGTATTATCTGCAGGGCTTCTTCTTGCTCAAGCAATTCTTCTTGCAAGGGCTCTAGACCTTGTTCTTTCATTTCAATCTATAGGGCCTGTTGTTCCTATTCTTGCTCATGTTGCAGGAGCTCTTGCTGCATGATTTCCCGATTTCCTTCACACGTCTGGCTTTCAACTTTCTCTTTAGTATCCACAAGATCAACCAGTGTTAAATTTGTTGCTTCTTGGAACAAATCCTTTTCCTTTTCATTTACATGCTCCATTGGAGCTTTTGTATCATCCTATGACGACTTTCCAAGTTTAGGGATTCCCTTAGGAGATACCTTAACGGTTGGCCCAATTGACTTTAATTTTTTGGGAGGGTTTCTTCATTTTTCCTTTGTTGTAGGAAGAACAATGTCAACTTTTCATTTCTTGGAGCTTGGCACTTCCTTTTCTATCATTTTCGTTTTAGCTTTTCCTTCTTTTTGTTCTACCTTCCTCTTATGTTCCCTAGTTTTCATTAATGTTCCAAGAGGGACATCATCATCAGAGTAAGGAGAGGAACCCTCATTATCAGAATTCTCTACCTCAGAATAACTAATTTCAATAGCTTGTGTGGCTGCAAGAGTGTTTCCAATAGGGCTTACATCAGAATTTGAGGTACTAGCAAGGTCCCAACATTTCTCCTTCTCCTCCCAACTCTATGAGGTTGAGGAAAAACCCTAGATTGCAAATGCTCTGGTCTAATTTTATCAATTCTCAAAAATTCTTCCCAAGAAATATTGGACACGTCATGCAAATATTTTTCAACTAATAATTTATTTAGGCAATGGTGGGAAATAGAATTGTCCCTACCTTTATGAGTTTCTACTGCCATGATCAAAAGAAGGTGATACAACACATTGGGTACATTCATTCTCCTTTCGTACCTCATGTGGTTGAGGAGCTTAAAATGTACAAAATGTAAAATTGACTTGTAACCTTCACAAGTGATATACTTGACAACATAGACCACAAACTACTTCCAAATCTTGGGCAGAGAAGTCCTCTTTGCTCCTTGCTTGTCTATGCTCAATGAAGGATCATTAGGTTATGTGAATTCAGCCCTAGCCGACTTGGCGTCTCTAGATGCAGGATAATTTTCACAATCAATACGTAACCATGTAACTTCTGCAATTATTTCCTCTGTAGCTATGACTTGCAGCCCTTTTATTGTGGCCCTTCCTTCAGACAATGTCTGGGAAAATTCTAATGCAACACCTTCGTTGAAACCATCCATATTTAAGAAATAGCCTAGTAATCCATAGTTTCTAAATTCGGCCAAGCAAGGCGCATCCTATAATAAAACATCATGAACTGTGGGTTCGTTTTGAATCAACCCATCTCCCATTGTTTGCAATCAAACAATTACTCTGCAAAGATTTTCTTCTTGAAATTCTTGTCTTGAAACCAAACTTTTCCTTCCTGCAACTTTGTCGAATTTCCAATGCTGGTGTCATTTGAAGTTTACCTTTTGGCTTAGGATTATGACAGGTATAATTAAAGCAATAAAGGAGTAATAAATGCAGACTATGATTAAGGAAAATGGTGATGGAGGATTTACATTTCACACATATGATTCGTCATCTCCGAATTCAAATTGGCTTAATGACTTAAATCTTGCTGACATGAATCAGTACAAATAGACATGTGAACACGGCATTGACACATTCCCCCCCCAACCTAAATGTGCACATGTGTCCTCACATGTGAGGTGAAAGGACAATTTGACAGGGGCAGGAAATGATGACATGCTATGGTGAATGCCCATAATAATTTATAGTAATTAAATAAATGCACTAGAAGAAAATTAAGATATAACAATTAATGTACACGTACCTAAATTGATGGAATATTTATTGCAAAGATCATGGAGAAAGTATCGGTCATTTTCAAGAAATTTGCTAAGCAATTAATGAAAGTGGAGTGGAATGAGGTGGAGTGAAATGAAGTGAATTGAAATGATGGTGGTGAGGTGGAAGAGAGAGAAAGGTAGAATGAATGGGCGGATGGGTGAAGAAGTGGACCCCCACAAAGTGGGAATCTTTACTATGAGAAGTGACATACCTTAATTAGTCGAAAGAAGGGACACAAGGTCCACTTCCTTCGACTGCAGGAAGTTTGGGTGTTGCACGTTGAGTAAATTGTTGTAGGAACTCTTCCTTAGAAGTTGGCTTGTGATACAATCTCAAGTGATGACCATTCACCAGTAGCTTAAACCTGACAGGGTCGATGGTAGTAATTTGAACAACTCCACTAGAAAATATTTCAGCCACCTCATAAGGTCTAATCCATCTTGTCTACAATTTTCTTGCATTATCCTGATATATTGAGTCATAGAGTAGTGCCCAATCTCCAAGTTGGAACTTCTAATCCTTGATGAATTTATCATGCCATCTTATTCGCTGATTATGCACTACCTCTATGTGTTGTAAGGCTACCTTCCTCATCTCATCCAAAGCATTCGACTGCATGATTCTATCTCTTTGTGCTTCAAAAATATCCATTCCCAATTCTATTGTAGTTTTGAGAGTCTTATGTTAAAATTCAATGGGCATCATGGTTGAATTTCCATACAACAACTCAAATGGAGTGAATCTTGTAGTTGTTTTCTAGGTGGTTCTATAAGCCCAAATAACTTCTGGTAACCTCCTTGCCCAATCCTTTTTATGGATAGCCACTATTTTGGTCAAAATGGTTTCAATTTCTCTGTTAGTCACTTCAACTTGGCCATTGTCCTGGGGGTGATAAGGAGTATACTTCTTGCATGCCTAATGTTTTACTCATTGACTAGTGTTGAAACAAGTGCTGAAGTGAATTGAGTCCCTTGATTAGTCACTATCTCTCTTAGAACTCCATACCGTGTGAAAATTTCCTCATACATAAATTATGCAACCCTATTATCTCGTGCATGCTTCATGGCTTTAACTTCTACCCATTTAGTTACATAATTAGTGCATACTAAAATATAGGATTTACCTTTTGATGGAGGATCAATGGGTCCTAAAAAATCCAGTCCCCACTTATCAAATGGATTGATTACTACCATCTCATCAGATTTTTTTGGTCGGCTCATCCTTTGGCATATGTCATAGTTCCTTGTATATCTCCCTGCATCCGTGTGAAGTGTTGGCAAAAATATGTTGTGTTCAAAATCTTCATTGTTGTCCTCTTGGCTGCAAAATGTCCTCCAAAGGGTTCATTGTGACATGCATGTAGAATATCAAATGTTTCATCTTCTCTCACATATCTCCTCATGACCTAGTCAGGTCCAGTGTAGAAAAAAACATCCAACAATCCATGAGAAAGGAAAATATTTTTCAATGAGCACTCTCCTCTCTTTTGGAGAGAAGTGAGGAGGGACTCTCCCCATGACAAGAAAGTTAGCTATGTTAGCATACTATGGTGTCTGCACACTAATGGAAAATAAGTTCTCATCAAGGAAATAATCATCTATGACTTGATTGTCTTTTGATGTGGTTAGCCTTGAAAGAAAATCTGCAACAACATTGGCTTTACCTGGTTTATCCAAAACGGTTATGTCAAATGCCTGCATCAATAGTAACCATCTTGCTAGCCTTCCTAAAATTAGAGGCTTATTCATGAGGTATCTAATGGCTGCATGATCAGTGTGCACAAATATTTGGTAGTTGGTTATGTAATGTCTGAATTTTTTTAGAGCATAGATCACTGCTAACATTTCTTTTTTTGTCACTATATAGTTGAATTTAGCTCCTTGCAGATTTTTGCTGACAAAGTAAATGGTGTTTTTAATAGCTCCTTCTTTATGTCCTAGGACTGCTCCTATAGCATATTCTAATGCATTTGTATGGATGCAAAAAGGAAACTCCCAATTAGTTCCCTTGATTAGAGGAGCGTGAGTCAAAGCTGCTTTCAAGTCATAAAATGCCTTGTCACAGCCTTTTGTCCATTGGAACTTGGCACCTTTATTTAGGAGATTATACAATGGTGTTGCCATTTTGTTGAAGTCCTTGATGAACCTCCTGTAATAACCTGCATGTCGTAAGAAACTCCTGACATATTTTTGTTTTGCAAGAATAGGTAGATTGGTAGTTACCTCCATCTTTGTAGGATCTACTTGAATTCCTTTATGAGAGATGTAGTGGCCAAGAACTACACCTTCCTACATCATCATGAAGCACTTTTTCACTATTTAAAGACATTATGATCTACACATCTTTGTATGATCTACACACCTTTGTAGGACTCTTTTAATATTTTCCAGTGCTTCATTGAAATCAGCAGCATAAGAAGTGAAATCATCCATATAAATCTCCATGCAATCATGAGAAATGTCTAAAAATATGCTAATGACTACCCTCTAAAAGTTGTTGGTGCATTTCATAAGCCAAATGGAAGTACTAAGTAGGCATAGGTTCCCCATGGATAGGTAAAGGTGGTCTTTTCTTGGTCCTCTAGTGTAATTTGGGTTTGGTTATAGCCACTAAATCCATCAAGAAAAGAAAAGTACTACTCTCCTGCAACTGAGTCTAGAACTTGATCTATGAATGGCAAGGGAAAATGGTCTTTTTTGGTGGCAGATTTGAGTTCCCTGTAATCAATAAAAACTTGCCACTTCCCTATTTTTTTGGGCACAATCACCAATGGAGACACCCACTAGCTATCTGAAATGGGTTAGATAAATCCTACATCTAGCAATTTTTGGAGTTCTCTTTTTACTATTTCTCTCAATGTTGGGATAATTCTTCTTTGCGGCTGCCTTACTGGTGTACAATCATCTCTTATATATATCCTATGAGTGCAAAGTTTAGGATCCAATCCCTTCATATCATGATAATCCCATGAAAATGCATTTTGGTGGTCCCTTAGCAAGTTTTCTAATGACTACTGTTGTTCTTCACTCAATTTACTATTGTTATTTAGATATTTCCCTTCTAACACTTAGACTTGTGTAGTTAACTCAACCATATCTCCTTCAATAATTCTTCTTACCTTGATTTCATGTGGCAGTAATGCGTGAAGCATACTTGTTACTGTAAGAAATTCGGCTACATGAAAGGCGTTTGCAGGAAAGGTGTCTGCAGGAAGAGTGGTTGCAGGAAGAGTAGCTACAAGAAGAGTGGTTGTAGGAAGAGTGTGTAGGAGTGTCTTAACTGTATCGGCAGAATCAAAGGATGATGCTTCTTCTACCTCATAATGGTTCTGAATTATGTTAGACAGTACCTCATCTTCATCTTGAAGCTATAGGAAAGGACCTCTGCCTAACATCATAAGTTGTGCCACAAAATTAATTTTCCCAGCCTATTCACCAACATGTGGCCATATTGAATCATCCTTAACATGGGATGGCTGAGTATGAGGGTAGAGAACAATATTTTTGGTTTTCTTCCTGTCTGAAATGGTCATGACTCGTATCCTACATCCAATATAAGCATATGTTGTTGCTAACCACTGTCTTCTAAGAGTAAAGGGGTACTCGCCTAGTGTGGCTTTGGGAGAAAGAATCGTAAAATCTACTGGGTACTCCCAAGAGTCTAGGGTTACCACTAGATCTTCCACTATACCATCAGGCTTAACAGTAGAACTATCAACAAGCTACAAGGCAGTAGGAGTAGGTCTCATACTTACAATATTTAGTTGTTGCAAGATGTCCTTAGTCATAAAATTTATTGTTTCTCCTAAATGAATCAAAGCATTCTTTATTTGCATCCCATTTATAAAAAATCCTACCACATGACTCCTTGGGTCATTGTACTTGGGGATGGTCACTTTCCCAACCATGATGTCAGTGAGTTGTCCCACCACATGAACTGTATTGGGGTCTTTCTTCTTCCTGCCTAGCTTCTTAAGGCATGCTTCCTTGATTTCTTTGTCATATATGGGAACATATTTGATGTCCTGAAATAGAGTTATCTACACATATATGCTTCAACCGATCTAAAATTTCAAAAGTCGTGTCCTTCTTTTCTTCTTTTTGCTTCACAGTTTCCAACCTCTAGGGAAATGATGGTTCAAGATCAATTTGCTTGGTTGGGACTGGTTCAGGATTTTTAGGTGCACTTGGCTAAACAGGGACACTTAGAGGCTCCTCCTCTTCCATAAGAAGCTCAATGATAATAGGTGTGGAAGAAGTTGGTAAAGTGGTTCTTGAATGCAAATGGATGTCACTTACACTCACAACATATGTAGAGAATTGATTTGGATCAACAAAGTGTACTGGTTGCTGTTGTGGTTTATTGTTTGGGTTAGGTGTGGGTTGGGCTGGTAGTTAAGTAGGTTTAGGCACATTTGGACTTGGATTAGCAAGAGAAGGCATTATCACAGGTTGTTGGGGCTAAGAAGGTGGCTGCATGTAATTGGTTTTTTAGCTTGGCCATTGTTGTCCTCCCCTCCATTGAGATGTTTGCTACTAGTTTCTTGGAAGTGGCTACCAGTTTCCTTGAAACTGCTGCCAATTCCCTTGAGGTTGCTGCCACTGGGGTGGAGAGTTTTGGTGATTGGGCCAAGCATTTGGAGGGTTATTCAAAGGTTGTGGTGGATATCCTCCATAATTGGATGGATATGGGGGTTGCCATTGATTACTAGATGAATAAGAATTGAAATATGGACCAACAAAAGATACTGGATCTAGTGGCATACCCTATCTTGGAGCCCATGGCCTCCTTTGTGCAACATAGTAGACTTGATCATCATCACCCTGGATTGGTTTGAACTTGGGTGCCATATGCTTTCTATCAATATTGGCTATCATCTTGCATCTGCATTCCTTCTTCTTTTGTTTGCAATGAAGGAAATATTCTGCCAACATTGCCTGTGCCTCCTCTTGTTTCTTCTTGGCCTAAAGTGAATCCAACTGAGTATCTAGTTTGTTTATGATGTCTTGCTTGAAATCTGCCAGTAAGTGAGTAATATCCATCCTTGAAACTCCACTGGTAGATGACTTACCCATAGAGGATTGGTAAGCTCTCCATTTCTTTGAAGTTTCCCTAGAATAATACTGGCATATTTTCTTGATATCCTCCCAAGGAACTTGGGTGATATCTCTTCCTCCCATTAGGTCCAAGGAATTAGTGCAATTGTCATTAATTCTTCTTAAGAAAAGCATCTTCTATGATTCTTAATTGAGTCTATGGTGTGGATATTTCTGTAGACAAAACAAAAACCTTGAAATAAAATCTTCCAGGCTCTCATCTTCCTTTTGTTGCATCCTGGAAATATCATCTCCTCTCATGTTACTACCCCTACAATACTCTTTGTCTTTCTCAAGGAATTTTGTCTTCATGTCCTTCCAAGTCTCCATAGTATCTTTGCCTAGGCTCATGAACCATCTTAATGTAGCTTCTTTCAAGGTGGAAGGGAATAACTTAAGCCTATGGGCATCAGTGGTATAGTCATAAATTATGCAGATAATATCAAATTCAAACAAGAATGTATCAAGATCTTCTATGACAAGCCCATAGAACTTAGGAAGAATTGAAGCAAGGATGTTTTTGAGGTTGTCTAATTCATTTTGATGAGAAATGGGGAAAGGAAAAGTTGGTTGGTTAGCTCTGTTAGGTCTGTTTCCATTTGCATCACCCATGCTTGCTTGATGAAAGTCCAAAGCAAAGGGTTCTTCAACTAGATTTTGATCTTCAAGGGAAACTTTATAACTGGTTAGATCAGTAAATTCATCAGTAGAGGGGTATGGCTCTTCTTCTTCTCTATTTTTGGACAAATTCTGGTACTCAATTAACTAGAATGGATCATGATTGTTAGGAAGGAATCTCCCAAGAGCATCTCTCCTCCTCCCTCTACACATGCAGTATCAATGCAATATCAACCAACTTCACACAAATAATTAGCAAAATAATAGGGGGAACATTACTTCTAAGCGAGAGGTATACTAAGAACAACTTCAAAAATACTACAACAAGAAAAACTATCAATGAATTCAAAGAACTAACTAGTTTGATACCATCCTTGACAACGATGCCAAAAATGTTGGCCTACTACAATGATTTTAACAACTAAGCCCTTGTAGTTGTGATTCAGAGATTGGGCATCTAACCTGGATAGCCATTTCAATCATCATGAAGGTGCATTTAAATTGTCAACCCAGGGACGTAAACTTGAAATGGGTTAGCATTGTATTTGCACTAGGAATCCAAAGTAGTCATATCTATCCTACAACTAGGAAAAAAATACAATGTTGAAAGTAAATTCCTTGGAAGGAAATAACATAAATGTTGAACATCACCCAACAACTAGATTAAACTGAAATGCATGACAAAAATGAAGATCTGAATGAACAAACAAGAAACTACTCTATCTGCTTTAGTTGCAGGAACATTCACAAAATAGAATTCTAGTGGCTGTAGGAACAGTCAATGCCAGATTCTTAACTAATTACTGAACAAAAAATAACATCTACTAAGGTATGGGATGGAATACTCACCAAGTGGGCCCCCTTGGATAAGTATTCCCTAAAACTAAGATAGACTCAAATGCACGAACTTATAACTTCATTTTATTTAGAAGAAAAATATGAGTACAATCATTATAGTTGTATTGCCGAAAAACTCAAGAGTGTGATTACATCAATTAAGCAATCTTCTAACCAAGAGCCAGAAAGAACATCAGATCCCTTATTTATTCAACCACCTAGCAAACGTGAAGGATGCCACATTAGGGAAAGTATGGAAAAGAGCAGGGGTGGCTATGTATGCACAAAACCTGTCAGACATGATTTCTTTAACTCGAATCTGGCATAGTGGTAATGCCAGTGCATGCTCAACAACATTTAAGACCATAAAAAGTCGGTTACAATTCGATGCATGAGGAATCTCTAGCCAACAAGAGTCTTTAATGACCACCTTGTTGACCAATATAACACACGTCAAGCTGGCAAGATCTTCCTAAATTGCAGGTCTCAAATTATCCACATGACAATGTTAGCATGCACAACAACTACATATCCATAATCATCTTAAAGGAACATTCATTAATCACATGCAAAGTTAACACAAATAGTCCATGTAGCATATCAATATCATTTGAAAGCTTATGAAAATAAATTCATGTCCAAGGTCTATGGTTTCAAGGAAATATTATGAAAGATCAACTCTCAAGCATCAAAGTCTTATGTAATTGTAGGAAATGGACAACAACCCTATCAATAATTAATCCATAAACTAGACTCATCAATAATCAATAAGGATGGTGCTATTTCAACACTCTTGGATATTTTCATGTTTTCACAAGAATATACTCCAATCTTGATGGGGAAGGAGTATCCTGACTTATTCTTTTTGATAATCATCTTGTGGATCTCATCCACTTGCCTGAATAACTCTAACAAAATTAGCCTATCACTAGGTTATCTTAGCAATCTGAGAGGAGGCTTGAGAAAGCCTTCCACCTTGATATAAGTGAATGTTTTGAATTGGATGTACTAATTTTCCTAGTTCTTTAGTTCAACCATTTCCTCGATGGAGATTCTTTTAGAAAAATCATTCTCCAAACCCTTGATTATTGCATATACAAAAGCGCAATTTAATATACAATGATTAGTATTGCTTGCCTCTAGCTTTAACTAAGGGTGGTGCTTATAGATTTTAGTTTCCCCCAACTAGAGAGATCCTACCCTTAAAAATATCAGGAAAATTTTACTGATAGGAAATCATATGCCCTAGTTAAGAAGTATAAAATTTGGTTCTATTTAGTACATCTATTGGTTGATTGTGCAATGTGTCACTAATGATTGTATCCCAATTTATCTTCTTTTCAAAAGAAACTATTAGGATGATGTATCACATCTAGGGTTGAAATTATCTGGCATGAGGGTAGCCATAAACCCTACTAAGAAGTGTGATTTGATCCTTGGCATCTTTCTTGAACTCACTTATATTTTATACTTTGGTCATCTTTAGTTCCAATTTCTTGGGGTTGAGTAGGAGCTGGTTGCTGATGAAATTAAGACATGACACATTCTTCTTCTCATAATGAGTCAATGTCTTTTGAATATCAATGGCCTCATATTTTGGGAAGGTAAGGATTCCAAATACCCTTTCAATCATATCTGAGTTGATATCCAACACCACTTCTCCAAAAGGTCCCATGGTCTTTCTTTGGATTTGGTCATAATGTTGTGCATATGTCAACACTAGCTCAAGTGATTGCATTGATATAGAAAATGTTGCTACCTCCACTTGTCCTGATGTGTCTAGAAGTAAGTGGCCATTATCATTCTATCTCTTTCATTGTGGATTCTCCTTTGGAACTCATTCATGTCCACATGTCCTAGATCGATATATCCAATGTCCATATAGGGAGAGAACATATTTGAAGGTGGATGATATCCCTTATACTAGTACTTCATATTTGAACCTTCTCCTTGCATATTTCTTGCATATTCAAATTATCATCCATTAGAGGAAAGAAACAACCTTCATATTTATACCTAGCTAAACTTGAGAGAACATCCTTACCAAATCCTAAAGTTAAGTCATTTCATATCTTATTGCATAGCTAAAGCTCTAAATCCATACTTAGCCAAAATTCAATGTTGTCAAGAATTAGGTTTCAAGAGTATGATTAATTACTTTCTAAAAGGTTCATTGTCTCGAGAGAAACCAACCTGAACACTAAAATTTGGAATATATGTCAAAATTTACTTGAAGTATCATTTTTTGAAGTTCCAAGATCCCCTACTTGTTCTATTAAACCATAATTGTTAAGGAAAATACCTGAAGACCAACACCTGAAATTTATCAAAAGAGAGTAAACATATTGCTAGGAATTGACAATCAGAAATAACCATTGATAAGGCCTAATAGGGATGTCTGATCACTGAAAGCTGAATAATATTGTTTAGAACATTGAGCTATTTTACATTTTAGAAGAAGGTTTCGATCATTAAGAATAAAAAATATCATTTAGCCCTTAACCTAAATAATCATAACTAGTGATGAATATTTTCGATGAGAAAAACCCACACAAACTAGGTGTTCTGATTTTTAATTTTCGGAATCATGGATTGACAATGACTCCTATATTTTAAGGATCATTTCATTAATTGTTAGAGTATACACCAATGATCCAATTATTGATATGTTCAATGATTTTGGGAACCCGACTTCGAGAGTTGAGGATCAAAGAAAATCCTTAAAATTTTAAGAAAGATTTCAATAATCATTAAGGCTTATGTTTGACATATGATGATTGAGAGACTTGATGAAATTTCAAAAGCTTAAATTTAATGCCATTGTGGGTCAGGGATTGGTGATGATTTTTAAATGTTATGAAGATTTTCAAAAAGCATTAGAGAGTATCCCTGACAACTGATGACTGAAAGACAATGAAATTTCAAATGTAAAGTGTGAGTCATCAAGGGTCAAGGATCAATTAGAATATTTTCCTCAAAGCACCAAATGGAAATTCAAAAATCAATGAGGTTTGATGATGACATTAAAAACATACTCGATTGGTGTGCCAAGGAAAAAAAGATTTGACAAAAGGGGAAAAACAGAAAAGAGGAAAAATGAAAAAAGAAACAAAGAACAAACTAGAAACCCCAATCTAAATTAAAACATGAGAAACAACACAAGAAGTGACAAAAGAACGATACAAATTGAAAACACCACTAAATTGAATGATATTTTGAGACTCACTTGAGAATTGTGTGGATGAAGAACGAAGGAGACACACACCAATGAACTAGATGAACCGAAGACACCTGAACACGAACAAGAACACACCCAAACCAAAGAAATCATAAAAAAATCATGTGGAAGAAAGGAAATTTATGGGAGAGTTGCGAAGAAAATATAGAGCATGAAATCACTTTGAAATTGCAAATGTTCAAATGAAACATAAAACAATGCAATTGTCTCATAAAAACCCCAATTAAACAATGCATTGAAGTACCATTAATGCAAGTGAGGCAATTAAATGCTTTTTTAGATGAGAAAACCAAAATAACAAGACATCGCTGCCATCAAGCATCGATAGTCAAAGTTCTCATGTAGAACATGTTGATAAAACCTAATGACCGAAACACTAAGCCAAAAGACAATTAAATGGAAGATGTTGAGGATCAAACCTGACGAGAATGACATGCCATCACAAGAAACCCCAAAACTTTGACTAGAAAACAAAAAACAAAAGGAAAAGGGGAAAGGAAAAGATCCTAACCAAAACAAAACAAGACATGAGAAGAAAAGAATAAAAATGCAAGAAAAAAGAAAAGGTGACCCCATTTCAAAATGGGGTGTGAGTGCAAGGCACAAAAAGTAGTCAGGTAGCTTACTTTGTTACTAGTTGTACCCTCGTATATAGTAGGATGATTTTTGACAATGGCATGCAGGCCTTAGTGCCAACAACATGTATGAAATGGATGCCCTATATTACTTTAGAGGCATGGATAGTTTTTATGAGTGGCATGTGGGCTTTATCATAAAAACATGTAAGAGATGGATGTCTAGTGTTACACTAGTGGTTTGAATGGTTTCCACTAGTGGAATGCAGGCCTTAAGGCCAACAACATGTAGGTTATGGGCCATATTTTTCACTTATTCATTCAATGGACTACAAGGAAAAGATAATTCTAATGAAGAATTTAGGTAAGTAAGAGATTAGTCAAAACCACATAGTCAAGCTTTAGTATACCCTATTGTGATAATTGATACTAAAATATTTCATTGTAGGAAATCCTTGGGTGAATGGTTAATGGGTAGTTACCTTGTGCATGGGAGGTTTGCATGATTCATAATATCTCTCTCTAGACCATACAATCCACTTGGATGGGGTGGATAGGGAATTAAAACCACTTGGTTAGGATCACAATGCACCCTTCCTCCAAAAATATGGATAAGACAAGGCTAAGGAAATAAATTGCATTAGGAAAACAACAAGGTAGTATAAATTTGTAATCTTCATTGTACATATTATCATATAAATAGTTTGGTATTGCATGGATGACCCTTAGTTATGCGTTAATTCTTGAAAAAATATATTGTTGGTTAAATGTTGAAATAATATTGTATTGTTGTTTCTTAGTTTTTTAGTTTACTCATTTTGTTACTATCATTGTAATGTCACTGATATATTAAAAAAATATGCAATATTTCAAGTCAAGTTGGGGTTGTCATTACATTGATATTAGAGCTTCGATTTTGACCTTAGGAACTAGGTGCTCACACTTTTGTTGTGCTAATATAATTAATTAGTTTTGTGGTCACCATTCATGGAAAAAGGGGAAAAAGAAAACCTCAGGAAAACAAAACCCCCAACTAAAATAAACTAGAGGAATTTAAAGGAATTTCTACAACACTATCTAAAACCATTATTGAAACCTTGTCTGATTTTGAACCATTAGAAATGACTTTCAATTTAATCAAACTTCAAAAAGAAAAAGGAGTGGTGGAACCTTCCCAAAGTTTGAAGCCATGAAAGGAATACCTTTTCTCTTCCCTAAAGACTAACCCCTCAACTATCCAATATTTTACTTTCAATTGTGGATGAAATGCTCCTACCCTCTCTAAGGAAGAAATTGTGGAATATAATCATGCTCACATTAGCATGTTTATAACTAAAGGAACCTCGATTGAGGAAGAACTCGAAGAGGAGGAAACTCCTACCATGTAACTAGAACTATGGGTTATGATGACTTAGTATTAAATAACCATTGTCGTGTTTATATAAATTTGTTAACTATTAATGATAAATTATGAATACACACACACACACACACACACACACACACACACACACACACACACACTGTCATTACACTGGTATCATGATGGTATTAATGATTTCATTGAAATATATTTATAAAGATTTTGAGCAATAAGTTTCCCTTATGAATTTTGCTTCAATTCTAACTTCAATAACAAACAAGATTTAAGTAATTGGAAAGATGGATTAATCAATTCCATTAGAATAATACTATATTTTACCTCACAAAATCAACTTACCATTATGAGGAGGAATTTAAGGTGTTATCCTTGAATCCAACTGAGCTTGATTCATGGGATAACCCCCTACGAAACTTATTTGTTTTCTAGTCTCATGCACTATAAGCACACAAAATGAGGCATAATTTCACTTACCTTCATGCGTGGTCCTGAGCCTCAAATCGTCCCCTCAAGCACTTTCTTCTTCCCGTTTCTCGAAAAGCTTCAAAATGAGTATTTTGTTGATTTTCACTTTTCTAGAGAGAAAAAGTTTTTGCCCATGCAAGGGTGCTATTTTTCAGCACTCCTACATGAGATGATAGATTTTTTTTTAGGTTTAGTAGCGCTCTTTTTCAACGCTACTGCACATTGAACTTTTTTAAAATGTAACAATGCTGAAAATCAGCACCGCTACATCTTTCCCACCCTTGCACACACGAAATTACTAAACTTTTAGTTCATTAATGTGACTTTATTAAATGGTTTTTAAATACTTTTTAAGTCATTTTATCTCCATTTGTGATCTCTTAACCTCATTTATTCCCTCTCTACTCTTCGTTATTTTGGTGAAGACATTTTGATCACGTATTTGCATGGAATTTCAAAGATTTGTTGGTGTTTTCATCAACTAGGGTTTTTTTTTCACTGAAGTTTTCAACTTTTTCTTTCGGGTATTTTACTCTGGCTTCTATATTTCATATTTTATTTCTACATTTAGGGTTTACATTTAAGCATATTCCATTGTTTGGACAAGTCTATTTCTTTTATACAGTTGGTTTTCATATGCTTCCATTTGCATTTATTTTAAAACCATAGGTTTGGAACTTTAGTTTCATCCATTTCTATTTTGATCCTTTTGAGTTTCGTGGTTCACCCTATTATCTTTCTGAAATATCTTTGCATCATTGTCATTTTCATGTAAAAATACAAACCAGGGCTTTAATTTTTTTCTTTATCGTTGCTTTTCGCTGAAGTTTTCAAACTATGTTTTTACCTGTTCTTTCCCGAATCTTTACACATGTAGTGGTGGAATTTTTCACCGCCACTACACGGTATTCTTCCCTTGGATGTGTAATGGTGATCAAAAAGTCTATTGTTACATGTTTTGTATCCTCACCAAGTCTCAAGTGTATAAGTCAGCTATTTTACTACTTTGGAAAAACTTTGAATCTACCCTAAGATGCACCAGCGGTGAAATTTACCACCTGTGCACTTCAGTTTCACACAAGAAATACATGAGCGCTAAAAAATAGCACCATTACATGAATGAACTACCCCTTTTAAAATGCACAAGTGCTAATTTTCAGCGCTTGTACACTGAAACTTCCAAGCATTTCAAAGCAATGTAGAAGCATTGATTTTTAGCGCTTATGCATAAATAGACCTTCCCAAGCATACAAGGGTGTTGAATTTCAGCACCCCTACAAAAAATATTGATTTTTTCACTAACTCCTAGAAACTTCCAAAATTGCATTTCGAACTTCGTTTCGCACACATTCGCTCCATTGCTCATATCTGCTTGCTCCAAAGTGCTCACTTGGCTTTTCCATATTCCTGCACTTACATAATATATTTTCTCCTAATATGGGAAAAATCCTTTATTTCCTTGCAGTTGTACTCCTCTTTTCATGCATTCACCAAGATATCAGTGAATCCTGGTGCATTCGATGACAACTCAAGAATCTACGTCATCAAGAAAGAATCAAAAAATGAACTACAAATGCCAATGTGTTTATCCACCTACAATGGTTATATCCAAGATTGATGAGATTAAGGATACAAAAATTGGACATCTTGATATGAATGACTTTGTTAAAAGAACAAAGAAGTAGCCTCTGGAAAAAGATTTGGAGGCAATTGTTCATCGCAATCTCCATCAAGGTGCCTCATTCCCAGTGGCATCTCATTGCCCAAAGTTTGTTTTGAAAGTTGCCTCGTGCTAAATCCAAGAGGATCAAAGTGTTAGAGACTCCTTAGGATAGGTAATGATGAGATTGGATTTTGATTTCTTCGACATGGTTTTCCAAGTCCCGACCATGGAAAAATATGCATAAATGACTATTCAACATGCCCAAGAGTCTTATGATAAAAATCAAAATGAAGCCAACCAATTAATTAACATGAAATGGTTGAAGATCCAAATGCCTAGCATTGCAAGGTGTCCTAAAAACCTTCCTCGTAGTGATTTCAAGGAAGATGTAAATGATATGATTACTCTTCTAAGTAGAGTAAAAGTTTTTCCATTTTCTTCAACTTTCCAAGAATGGATGTATGTTTACATCAGGATTATTACGAAAAATAAGTCATATTGACTAGGGTGCCCAAATTAGTGATGAAATCCATGAACAACTCATCAGCGTGCACTCTAATTTGAAGTTCTATATGACTTCATACATAGTGTACGCTGCAACAACAATGAGTTAATATCTAGGTCTAACAATGGAAGGAGATAGAAGGTATGTACCAGTGTATAAGTACTATTCCCAAATCACCCTTAGAGGTAGCATCAAACTCTTCAAGAGGGTAAATGATGCTTTCTTCGTACCCTTACTATGCATATTTGATCCATCCTTGGAGAAGAAAAGGGTTTCTAATGAATCATGGAAGGTTGTGAATAAGTATGGATGTATCTTCCTACATTTTCCTACCTTCACGTACCTAAGGGTAGGTTGCTACATGGGATATCCTTACATGTTGTTGAGGTATCATTTTGACAAGTGGGTTTTGATGGAACTATGTAGACAGGCTATCTTAGTGCATAATAAACATCAAGCCATTCATAAGCTAGGCATTAAGTTTCCAATCACCATTGGTAGATATTCAATACAAATTATGGCCAAGGATAAAGTTGTAGAATCAAAGATGTGAATCATGACTCTAAGGACTTACAAATGTAGAGTTTATTTTGATTATAGAGGAATAAAAATAAAAATTAGAAAGATTCATAGGCATGTCTATCATTTTGAAGATATTTGGGTAGATTGCAGAGATGAAGAGGATAGCAGAAAGATGGATTATTGTAGGCTTACTGTAGAATAGATCTTAGATCTTGGCTTGGTAGATCTTCTAAAGAACATTGAAGATCTTGGTGATATTATAAATTCCCACTATGATGAGAAGGAGATAGCAAGAAAACCCTTGCCTCTTATTCAATGGTCTCAAAAAGAAATACATCCATATAGCAAAGGCTTACTCCCATTTTGAGTAATAACAATGAATGGTTACAAAGGAAAGGAATTCAATTGAAGCCTTTCAAGAAAGATTCTAAGAGTGAAGTATCTGAATGAGAAGCCAATAGACAACAAGAACTTAGGACCAAGAACAAGGAAAATGTTGTTGCCTCTTCCTCACGCAGGGGACCTAAGATTACATTTACTTGTGGGAAAATTATAGTACCAACGACTAAAGAAGAGAAACCTAAATATGAAGAGTTAAATGAGGAAGAAGAAAAAAATGAAGAGGATGAAAAGGATGAGCAATCAAAAGGACAAGAAGAAGAGGAAATTGAACATGAAGAAGAAAGGCAAGATGAAGAAATGTAGACATCTCTAGAGGAAAATGTCATTCAAGATCCTTCGCATACATCATCACACATTGCTGCCACAACACCTCATACTCATCCTATTCCTACCTCTCTTGCACCTCCTCTTCCAACTTCACCTCCAACTTCAACAATTCTACATGCACTTAAAGTGATAATACCTCCAATAGTGCATTTGATTCATTCTAATCCTTCCACCAGGTTAGTTTTGTAGAGTGTTGATGTTATCTCTGGTTCTCCATCATCTATTCCAAGTTTTTCATCTCCATCATTTGACATATCTTCGCAAGTTGACTTCGATTGATTAATGAATGAATTGTTGCCAGATACATCAAATTTTTAGATTATAGGTGCAGTAATGACTGAGAAAATACCTATTGTAACTACCACAATTGATCTCATAATTATTGGTGTGACTCAGGAATTAGTAGCAAGGCCCAAAGGTGATGTTTATTTCCCTCCTCCATGGTTGGATTCACAAACATCCAAAAAAATAAATCAAGTGGTTTCTCCTGATGAGTTGGATCTTGAGGAGTTGACTCCGTAAAAGCCTAAGGGGAAAAAGAAGCCAAAAGTTCACTCAAGGTTGCATATGGAAAAATCAGGGTACAAATATGTGGAAATAGCAGCACCACCTCAAGATAGAAGCCATGAAGAAATTAACATGGTGGACTACACCATCCCAAGGGTTGAGCTTGGGAAGATTACACATGCAAGTACAAAAGATGATGCTCAAGCATCTTTGACTGCTTTGATGGAAATGGTTGATAAATTGAAAGAAACCAAGGACATGTACAAGGAAAAAGTTGAGAACTATGCCTCTTTGTTGAGGAAAATTACTGAGTCTTCAGAGAATGTGCAAAATTTTGCAATGAGTAATGAGGAACCCATAGTTCAAAAAGTTGTGAAATATTATTCTAAAGGAAAAATCGTATATGAATTGATAGAATAATCAAACAATGTTCACAATACATGACCATTGTAGTGGAGAGGATTGCCCAGATATCCAATATAAATATAGTATTGGACAAGACAGTGAGTAAAATTTATGTTGAGCAAAAGGAAATGGAGCAAAATCTTGAGTCTTGGTTGCAGTTGAAGAAAATGAAATTGAGCACGTTAGTGGAAGTTGGGATTATTCATGACAAGGAAAAGTATGTGGAAATCAAAGAATCTATCAAAAATCATATACATGTCATCAAGAATATAATCAAGGATGTTCAAAAAGTTCAAGAGGATGTTGAAGAACATCTTGTTATCTTGGTGAATAGAGTTGAAGAGTTGTTGGGGAAGCTTCTTGATGACGATCACACATTTCTTCCTACCAATGATATTTTTCAAGTAATCAAGGAAGCTATTCAAAAACAAGTAGAAGATTAAGCATTCTCATTGGCTTTAATGGACACTTTGTGTGATGTACAGTTGACCTTAGACAATCTCAAAACACATCTGGATAGATGTAAGAAGGTTTATTTTTCTACAAAGAAGTTTGTCACGAAGGTTCACACACTATTATTGATTACACTTTTGGACCAGACGAGACATTGATGCAGGAGATCTTGAAGAAGTATGAATATTTCCAAACACAAAGCAAGGAACCAAAAATATTTTTGCATTTCCAGAGATAGTTAGATTTCATTCTTTTTATCATGCTTTATGTAAATAGGCGTTGGCATTTTTACATGTCTCTTGCAACTACATGTAAAAACGAAGATGTCCTCCTACAATCATGTACATCATGTTTGAATAATTCAAAAGTTAGTTAGAATTTTTCCTAGAATAGCTCTTAGCTCTCACCTATAAATAAGAGAGAGCTCTATTGTATTATTGAACTTTAATATATTGCAATGAAGTGTTGCTCAATTGTAAAGCGATTTTGATACTTAGAGTTCATATTGTGATACTATATTCAATCAATAAAGAAGTTGAATTTTCATACCAAATTTTGTGTTGGATCAATTTTGAATGAATGTGAATTTTCTTACATCTTTCAAATTAATTTACCTTATTATATGATTGGATTAGAAAAATTTTATTGATTGTGATTGGAGGGCATCCAAGTTGGATTTTATAGACTTTGTGCTATATCGTTTACTTGTGGATATCTTTTTGGTGAATGGTCTTTAAGACTTTTTTATTGGAATCGTTCATTCTCTTCATGGATCTATTCGTGAAGTAGATTGAAATACTTTGAGCTTCATTTTGCATCATTGGTTACTGAAGAAATCATCATTGAAGACAGCAAAAAGACTTTGTGCTTTCATTGGTTTTCCAATTACAAATATTTTTACTTTATTGGTATTCTTAGATTATGCTTTGAAAAATTAAGAATATTGGAAATTGTTTCTTTATTTATTACTTAGAGTTGAAAAGCATCACGAAATAATGACATGGAGCATTGTAAACATATTCTCTAAAAGAAGAGAGAATCATGAATGTAACACACCCCCATGGTTAAAATAGTGTAAATATTGTTAAATCTAGAATATTTTACTTTCATTCATGTGAGCAGTAAGAAGGGAGCCTCCCCATTTAGAGAGGATAGATTTTATCTCGTAATAACTTTGGGTGAAATTCAAGTTTTGTAATTCATAAAAGGGATTACATAATTTCCACCCAACAGGAGGGAAGTAAGCCCTAGCCTCATTGAAATTCTATGTGCAAGTAGGGGTGCATCGTCCCCACCTCTCACCATATCGAAGGAGTTGCAAGCTAATTTAAATTCCCTTCATGTAAAATGACATTGCAAGGTCAATAAATTGATAAATTGACAAGTCAAAAAGAGTAGGGGACCAATTATAACATAAGGATAGGAGCTGAGGAGCTGGTTAGGGAGTTCAATGAGATTACAAATTAGTATTATGAAATCAACTCCATAATTCCCACCTATAGTCACTCTTTTGAAGGGTAGCAACATAGAGTGGGAAAGTATCCACTAATTTGAGAGAAAGAAAATGAAAACTACTAAGTTTGATAGGATAGGGGTGGGGATGTGGTTGAAGCATGGTTGATTGCGATGAATAAGTATTTTTGGGTTGTTGGAGTTGAATACTTTAATACTAAATCTACTATTTTCATCTACCAACTAGAGTGAAAAGTATTTCTATGGTTGGATCACCTTGTGGATATTAAAAAGTATGAATTAATCCAATTGACTTGCGAAAAGTTTACAAAGAAAATTTCCAAGGAATACTTGTTTGCCCCTTATCAGGATCAAATAATGATAAAATTCCACTCACTACATCGAGGATTGTTGATAGTTGTTACCTATTTTTCACTACCAACTCAAACAGGTAGAGCTGAATTGTAAATTCAAGCCAAGGTACACAAGTTGTTAAAAAAATTCTGCTAAAGTACTCATATTGTGCATTGTTTCATCACAATGTAAATTTCAGTGATATTATGCAAAAAACATTTCAAAATGATATCATAAGTTTTCATAATGTTTGCTGTTTTATTCATAATGTACAAACCAGAATCCCACACAACCCGTGGGAGTAACTTAATTTGATTTTTACAATCAAATAAAGGGTGAATGAAGAAAGGTAAGCTATACAACTGAAAATAAAAAAAGCATAGGGTAGAAAGTCATTCGTCATTGCCTGGAATGACGAATCATTGACAAGTTCAGGTCTTCAGTTGTGATGCCAGTTTCTGCTCCAGCTCCAGCGTACTTGCAAGTTGATGGAAATGTTGTTAGAGCAATGCAAATCAAATCCTATCATATGCCTACGCTAACAACAAAAATATAGAATACAGTTGATCAGGTATCCATCAGATGATTACAAAAGTTCAAAGAGCGTAAGGAAAAGAGGAAGCTTTCAGTTTCTTTTATTTTGCTAACATGTTTGTTCACTGTGCAGGAACATGTTCATTATGTTTGTGATCATTTTATCAGATATGTGGAGTAAAACGGGCTTCCACAAGGGTTGAGCTCGACATATCAAGGAGAACACACTCGCAAGTTACATACAAGAGTTCATTAATATGATAACAGTCATTAAGAGAGCTGCTGAAACTGAGAATATAATCATACAAGCAGCCTTGTTTCAAAGAGATTCAAAAAAATAGTGTGAAGAACTCATCATTTTCATTGATATTCGTTTCAGCTCTACTTTACATTTTCACATTACATCTAAATGAAGTATTGAGCCTCTTTGTTTCAAAGAGAAACAAAAATAAATTATCAAGCACCAACCTATTTTATGAAGTTTTGAAATTTATTTCACAAGATACAATATGGATAAATTGTGCTTACACACATATGTTACATCCAACAACTATTTTTCTTTTGAAATTTAATAGAGCGAGAGCATGTACAACACAACAGTAAATATCATACAATTATCAGTATTGAGTAGCTTTTACATTGGAAACACTTTCCAAGTCAGAGGTTGTATTATGGTCTTAACAATGCAATAAATGATCTTGTATTTCAAAGCAGCAAATCATGCTTTCCAGGTTAGATTTATTTTACATATTTGAGAACAAATCTTCCATCTATAAAGCTCCAGGTTAAATGATAATTGCATGAAGAGTGCCAGGTGTAGGGAGGAACAAAATGAATTTAAGTTGTGTAAATATCATATAAGCATGCAAGAAAATGAAATATGATTATTAGAAGACATCGTGTGAGAAACATTCAGTATGAGAGAGGCATGATTTCATTTTCAGAAAAAACACCACCATTTTGAGACACTATATTACATGGAGAGCAATAGAGAGCCACTGATTTATTCACAACATCAACAGAGACCTTTCATCAAGGCAAAAAGGGAATGGACATAAGAACTGCCAATTAAACCAGAACTTGATAAGAACAAGGAGCTCATGAAGGTTCAAATACAACTATTACACTATTTCAAAATAGTCAGAATCTATAGGTGTAATGCTATTACAGATACAAAGAGTTGTTCTTACACTATTTTCAGCATACCCATTTTGGGTCTTCACATAAAATGTAGACTATTTTCAGCCTACCCATGTAGGGGTTATTCCCAAGAGTGCAAGTTACAAAAAAGAAAAATCATGGGTCGAGCCCAGTAATGGACAAAGTGAAGGGAGTTTTGAGATTTCTGCAGTCAGGAGACTTCAAGATACCCAGAAAGCCTTGGTGGCTAGAAGCTAAATTTTGAGGCCAGACTTCCTGTCATAGGAGGAGCTCATTGGAGCACCATATTTCAAGCCGAGGCCTGTCAATAATAGGAGTACCCACAACATTTCAAGATCATAAGTTTCCAAACACAACCACTAAAACCCATGGCAGAGAAATCACTTTGAACAAGGTTTACAAAGAACGTAGAACCATGCTTTCAAGGAGAGTTTGTTCTCAAAAGGAAAATGAACCTTATAGTGACCATCAAATACAGACCGAGCCTTTTACTATAG
The DNA here is from genome assembly GCA_007115665.2 of Sequoiadendron giganteum. Taxonomy (NCBI): domain Eukaryota; kingdom Viridiplantae; phylum Streptophyta; class Pinopsida; order Cupressales; family Cupressaceae; genus Sequoiadendron; species Sequoiadendron giganteum. The sequence goes on from CM021105.1 coordinate 531,800,982, forward strand.
GAAAATTGATAAGCCACAGAGGCCGACCTGCATTTTTTTTTTTTTAGAAAGCCAAGGATTAGAAATGAAAATAACAAGGTATTCACAATAGAGAAGCTCACTCAAATATGGAGAAAAATCGAACCTCCAGAACCCTTAATGTTCGAAAGATATTCTTCATTCTTTTCAAAAATATAGAGAAACACAATGGAGTTGGAAAGAAATACAATGGAGTTGGAATGCTTACCAGGTCACACCTGTAGGAGAAGAACAGTTGCGGCCAGAGATCATTGGAGCACCATATTTCAAGCTTGAGCCCAATATATCCATGGCGGCCAAAGCAAGAGAGGAGAAAAGCACCCAAAAATATGCAAAGCCCGCAGCCTTCAAGGTCAGGAAATCTTTCAAAACACAGAGGGAAGCCACGAAATGCTTATACAATAACTTACCTTTGTCACAGAGAGTATGGAGAAGAAGGCTGCGAAATCAAATCTTCGAACCAAAAACCCTTTCTCTCCACCATGGTGGCGCAACAGAGCTCCAAGACAAGCAAGGTAAAAAATGCTAAATGTTTTTTAATTTTAGGGTTCAATGGTATTTTACTGCCCTAAGTTGACAAGGGTTTGGTTTTCGCCAATGATTTTAGAGGGGAAAGAATGATTATGTTTTTTGTTTCCCATGGTCTATGACTTGCAAAGTCAAAAAATCTAATTATGCTTAAGGAAGCCCATGACTTAGGAAAGGTTTGATCGAGGTTATATTTTTTATTGCATGGGCCAAGAATTCATAGTTTCAAAGTATTCATCAGTTTACCATTAGAATTTTATTCTTGTATGAATATTGAAAAAGCAATAAGCATCATTAAATATTAATGGTAATTATCCACTACCTTAATATTTAAAATGTAATGAATAAAGGTTGGAGTAAACACACGTTAAATATTAAGATAATAATTTAATTATTTTTGATATTTAATAATACTATCACCTTTCTCAAGACATGCGAGAGCACAAGTAAACTGAAGATTGACCATACATAAAGCAAAGATGGAGTTTCAGTTAGGCATGGGCGGATTGATACAAACGAGGTAGTTTTCACATGCTTGGACCCACCTTTTGAGGGATTTGTAGTTTAGTTGGAGTGTTGCATGTTTCAGTTATGACTTGACAGTGAGTTTGGACCATCATGCACTCATTTTTGCATGGGTTTGAGCCTCTTTTTCAGGCTTTTTTTCTCTTGCTCGTAAATTGCCTTGGAGTTATCATTTTCTCACTGAGGTTGACTTTCAGTTCCATCTCCATGCCTTTTTGAAGGCCTTTTGTATAAATTGGAAAAACTTAATTGTTTTTCCCTAGTTCTTGTTTTTCTCCTTTGCTTTCTGCAAAGTGAATTATTTGTAACTCAACATTATTTCAGATTAATACAGTAGCAGGTTTACAGGTTATGTTATTGTATATTTTGCAGAATTTTTCCTTCTATTATTATTGTGAGTCAAGTATTAGCCTTCTTCGATTCAGGCGTTGTGTCCTATGAGTGTTCTGGATGCAAATTTATTGTGTTTCGCATCGAAACCTTTAAATTTATGTCACATTCTGAATGCATGTGCACATAAAAAACATTCTTAGTTGCAGGACATAAATTGTGCTCATAATATATTCATTTGTTTAAGTTGTGAAAGTATTTTTCCTCCATAAAAAATGATTTATCTAGCCTTTCTATGAATCAATTATGCAGTTAAGTTGTTCGATCTGAGTTGTAAAAATAGGCTCATGAAGAATCGGTTGTGAATTAATTTGTTGTCTTAAGTTTCCAATTAGGTGCATCACCACAGTTAAGTTTTACATCTTAGAATTTAGATTTAGTCTTTCTCCCTTTTCCAGTAAATTTTTCAGTTATTAATGAAGAAATTACAATAGGAACCAGCCTATAACTTGGAGGTCTAATTCCTTATAGGGTACCCACAACCTGGAATTAGTTCCCATGTTTCAACAGATTGTTGAATTTCAACATTCATGCATTCAGGTGCAAACTGTTTGACAACAATAGCATAGTATAAGGCTAAGTTCATAAACCTACTTTGCCACATGCACTACATGAAGGAAAAAAAGGATTGAGTGAACAAGTTTATCTTAGGATTGAATAAGAACCTTTTATATGCAACTAAGCTTACTCAACCCAAAAACTTGAACTAAGTTGTTGAAGTAGCTTTAGTTATCAAAGAAAACCAAAAAAGAAAGTAGGAAAAAAAAAATCTACATTTGTCCAACTAGTTTGACCATAAAATGTGGGAATTCCTAAAAAATACATCCAAAGAGAATACTTCTTAAAGATTTAAAAAGGGCTAGAGCTATAGAGGGAATCATGGGTTAGAAGAATAAGGAAATTGGAAAGAAAAAATGTAGAAAACATTGATGTAAGTGGCATAGGTTGATCCCTCAAGAGGCAAGTAATTTAAAAGAGGATTGATGGATGGATGTTAGATATGTGGAGGTGACCACTACAAAAATAGTGCCCAAAAAAAAAAAAACCACCAAACTACACACCTAAATTTATATCACCATGGATAATCGCTAATCCAACCATCAATCCTCGCTCATAGAGCTTCAAGGAACTCTTCATGGCCAACTCATTTCTATTTTGGTAGAATTAGGAGCCACAAATAACTTTATTTCTCCTAATGTGATATATAAATGTAACATTGATCATAAAAGTCTAAGTTGAGAGGATATGGAGGTAGAGTTTGGATCTAGTAAGACTCAAAGATCAAGTTTTACCTATTAGGAGTTTAAATTGACCTAGGAATTATAAGAACTAAGGTAAACATATGGATCACTTAGTTAAGATCCTATGACCTGATCCTAGGAATGGATTGGTTCAAGAAGCACCAAGATAATATGAACTGCTACCATAAGTATATTGAATTTCTAGATGACCAAGGGAGACCAATAGTACTCCAAGGAATCTAGAGACCATCAATGGTGAGAATGATCTCAATCATGCTAGTCAAGATGGTAGAAAGGAAAGGAATCAAATATATATCTAGTGAAAGTAGAGGAGGGTATCAATGACCCAACTCTTAGTATTGAAGATCACCTAATTCCTAAGAATTCCAAGATGTCTTTCTTGAAGACTTTCTAGGCTTAACTCCTAAGCGACAAATGGATTTTTTTCATCGACTTGGCTCTAAGGGTTGAGATTATTTTATAGGCCCCCTTGGAATGAATAATTGAGTTAGTCTACGGTGTGTCATTAGGGAGATCTAGTGTTGTTCATTAAGAAGGATGGTACCTTGAGATTGTGCATTGACTATCAGATGTTTAATAAGGCGACCATCAAATGAAGGGAACTGTTGTCTTCTCTCAAAAATATCTAAGGTTAGGATATCACCAGTTAAGAGTTAAGGAAGAGGACATTCCAAAAATAGCATTCTAGACTCAATGTGACCATTATGAGTTCTTAGTGGTACCTTTCATTCTAAAATATGTCCCCTTTTCCTTTATGATCCTTACGAATCATGTCTCCCATGACCACTTGGAAAAATTTGTGTTGGTGTTTCTAGATGATATTCTAATTTATTCCAAGAATCTACAAGAACATGATGAGCGTTTGAAAATAGTATTGCAAAGATTGAGTGAGCATAAATTATATGAGAAATTGACCAAGTGTTCTTTTTCTTAGACTAAAGAACACCATCTTGGACATATTATATAAGCCCGAGGAATAATAGTGGACACAACCAAAATTCAAGCAATTATAGATTGGCCTATCCTTGGGAATGTGGAAAAGTTAAGAAGCTTTATGGGATTGTCTAGATATTATTGTAGGTTCATAGAAAAGTTCTTTAAGGTAGCTAACCACATAACCTCTCTTCAACAAAAAGGAGAAAAATTGAATGGATTGATAAATGTAACATTTCCTTCCAATAGTTGAAGGAAGCTCTTACCACCACACCAATTTTGCAAGTTTCTCACTCAGAAAATGAGTTTGTAGTTTTATATATCTTAGATGGGTTAGGAAGTGTTTTAGTGCAAAATGGGCATGTGATTGCTTTCAATTCTGGGAAACTAGAGGATCGTGAGCTCAACTACCCACCCATGACCTAGATCTAGGTACAATTTTGCATGCACTAAACACATGGAAACATTATTTTCTAAGGAAAACATTTAAATTAAACATTGATCACACACGACTCCAATATTTGTTCACACAACCTAATTTAAATGAATGACATATAAGGTGGTTGGAATTCCTAAGTAATTTTTAGATAAATATTTCATATGTTAAGGGAAAATAAAACTGGGTTGCAGATGCATTAAATCGAAGAGTCAGACTACTTGCAATCACTCAGTTAAGTTTTTAAATTTCCATAAAATATCAAGAATATGCAAACATGTGATCCCTTTTGTCAACAAATATGGCTAGAGTTGCAACAAGGGACTAGTACAATAGATAAAACTATGGGGGATGGTGGTATCCTTCATTATCTACAACAAATTTATGTACTTGAAGGAGGTTTAAGATTGAAAATCCTCACAGAAGGCCATAATGTGCCCTATCAAACACATATTGGGGTAGCTAAAATGTATGTAGATTTAAAAATTCATTAATTTAGACATGGAATGAAGAAGGAAATAACTAATTTTGTTGCAAAATGTCTAGAATTCCAACAAGTTAAGGAAAAAAATTGTCATCCTATAGGAATTCTCTATCCTAGGAGAAAAATCGAACCTACAGAACCCTTAATGTTCGAAAGAGATTCTTCATTCTTTTCAGAAATATAGAGAAATACAATGGAGGTGGAAAGCTTACCATGTCACACCTGTAGGAGAGGAACAATCACAACCAGAGCTCATTGGAGCACCATATTTCAAGCACGAGCCCAGTATATCCATAGCGGCCAAAGAAAGAGAAGAGAAAAGCACCCAAAAATATGCAAAGCCCGCAGCCTTCAAGGTCAGGAAATCTTTTAAAACATAGAAGGAAGCCACGAAATGCTTATACAATAACTTACCTTTGTCACATAAAGTATGGAGAAGAAGTCTGCGGAATCAAATCTTCAAACCAGAAACCCTTTCTCTCCACCATGGCAGTGCAACAAAGCTCCAAGACAAGCAAGGTCAAAAATGCAAAATGTTTTTTAATTTTAGGGTTCGATGGTATTTTACTGCCCTAAGTCGACAAGGCTTTGCTTTTCGCTAATGATTTTAGAGGGGAAAGAATGATTATGTTTTTTGTTTCCCATGGTCTATGACTTGCAAAGTCAAAAAATCTAATTATGCTTAAGGAAGCCTGTGACTTAGGAAAGGTTCGATGGAGGTTATATTTTTTATTGCATGGGCCACGAATTCATAGTTTCAAAGTATTCATCAGTTTACCATTAGAATTTTATTCATGTATGAATATTGAAAAAGCAATAAGCATCATTAAATATTAATGGTAATTATCCACTACCTTAATATTTAAAATGTAATGAATAAAGGTTGGAGTAAACACACATTAAATATTAAGATAATCATTTAATTATCTTTGCTATTTAATAATACTATCACCTTTCTCAAGACATGCGAGAACACAAGTAAACTCAAGATTGATCATACACGAAGCAAAGATGGAGTTTCAACTAGGCATGGGCAGATTGATACAAACGAGGTAGTTTTTGCATGCTTGGGCCCACCTTTTGAGGGATTTGCAGTTTAGTTGGAGTGTTGCATGTTTCAGTTATGACTTGACAGTGAGTTTGGACCATCATGCACTCATTTTTGCATGGGTTTGAGCCTCTTTTTCAGGCTTTTTTTCTCTTGCTCGTAAATTTCCTTGGAGTTATCATTTTCTCACTAAGGTTGACTTTCAATTCCATCTCCATGCCTTTTTGAAGGCCTTTTGTATATATTAGAAAAACTTAATTGTTTTTCCCTAGTTCTTGTTTTTCTCCTTTGCTTTCTGCAAAGCGAATTATTTGTAACTCAACATTATTTCAGATTAATATAGTACCAGGTTTACAGGTTATGTTAGTGTATATTTTGCAGAGTTTTTCCTTCTGTTATTATTGTGAGTCAAGTATTAGCCTTCTTAGATTTAGGTGTTGTGTCTTATGAGTGTTCTAGATGCAAATTTATTTTGTTTCACATCGAAACCTTTAAATTTTTGTCACATTCATGAATACATGTGCACAAAAAAAACATTCTTAGTTGCAGGTCATAAATTGTGCTCATAAAACATTCATTTGTTTAAGTTGTGAAAGTATTTTTCCTTCATAAAAAATGATTTATCTAGCCTTTTTGTGAATCAATTATGCAGTTAATTTGTTTGATTTGAGTTGTGAAAATAGGCTCATGAAGAATCAGTTGTGAATTAAATCTGTTGTCTTAAATTTCCATTTAGGTGCATCACCACAGTTAAAGTTTTACATCTTAGAATTTAGATGTAGTCTTTCTCCCTTTTCCAAAAAATTACTCAATTATTAATCAAGAAAATACATAGGAACCAACCTAGAATATGGAGGTCTAAGTCCTTATAGGGTACCCACAACCTGGAATTAGTTCCAATGTTTCAACAGATTGCTGAATTTAAACATTCAAGCATTCGCTGGTTTCCAACAGAAAACTCTGCCTCCTCCTTCAAAAAATGGCATATTTGTTCATCACTGTCAAAAATCTGTCAACTTACATTATTATCAAGTATTGAAGGTCTAACAACTACCTTCACATATTGCTGCACTTGCACTTTATGAACTTCTGTTGGGATGTCAAACTATGATCCCATGGCAACAAGTTTATGAACGTGCTTATTCTGGTTTTTGGGTATTGATTACAAATTAAATGCATCAAACTCTTCAATTAAGTCCCAAAAATGATGGTTATACAGTTTCAACAAATCATTCTTTGTTAAATTCAGATTTCTAACTTGATTTTCTATTCATTCAGAATCACCAAACACTTGTAAACACTTAATTTTCTTTTTTCTGGCCCACTCTAAACTGTGTATCAATGCTTCGTATTCAACAACATTATTAGAACAACTAAAAGCAAATCTAAAAGATGAATAATACCTATCTTGTTTAAGTGATATGAGGACTGATCCTCCCCCAACACCAATTTTACTTCTTGATCCATCAAAGTACAGCTTCCAAAGTTGATCAGTTTGTTGTTCTAACTCTTTTTCCTCCTTGACCAGATTTGGAATGGTCATATCGGGCTCCTGAATCATATAAACGCCCAAACCTACTTCATCCATGAGAATGAACGGGTCAATCTCATGATTCTCGGCTTCCCACTCGTCTAAATTAATATCAGGTATGCCTTCTATAGGTGTAGTGGGGTCGAGGGTCATGGATTGATCCTCTTGATCATGGAAAGCTAGGTTTGCATTTATAGGATTTGGCACATAGGGCTTGATATGGTCCTTGGCTAGTGGTTTTGACTTAATGGTAACTCTAGTACTGTATCTAGTTCTGAAAACATGTGAGACTAGTCTGATGATAGATAACCACCTAACTTTGCAGTGAAATCTCTAGATAGACAAACGACAAAGTAAGGTGGGAGATCTATAACATAAATGTCATGTGGTATTTGAAAATTCAGACAGGCATGCAATGTAAGGGGAAAGTCTTTGATAACTCCTACAAAATTAATGGTTGTGTCGTCTAACTAAACTACCCCTTTTGAGAATGGCTCATACTTGAGACCTAACTTGTCTACCAACTGTATGGGCATGATTGAGTTTCTTGCTCCTGAATCTATCATGCAATTATGCACTATGATATTACCAATAATCAGACTAACATAAAAGGGTGGCGGTTTTACCTCTTGAGTTGATTGCCCCTTTTTGTTGTCTAAATTGTTCGCAAGAACTCTTGGTTGTTCTCTAGTTGTTTCGTCAAAAATGGAAATTTTGGCAAAAGCTTCTTACAGACCTTCTTTCTGCCTAGGTAAGTGTAACGCATCTAACATAGTGATGCTAGCAGTTGCTTTCTTCATATGATCTACAATATTAAAGGCGGGAGAACTAACCTTCTGTTGGGCTTTAGGAACAACAGTCTCCTTTTGCACTGGATCTGGTTGAGTTCTTTGCTGCTCTTTAACTGGTTCAGCTTGTTTCTGCTGTTCTTTAGCAGTCTCAGGTTGCTTCCTTGGTAAAATTTGAACATTTTGTGAAGAAGGAAGTTGTGACTGCTCTTTATCAGCTACTGGAACTGGTTGAGTTCCTTGCTGAAAAGTTTGTTGTTTAACTTTATCAACTTGTTGTTTGTCAGAAACAACTTGTTGTCTCTGACTTGTTGCTCTTTTCTTGGATCTTGTGTTTGTTGCAGTAGATGCATCTAACTATTTTTGACCTTGTTTCTGATTCACTCTACAGAATTCGTTTCCTTGCTAGTTCATCATGGCAACATCCATCTCATTTTGTTGTGTTTGATCATTCTGATCATTGGTATCTTTCGCTGTATTTTCTGTTGCAGCATATGTGCTATGTACCATAAGAGCTCGATTAATTACTCCATTCATGCAAGTAGCCTGATTGTGGGGCTGATTACATGGGTAACACCATGTGTAATTGTGTGCTAATTTGTTCTGAACTGGAATGAGCTCCTTAGATGAGCTGGCAGATTGGTGATTTTGGTTGTATGGTTGCCTAGGATTAAAATTCTTACGTTGTCCTTGATTGTTAGCCTAATAGGGAGGTCTGTTAGGCTGAAAAGGTGCTTGGTAAGGCCTATAATTCTAGTTTTGTTGTCTTTTGATACTAACCAAATCATTGCTAATTGTCTGCAATAACTTTTCCATCTCTTGTTGATTTCCTTTTAGTTCTTGGAATTCTATTTGTGTTGGAAAACCACTATTTTGGACAATTGGTTGATAGCCTAAGGATGGTTCGGTTGGAACTGAGGCAATATGAGGTAAATTGATAGGCATCATGGGATGAATGTCTAGAAATATAGGTATAGGCAGCCTTGGTGCAATTTTACCAGCCTGTATAAGGCTATTTTCTGCTCTAATAGCAATATCATAGGTTGTTGGTAATGTTAGTCCTCCCATTGACTGGATCATTAAAGCTATATCACTATTTAATGACCTAAGGTAATACAAAAAAACATGATCAGGAGTAGGTCTTACCATTATCGGAATCCTAGTCCAGGTTCGTTGAAACTTGAAGTTGAAATCTATCATTTGTTCTTGTGGTGCTCTCTTGATAGTCATCATTTTCTCGACTAGAGATAGATGATTAGATTTGTCTGAAAATTGCTTGCTCAGTTTGTCTCCTAGATCATCCCATGTGGCAATTGTATTAACAAGAAAACCGCGAAACCATTGGAGCGCTTTGCCTTTGAAAGATGCTACCAGCAACCTCAAATAAATTTTTTCTTGAGTAACGTGGTGAACTCCACATAGCGAAGCCATATCTCTTATATGCTTTATCGTAGTTGTTTGCTCTTCGCTAGTGAAAAAAGGTAAATTTTTTAATGTTGCAACTGGTATATCATCATGTTGCACCAGATTCAATGGGCTGCCCCCATTGAATGGTACAAATGCATGCGCTCTAGCCATCAGAACTACTAGCGTTCTAAAATTTGTAGCTTGCAAAACTGGTATAGATGAGGTAGATTGTGGGTAGCTTGGTGAAGCTAAATGTGAGCTTTGTTGCCTTGTTGATAATTTGCCTCTCCTTTTTGATGTGTAAATGATTGGTTCTTTTCTGAAGGTTGGAGAAACTGGCAGGTTTCTTAAAGGCCTTTCAGATATTCTATTCGTTGTCCTTCCTCTTCTTTTTGGTGAAAACATTTACAGATATTCGAACGGAGAAATGCTTATTTTTGTCTGGATGTTTCTCATAAGCTTGCTACTGATCTTATTTGAATATTGAACATGGAGTCACTAGGTACTTGATATGGCTCTTTTGAAAAAATGGTAATCTGTTGTACATACCAAAATAGCAGCTTGAATAATTAAATTATGCCCCACCGAGCGTGCCAAAAACTGTCTTTGAAAGATGCCCCGTGAATGATCTGCCTCTGCAAAATGACATGGATGTTGCCATGATGAATTGGCAAGGCAACAAAATCTGCGGAGTGAATTAGATACAAGGTAAAAAATAGTCAGATGTGTTTATTGCAGCGAACACAAGATGCAAGAAAAGAGCAACAGATCTGAGACAACAAGTTGTTTCTGACAAACAGCAGCTAGAAGGTGACAAAGAACAAGCTGATAAATTTAAACAAGTTGTTTAGCAAGGAACTCAACCAGTTCCAGTAGCTGATAAAGAGCAGTCACAACTTCCTTCTTCACAAAATGTTCAAATTTTACCAAGGAAGCAACCTGAGACTGCTAAAGAACAACAAAAACAAGTTGAACCAGTTAAAGAGCAGCAAAGAACTCAACCAGATCCAGTGCAAAAGGAGACTATTGTTCCTAAAGCCCAACATAAGGTTAGTTATCTCACCTTTAATATTGTAGATCATATGAAGAAAGCAACTGTTAGCATCACTATGTTAGATGTGTTACACTTACCTGGGCAGAAAGAAGGTTTGCAAGAAGCCTTGGCCAAAATTTTCATTTCTGACGAAACAACCAGAGAATAGCCAAGAGTTCTTGCAAACAGTTCAAACAACAAAAAGGGGCAATCAACTCAAGAGGTAAAACCACCACTCTTTTATGTTAGTCTAATTATTGGTAATAGCATAGTGCATAATTGCATGATAGATTCAGGAGCAAGCAGCTCAATCATGCCCAAACAACTTGTAGACAAGTTAGGTCTCGAGTATGAGCTATTGTCAAAAGGGGTAGTTCAGTTAGATGACACAACCATTAAGTCTATAGGATTTATCAAAGACTTTCCCCTTACATTGCATGCCTATCCAAATTTTCAAATACCACAGGAAATTTATGTTATAGATCTCCCAGCTTACTTTTCCATTTTTCTGTCTAGAGATTTCACTGCAAAGTTAGGTGTTTATATGTCATCAAACTGGTCTCACATGTTTTTCAGAACCAGATATGGTACTAGAGTTACCATTAAGTTAGAACCACTAGCCAAGGACCATATTGAGCCCTATGTGCCAAATCCTATAAACGCAAATTTAGCTCTCCATGATCAGGAGGATCAATCCATGACCCTCGACCCCACTATACCTATAGAAGGCATACCTGATATTAATTTAGATGAGTGGGCAGTTGAGAATCATGAGATTGACTGGTTCAATCTCATGGATGAAGTAGGTTTGGGCGTTTATATGTTTCAGGAGCCCGATATGACCATTCCAAATTTGGTCAAGGAGGAAAAAGAGTTAGAACAACAAACTGATCAGCTCTAGAAGTTGTACTTTGATGGATCAAGAAGTAAAATTGGTGTTGGGGGAGGAGTATTCCTCATATCACCTAAAAAAGATAGGTATTATTCATCTTTTATATTTTCTTTCAGTTGTTCTAATAATGTTGTTGAATACAAAACATTGATACACGGTTTAGAGTGGGCTAGAAAAAAGAAAATTAAGTGTTTACAGGTGTTTGGTGATTCTGAATTAATAGAAAATCAGATTAGAAATCTGAATTTAACAAAGAATGATTTGCTGAAATTATATAAGCATCGTGTTTGGGACTTAATTGAAGAGTTTGATGCATTTAATCTGCAATCAATACCCAGAAACCAAAATAAGCACGCTGATAAACTTGTTACCATGGGATCACAGTTTGACATCATATCAGAAGTTCATAACGTGCAATTGTAGCAATATGTGAAGGTAGTTGTTAGACCTTCAGTACCTCATAATAATGTAAGCTAACAGATTTTTTATAGTGATGAACAGATATGCCATTTTCTGATGGAGGAGGCAGAGTTTTCTGCTGGAAGCCAGTGCAAGTTTGATCAGCAATATGGTGATCAAATCATGCAATTGAAGTCTAATAAACTACCAAAGGGTTTGGTGACTCTTGAATCCATTTTCAACACTGATGACCAAGTTAGAAAAGATAAATTTGGCATCAAAGTGAAGAAGGAACATTATGAACTGATAGAAATATTCAAAGACAAGCTTCTCAAGCTTGGCAAAGTCTGTACAAAGGAGGAACAACATGATTCTATCTCACTTTGTCAAGAATTCAACATCTTCACTTGGGAATATGGAGATCTAAAGTGTTTTAACCCTGAGTTAGCTCAGCACACAATTGAGATGGAACCCAATGCAAAACCTGTCAGACAAAAGCAAAGGCCCCTGAATCCGGAACTAGAACACTTGATGAAAACAAAATTGAACAAGTTGATTGAAGGAAGTATTATATTTCCAATCAAGCAAACTTCTTGGGTATCTAATCTGGTGTCCGTCAAAAAGAAGAACAGAGAGATAAGATTGTGCGTTGATTTTTGTGATCTAAATAGAGCTTCACTTAAATATCAATATCCACTGCCTTCAATAGAGCAGATACTATAGGTTGTTTCAGGATCAGGAAGGTTCTCATCGTTGGACAGATATTCAGGTTATAACCAGATATTGGTTAAGGAAGAAGACCGGTATAAGACAACCTTTACCACCAAGTGGGGTAATATGGCTTACAGAAAAATGTCGTTTGGATTGTCAAACACAGGAGCAACCTTTCAGAGAGCAATCGATATGGCTCTCCAAGGTTTGATAAATAAATTTGTTCTTGTTTACTTAGATGATATCATTGTTTTCTCACAAAATGCAAATGAACATTTTGGTCATCTTAGATAGATATTCGAGAGATGCAGAGAATATGGAAATTCTTTGAATCCAAAGAAGAGCATTTTTGTTGTTCATGAAGGTAAGCTTCTGGGTTACATTGTTTCAAAAGATGGTATTTCTATTGACCCAGAACGCATTGCAGCCATTCTGGCTTTACCACTTCCTGCTCACAAAAAGGGTTTGCAGAGCTTTTTAGGAAGAATAAAATTTGTTCAACCTCTCACAGCCATGTTGAAGAAGAACATGCAGTTCAGTTGGACGAAGGAGGGTAAGAACAGTTTTGAGCAGATTAAGGAGGCACTTGCAGCAGCCCCGACACTAATAAATCCAAACTTTGATAAAGATTTACTATTGTATGCATTTGGTAGTGTTGATACAATTTCAACCATGCTTTGTCAACAAAATGATCAAGGACTTGAACAACCTGTCGCATTTTTTAGTCAAATTTTGCATGATTATGAAACAAGATATTCTTTTGTTGAAAAGCACGTACTTGTTGTAGTAAGGAGTCTTAAGAAGTTTAGACATATGTTTTCTAATAATAAAATACATTTGTTGGTAGCTCACCCAATAGTTAAGGAATTGTTTCTGAATACAAACATTAATGACAAGCAAGCAGGCTGGATAACCAAATTCATGGAGTATGATATCAGCATAAAGGTTACCAAGCTTGTTCGAGGTAAGGGACTGTGCGAACAACTTGCAAAAAAGGAACAAAACAACAATGAAGAAGTCATAACATTTCTGAACAATGAGGAAGAACCTGTTGTTTCAGTTGTTCTAGCTGATTGGATCCATCAAATGATCCATTACTTGCATACTAGATATTTCCTAGAAGGTATGGACAAATCTAAATGAAGATATTATAGATTACAAGAAATTCCTTATGCAGTAATAAATGATGTTTTGTATAAAAAGGATTTCAATGGAGCGTTCCTCAGATGTATTAACCCATATCAAATTGAAAGAATTTTGGAAGAATTCCATGATGGACCTATTGGAGGTCACTTTGCACCACGTACTACAGCCCTGAAAATTATGAAAGTAGGGTACTATTGGCCAGAACTTTTCAAGGATGCTTATGCTTATGTCAGTAGATGTGCTAAATGTTCACTATTTGCTAGAAAACAAAAGTTAGCAGCCCTGCCCCTGAATCCAATTCAGGTTGAGCAGCCATTCAAAAAGTGGGGAATTGATTTCATCAGTCCCATTAACCCACCATGGAGTGCAGGGCACAAGTGGATCTTGACAGCAACATATTACTTCACGAAATGGACATAAGTAGTTTCTCTGAGAGGTTCAAATGAAACATCAGTCCTAAATTTTTATCAAGACATAGTTTCCAGGTTTGGTACACCTGAGTCTATCATTTCAGATAATGCTTTAGCCTTTGTTGGCTTAAAAGTTTCAAATTGGTTAGTAAAGAATAACATTTATTTGAGCACTTCATCCAATTATTACCCCCAGGGTAATGGACAAGCATAATCAACAAACAAAAATCTGATTAAGATCATTAAAAAGACAATTGAAGATAATCAGAGGTCATGGCATGACAAGCTTAAATTAGCCCTTTGGGCTAATAGAGTTACACCAAAATGGTCAACAAGTTTTTCACCGTATGTTTTGGTTTATGGTAAAGAGGCCAAGCTGCCTATTTCAATAGAGTTCCCAACTCTGAGCTACATAAAGGAACTAGAGTTACTTGAGGAGCAGCCAATGCAAGTTAGGCTTTCTGAGTTAACAGAGTTGGATGAAACTAGGAAAGAAGCTTTTAGGAAGCTTCAGATTCAACATTCTTAGATGAAGAAGACATTTGACAGGAAAGCAGTAGCAAGAGTCTTCAATGAAGGTGATTTAGTTTTCAAATGGGATGAATTAAGGAGAAGGGCCTAGCAAACATTCCAAGTTTGATGCCATGTGGGATGGCCCATACATTATAACAACAAAGAAAAAACATAACACTTTCCAGCTCTCAAGATTGGATGGAGAAGTGTTGCCAATTCCCGTTAACGAGATCCATCTCAAGCAGTTCTATTAAGCAGTTTTTAGTTGATGTTGTACATAATAGTATAGTTTCAATTTTAGTATATTTTCAATAAGTGCTCATAGCACTTTAGTTTCATTTAGTTTGTTTCACTTTCAATAAAGTGCAATCACTGCACTGGGGTTTTAGATTCTATCATAAACAGAATTACAATAGTTTCTTTCAGTTTGTTGTGTGAAGATGAGTTATAGAGTTTTTCAGAAGAGGTTAAGAGCAAGAATAAACTCCATACCCAATGGATAAGCTACATAACTGGTCTATGGTGTTTAGCAGGAAAACACTCTGCAGAGGTCACCAATTTGTTACCTATTTTTCACTACCAACTCAAACAGGTAGAGCTGAATTGTAAATTCAAGCCAAGGTACACAAGTTGTTAAAAAAATTCCGCTAAAGTACTCATATTGTGCATTGTTTCATCATAGTGTAAATTTCAGTGATATTATGAAAAAAACATTTCAAAATGATATCATAAGTTTGCATAATGTTTGTTGTTTTATTCATAATGTACAAATGAGAATCCCACACAAGTCATGGGCGTAACTTAATTTGATTTTTATAATCAAATAAAGGGTGCATGAAGAAAGGTAAGCTATACAACTAAAAATAAATAAATGTTACATCCAACAACTATTTTTCTTTTGAAATTTAATAGAGCGAGAGCATGTACAACACAACAGTAAATATCATACAATTACCGGTATTGAGTAGCTTTTACATTGGAAACACTTTCCAAGTCAGAGGTTGTATTATGGTCTTAACAATGTAGTAAATGATCTTGTATTTCAAAGCAGCAAATCATGCTTTCCAGGTCAGATTTATTTTACATATTTGAGAACAAATCTTCTATCTATAAAGCTCCAGGTTAAATGATAATTGCATGAAGAGTGCCAAGTGTAGGGAGGAACAAAAGGAATTTAAGTTGTGTAAAGATCAGATAAGCATGCAAGAAAATGAAATATGATGATTAGAAGACATCGTGTGAGAAACATTCAGTATGAGAGAGGCATGATTTCATTTTCAGAAAAAATACCACCATTTTGAGACACTATATTACATGGAGAGCAATAGAGAGCCACTGATTTATTCACAACATCAACAGAGACCTTTCATCAAGGCAAAAAGGGAATGGACATAAGAATTGTCAATTAAACCAGAACTTGATAAGAAAAAGGAGCTCATGAAGGTTCAAAGACAACTATTACATTGTTTCAAAATAGTCAGAATCTACAAGTGTAATGTTGTAACAAATACAAAGAGTTGTTCTTACACTATTTTCAGCATACCCATTTTGGGTCTTCACATAAAATGCAAAATATTTTCAGCCTACCCATGTAGGGGTTATTCCCAGGAGTGCAAGTTACAAAAAAGAAAAATCATGGGTCGAGCCCAGTAATGGAAAAAGTGAAGGGAGTTTTGAGTTTTCTATAGTTAGGAGACTTCAAGATACCCAGAAAGCCTTGGCGGCCAAAAGCTAAATTTTGAGGCCAGACTTCCTGTCATAGGAGGAGCTCATTGGAGCACCATATTTCAAGCCGAGGCCTGTCAATAATAGGAGTACCTACAACATTTAAAGATCATAAGTTTCCAGACACAACCATTAAGACCCATGGCAGAGAAATAACTTTGAACAAGGTTTACAAAGAACGTAGAACAAAGCTTTCAGGGAGAGTTTGTTCTCAAAAGGAAAATCAACCTTATAGCGACCATCAAATATAGACCGGGCCTTTTACTATAGGAAAATTGATAAGCCATAGAGGCCAACCTGCATTTTTATTTTTTCAAAAAGCCAAGGATTAGAAATGAAAATAACAAGGTATTCATAGTATAGAAGCTGATCAAATTTGGAGAAAAATCGAACCTACAGAACCCTTAATTTTCGAAAGAGATTCTTCATTCTTTTAAGAAATACAGAGAAATACAATGGAGTTGGAAAGCTTACCAAGTCACACTTGTAGGAGAGGAATAGTCACGGCCAAAGCACATTGGAGCACCATATTTCAAGCTCAAGCCCAGAATATCCATGGTGGCCAAAGTAAGAGAGGAGAAAAGCACCCAAAAATATGCAAAGCCCGCGGTCTTCAAGGTCGGGAAATATTTCAAAACACAGAGGGAAGCCACGAAATTCTTATACAATAACTTACCTTTGTCACAGAGAGTATGGAGAAGAAGGTTGTGGAATCAAGTCTTCGAACCAGAAACCATTTCTCTCCACCATGGTGGCGCAACACAGCTCTAAGACAAGTAAGGTCAAAAATGCAAAATGTTTTTTAATTTTAGGGTTCGATGGTATTTTAGTACCCTAAGTCGACAAGGCTTTGGTTTTTCGCCAATGATTTTAGAGGGGAAAGAATGATTATGTTTTTTGTTTCCCATGGTCTATGACTTGCAAAGTCAAAAAACCTAATTATGCTTAAAGAAGCCCGTGACTTAGAAAAGGTTCGATGTAGGTTATATTTTTTATTGCATGGGCCAATAATTCATAGTTTCAAAGTATTCATCGGTTTACAATTAGAATTTTATTCTTGTATGAATATTGAAAAAGCAATAAGCATCATTAAATATTAATGGTAATTATCCACTACCTTAATATTTAAAATGTAATGAATAAAGGTTGGAGTAAACACACGCTAAATATTAAGATAATCATTTAATTACCTTTGATATTTAATAATACTATCACCTTTCTCAAGACATGCGAGAACACAAGTAAACTGAAGATTGATCATACACGAAGCAAAGATAGAGTTTCAGTTAGGCATGGGCAGATTGATACAAATGAGGTAGTTTTCGCATGCTTGGGCCCACCTTTTGAGGGATTTGCAGTTCAGTTGGAGTGTTGCATGTTTCAGTTATGACTTGACAGCGAGTTTGGACCATCATGCACTCATTTTTGCATGGGTTTGAGCCTCTTTTTCAGGATTTTTTGCTCTTGCTCGTAAATTGCCTTGGATTTATCATTTTCTCACTGAGGTTGACTTTCAGTTCCATTTCCATGCCTTTTTGAAGGCCTTTTGTATATATTGGAAAAACTTAATTGTTTTTCCCTAGTTCTTGTTTTTCTCCTTTGCTTTCTACAAAGCGAATTATTTGTAACTCAGCATTATTTCAGATTAATACAGTAGTAGGTTTATAGGTTATGTTAGTGTATATTTTGCAGATTTTTTCCTTTTGTTATTATTGTGAGTCAAGTATTAGCCTTCTTAGATTCAGGTGCATCACCATAGTTAAATTTTACAATTTAGAATTTAGATTTAGTCTTTCTCCCTTTTCCAGTAAATTTTTCTGTTATTAATGAATAAATTACAATAGGAACCAGCCTAGAATCTGGAGGTCTAATTCCTTATAGGGTACCCACAACTTGGAGTTAGTTCCCATGTTTCAACAGATTGTTGATTTTCAACATTCAAGCATTCGGGTGCAATCTGTTTGACAACAATAGCATAGTATAAGGCTAATTTCATAAACCTACTTTGCCACATGCACTACATGAAGGAAAAAAAGGATTGAGTGAACAATTTTATCTTAGGATTGAATAAGAACCTTTTATATGCAACTAAGCTCACTCGACCCAAAAAATTGAACTAAGTTGTTGAAGTAGCTCTAGTTATCAAAGAAAACCAAAAAAGAAAGTAAGAAAAAAAAATCTACATTCGTCCAACTAGTTTGACCATAAAATGTGGGAATTCTTAAAAAATACATCCAAAGAGAAGACTTCTTAAATATTTAAAAAGGGCTAGAGCTATAGAGGGAATCATGGGATAGAAGGATAAGGAAATGGGAAAAAAAATGTAGAAAACATTGATGTTAGTGGCATAGGTTGATCCCTCAAGAGGCAAGTAATTTAAAAGAGGATTGATGGATGGATGTTGGATATGTGGAGGTGACCACTACAAAAATAGTGCCCAACAAAAAAAAAAAAAACCTCCAATCTACCCACCTAAATTTATATCATCATGGATAGTCGCTAATCCAACCATCAATCCTCGCTCATAGAGCTTCAAGGAACTCTTCATGGCCAAATCATTTCTATTTTGGTAGAATTAGGAGCCAAAAATAATTTTATTTCTCCTAATGTGATATATAATGTAACATTGATCATAAAAGTCTAAGTCGAGAGGATATGGAGTGGTGCAGGAGCACCTAGAAAACACCTAGGAAACACTAGGCATATGCAATTTTGTTTTTGAAGTTATAAGGTCATTTTGACCATTGCAATTGAGTCAAAGACTTAATAAAATGCCTTGGTCATGAGCTATCAGGAGCTATTAGGAGCTATTAGGAGTGGAAAAGTTTATGAGTTTAGACACTCACTTTTGTTAGTTTCTAGGAAATTGGCAAAGGTGGCAAAATGGAACATTTTGCACGTTTGCCACCTTGTAACTAAAATGTCCGACCAAGGAAGGTATAACCACTTTGGGAAACCTATATAAGGGGTGCCTCGACTTGTGTGAAAGGTTGGAAGGCATTGGAAGGTTTTTTAATTTGAAATTTCATGAATGTTAAGTGAGGACAGTGAGAAGTATTTCTTAAATTTGTGTGTTTTCTTTGCATTTCATTGATCAGGAGCAATCATGGCTCTGTAGTTTGTTATAATTTGTAGTATTTGCTATGTTCTAAGCTTGTGTATTAGTTTTTAGGGTGAGTGTTCAATTCACAAGTGTGTTTGGTAGTTATTTTGTTGTTGTTTTAGTTGCTGATCTGACTGGCAACCTGTCAAGAATGGGGTCTTAGTTCTCTCTGCCACTGTACCTGGTGTACGATATTTTGGGGATTGGGGCTAGACTCCATGTTTGTAAATATGGTAGCATTAGGAGTAGGTAGGAGACAACAAAATTCTGTGGAAGACTTCTCCTAGGCGAGCTTAACAGTGCCTGACTAGGAAAGTCAAGGAGTGCAAAGCACTTGGCTTGCAGGGGTGACCTTTCCCTGATAAACCACATGGTAGAAAGGTAGATAGAGGCCCTATAGAGGTCTGGTAACAATGAGGAGGCTTCACCAGCCCGTTTGATTGGAGAACAAACTAACAGTTCACCGGGTGGTTAGGAAATGGCTCTAAAAGACCTAAATTTTGCTAATTTGAAGGATAGGCCTGTGTACGGTCAAGCAATGGTTGAGACCTTGAAAATATTGAAGAGTTAGGTATCAGGACTAAGAACCCATAGAAAATATTCAGGGTTCTTTGGGAGAGTTTGGTGAACCATCCATCTTTCTCGAGTTAGGAGGCCTAATTGGGGCTCTAGGGCTTGTAGCCTTTTTAACCCTAGGTGAGGGTTTGGAGTTAGCGATGGACAAAGGGAACAAGGTGGAGTTATCAGCACCAATTTGTGATGGTGGGAAGTTGTTGGAAGCATTCCCACACCCCTGCAAAGAACAAACTAAGAATTGAGAGTAATTGACCTTTAGGGAAGATTAAGGGTTAATGGAAGAAAAGAAGCAAGGCACCAAGATTGACTTGGTAGATGGAGAGTGAAATGATAGTGGGGTTGGCCAGTAGAACCAGGGGTGTCTATACATGAGATAGGACCTAAAGGTTAAGGTGGGAGAGTCACCTAGGAGTTCTTGAGAATGAGGACCCAGAGCATGGGACAATGATTGTTCCATCCAACTGTACCTTATCAGATTGGTATCAGAGCAAGTTAAAGATGTGGGATTAAGAGTTGTATGTCAGACCCTGAATCCAGTCGTTCCAAAAACATGGTGACCAATGCAGAGTTAGCAAGAGACCTAACAGAGCAACAAGAGAAAAACAAACAGGTTGAAGAGGCGGTTGAAGAGATGAAGCAAAGGTTAGAAGAGGTGGTAGAGGCTACAGGCAAGATGAAGGTACAACTAGCAGTAGTTAGAGACAAGGCTGAGGATCAGGTTGAGGAAGACATAGGGCTAGACCCTGATCCTCCACTAAAGGAGGAACCCTTCCTCAAATCATTGAAGGCTTTGAGTGGTAAAGCACTAGAAGGCATTCCCATCTTCACAAGCAGAATGGATGCAGAGTTGGTGATGGAATGGATAGAAGGAATGGAGAATCACTTTGAGTGTGATGGAGTTACTGAGGCACAGAAGGTGAAGATAGACAAATCAAGGTTAAGGGGACAAGCACTGACTTGGTGGAAGTTCCTACAAGAAGAAAGAGAGAATGAAGGAAAGAAACAAATTTCAAGTTGGAAAGCTATGGTGGCTAAAGTGAAGGAGTATTATCTAACTAAAGACTATGAGGTCCAATTGCATAAGAAGAGGCAGAACCTTAGGAAAAGAGACCTAGATGTAGCTGCCTACACGGAGGAGTTCCAAAAACTAAGTCTTCGGTCTAGGGTGCAAGAAGTGGAAAGCATCAAGGTGGCGAGGTATCTAAATGGCCTCAAATGGAACATCCAAGAAGAGTTGAGTCTTTTTACACTCACCAATCTCCATAGTTGTTTTCAAATGGCTTTTAAGGTGGAGGAAGCTGAAAAAGAAACAAGACTCCAATTCTAAAGGTAGAGGCAAAGGAAGAGATCAAAGGGATCAAAGAGGGCAAAGAGGTGGCTACCAAAGTAGAGGAAATGAGGAAAGAAACCAAGGAGAATCTAAACTCACTGAGCATGGAAGTGAAGCACCTTCTAAAGGAGGTTATGGAAGAGGTAGAGGTTCTCAAGGAGGATCAAATAGAGGAAGAGGAGAAGGTAGGAGCAATTCATATTTTGCTACTATGAAATGTTACCATTGTGGTCAAGTAGGCCATCCAGCTTATAGGTGGCCAGAGAAAGCATCTTCATCAAACACTGAGAAGAGAGTGGCATATGCTCAAGAGGACACCATGAGCACCAAATCACTTGAGGTCAGTCATATAGAATCTGAAATGGGGGAGAATCTGATGTTTAGGAGAGTCTTGATCAGACAACCGATCAAGGAAGAACCAAAAAAAAGAAGGGCTCTATTTAGAGTGAGATGCAAGGTACTTGGAAAAGTATGCAAGGTCATTGTAGATTCAGGTTCAATAGACAATATCATCTCAGATGAGGCAGTAAAGAACCTAAAATTGGAGAAGGTACCCCACACTAACCCCTACAAAGTCACATGGTTAAACAAAGGGCAGAGTGTTCTTGTTAATGAGCAAGTAACGGTGGAATTTTCTATTGGAGTGTACAAGGATAAGATAATGTGTAATGTATCACCCATGGATTCATGTCTTCTTCTATTGGGTAGGCCATGGAAGTATGACAGGAGTGCCATCTATGATGGAAAGGAGAACACAATTTCATTTAAGAAGGATGGGAAGACCTTTAAGTTGCAGTCACTGTTAGAGGAGGATGAAGGACAGTCAAAGAAACCTAGTGTCTTGTTGAGCAGTGGTAAGGAGTTCCTTAACACCCTACATAAAGGAGGTGAAGGATATGTAGTCTTGTTGTAGTCCAAAGAGGAAGATAAGACTGAAAAACCAGTCATACCTGGAGCAGTCCAGAATTTGCTTGAGAAGTATAAGGATATAGTAAGTGATGGTGCACCTGCAACTTTACCTCCAAAGAGAGCCATTAGTCATCAGATTGACTTCATACTAGGGGCTTCATTGCCTAACAAAGCATCTTACAAGCTTACACCGGATTAGAATTTGGAAGTGGCTAGACAAGTGCAAGAGTTGTTGGATCAAGGACTAATTAAGAAGAGCATTAGCCCATGTGCAGTACCAATAGTCTTAGCAACAAAGAAACGAGGCAAGTGGAGGTTATGTACTGATTCTAGAGCAAAAAATAGAATCACAATTAGTTATAGGTTCCCTATTCCTAGGATTGAAGACTTGATGGATTGTCTTGGAGGAGCTCAGTATTATACCAAATTGGATCTCAAGAGTGGATACCATCAGATCACAGTCAAGGATGGAGATGAGTGGAAGACAACATTCAAGACAACAAATGGGTTGTATGAGTGGAGAGTGATGCCATTTGGCCTCTCTAATGCCCCTAGCATATTCATGAGACTCATGAATGAAGTACTCAAGGACTTTACAGGGATATTTGTGGTGGTATATCTTGATGATATACTCATCTTTAGCAAGACAGCAGAAGAACACCTTAAACATGTGGAGATGGTTTGTAGAAGGCTGCAAGAGGAGAAGTTAGCCATCAACCTAGAGAAGTGTGAATTCTTTAAACAAGATCTGATTTATTTGGGTTTTGTAGTGTCATAGAGATCATTGAAAATGGATCCAAGCAAGGTGGAAGCTATCCTAAACTGGCCTACACAAACTACAGGGACTGAGGTAAGAAGTTTCCATGGATTGGCTCAATTTTATAGGAAATTCATAAGAAAATTTAGTGGCATATGTGCACTAGTCCTAGAGACAATCAAGGGTGGTTTGAAAACTAAGTTTGTATGGACTCAAGAAGCTGAGAAAGAGTTTGAGAAATTGAAACAAGAAGTGGCAACTCAACCCATTCTCTTATTACCAAGCTTTGACAAAGTGTTTACAGTGGAATGTGATGCTAGTGGAATGGCAGTAGGAGGAGTGCTTAGTCAAGAAGGCAGACCTATAGCTTTCTTTAGTGAGAAGCTCAATGAAGCTAAGAAGAAATACTCAACCTATAATCTAGAACTTTATGCTTTGGTTCAGTCACTTAGGAAGTGGAGGCATTACCTTCTACCCAAGGAGTTTCTAGTCTTTACTGACAATCAGGCACTTAGCTATATCAACACCCAAGAGAAGTTGAGCAATAGGCACTTGAAGTGGATGGAGTACATCCAATATTTTACTTTCACCATCAAGCACAAGAAGGGACAATTGAAAAAGGTAGCAGATGCATTGAGTAGAAGATTGATGACAGTGCAAGAGATACAAATCAAGAGCATTGGAATAGAGAGTTTCAAAGATCTCTATGGGGAAGATGAAGATTTCTCAAAGGCCTACAAGGTATGTTCTGACTTTGAGAATCATTTTCATAGCCAATACTTAGAGTATACTTTGCAAAGTGGATTGTTGTTTAAAGGGAATCAGTTGTGTGTTCCAAAAGGGTCAATGAGAGAAAAACTCATTCAAGAAAAGCATAATGGTAGTCTTAGTGGACATTTTGGCATCAACAAGACTTTAGAACTAGTGCAAAGGTTTTACTATTGGCCTAAGTTGTCAAGAGATGTCAAGAGGTATGTGGAGCAATGTGTTGTGTGTATGAAATCCAAGGGAGGAGCTATTAATGTTGGCCTATATCAACCCCTACCCATTCCTAATAGACCATGGGAGTGTGTGAGAATGGATTTTGTGGTAGGACTCCCTAATACCAAGACTAGTTTTGATAGTGTGTATGTAGTGGTGGACAGATTCAGCAAAATGAGTCACTTTATTCCTTGCAAAACCACTCATGATGCTAGCTATATAGCTCACCTTTTATTTAAGGAAATTGTAAGGATCCATGGCTTACCTTTAAGCATTGTTTCAAATAGGGATGTTAAATTCATGAGTCACTTTTGGAAGACTCTATGGAACAGATTAGGTACCAACCTGTCCTTTGGATCAGCTTACCATCCTCAGACTAATGGCCAAACAGAGGTGGTTAACAGGGTGCTAGGTAACCTACTCTGGTGTCTAACTAAGGAATATGGACAGACTTGGGATATGGTAATCTCACAAGCTAAGTATGCCTATAATGATAGTATAAACCGGACCATAGGGAAGAGTCCTTTTGAGGTTGTGTATGGAATGCACCCAAGGGGAATATGTGAGCTCAGGGATCTAGGAGCTATGGAGAATAGGAGTGGACATGTAGAGGACTTCACTTAGACCATGAAGGAGATTCAGGAGCAGGTAAAGAGGACAGTCACCGAGGCTACTCAAAAATTGAAAGACAAGGTAGACATGTCAAGGAAGGATGTGCAATTTGCAGTAGGAGACTTTGTCATGGTTCACCTTAACAAATCAAGGTTGCAGAAGGGAATTTCAACCAAGTTGCAAATGAAAAGAGTAGAACCATGCAAGATATTATCCAAGTGTGGGAAGAATGCATACAAGGTGGAGTTACCTTCTGATTTGGGAATTTCACCAGTTTTCAATGTTGCAGATTTGATCAAATACAAGGGATCCATCAATGATGTAGCTTAGACCAGTAGGGAGGTCTTCAAGGAAGTCAGCAACATAGCCTTACCTACTAAAGAAAAACTACAAGTAGAGAGCATCTTGGAGTCAAGAGTATAGAAATATACAAGGAAGAGAGTGTACATGGAGCATCTTATCAAGTGGAAGAACAAGCCTGAATCTGAGTCTACATGGGTACAAGAAGATTAGTTCAAGAAGCATGGAATTGATATGTCACTAATCTCTCCTTCCATTCCTTAGTGTTTGGCAGAGAGGGGGAGAATGGTGCAGGAGCACCTAGAAAACACCTAGGAAACACCTAGGAAACACTAGGCATAGGCAATTTTGTTTTTGAAGTTATAAGGTCATGTTGACCATTGCAATTGAGTTAGAGACTTAATAAAATGCCTTGGTCAAGAGTTATCAAGAGCTATCAGGAGTGGAAAAGTTTATGAGTTTAGACACTCACTTTTGTTAGTTTCTAGGAAATTGGCAAAGGTGGCAAAATGGAACATTTTGCACTTTTGCCACCTTGTAACTAAAATGTTTGACCAAGGAAGGTATAACCACTTTGGGAAACCTATATAAGGGGTGCCTCGACCTATGTCAAAGCTTGAAGGCATTGGAAGGATTTGTAATTTGAAATTTCATGAATGTTAAGTGAGGACAGTGAGAAGTATTTCTTAAATTTATGTGTTTTCTTTAAATTTTAGTGATCAGGAGCGATCATGGCTTTGTAGTTTGTTATAATTTGTAGTATTTTCTATGTTCTAAGCTTGTGTGTTAGTTTTTAGGGTGACTGTTCAATTCGCAAGTGTGTTTGGTAGTTATTTTGTTGTTGTTTTAGTTGTTGATATGACTGGCAACTTGTCAAGAATGGGGTCTTAGTTCTCTCTCCCACTGTACCTAGTGTATGGGATTTTGGGGATTGGGGCTAGACTCCATGTTTTTAAATATGGTAGCATTAGGAGTAGGTAGGAGACAACAAAACTCTGTGGAAGACTTCTCCTAGGCGAGCTTAACAGTGCCCGGCTAGGAAATTCAAGGAGTGCAAAGCACTTGGCTTGTAGGGGTGACCTTTCCCTGATAAACCATGTGGTAGAAAGGTATATGGAGGCCCTCTAGAGGCTTGGTAACAACGAGGAGGCTTCACTAGTCCTTTTGATTGGAGAACAAACTAACAGTTCACCGGGTGGTCAGGAAATGGCTCTAAAAGACATAAATTTGTTAATTTGAAGGATAGGCCTATGTACAGTCAAGCAAGGGTTGAGACCTTGAAAATATTGAAGAGTTAGGTATCAAGACCAAGAACCCATAGAAAATATTCAGGGTTCTTTGGGAGAGTTTGGTGAACCATCCATCTTTCTCGGGTTAGGAGGCCTAATTGGGGCTCTAGGGCTTGTAGCCTTTTTAACCCTAGGTGAGGGTTTGGAGTTAGCGATGGAAAAAGGGAACACGGTGGAGTTATGAGCACCAATTTGTGATGGTGGGAAGTTTTTGGAAGCATTCCCACACCCCTGCAAAGAACAAACTGAGAATTGAGAGTAATTGACCTTTAGGGAAGATTAAGGGTTAAGGGAAGAAAAGAAGCAAGGCACCAAGATTGACTTGGTAGATGGAGACTCAAATGATAGTGGGGTTGGCCAATAGAACCAGGGGTGTCTATACATGAGATAGGACCTAAAGGTTAAGGTGGGAGAGTCACCTAGGAGTTCTTGAGAATGAGGACCCAGAGCATGGGATAGTGATTGTTCCATCCAACCCTACCCTATCATGGAGGTAGAGTTTGGATCTAGTAAGACTCAAAGATTAAGTTTTTCCTATCAGGAGTTTAAATTGACCTAGGAATTATAAGAACTAAGGTAAACCTATGGGTCACTTAGTTAAGATCCTATGAACTGATCCTAGGAATGGATTGGTTCAAGAAACACCAAGATAATATGAACTGCTACCATAAGTATATTAAATTTCTAGATGACCAAGGGAGACCAATAGTACTCCAAGGAATCTAGAGACCATCAATGGTGAGAATGATCTCAATCATGCTATTCAAGATGGTAGCAAGGAAAGGAATCAAATATATATCTAGTGAAAGTAGAGGAGGGTATCAATGACCCAACTCTTAGTATTGAAGATCACCTAATTCTCTAAGAATTCCAAGATGTCTTTCTTGAATATTTTCTAGGCTTAACTCCTAAGGGACAAATGGATTTTTTCATCAACTTGGCTCTAAGGGTTGAGATTATTTTAAAGGCCCCCTTAGAATGAGTAATTGAGTTAGTCTATGGTGTGTCATTAGGGAGATCTAGTGTTGTTCATTAAGAAGGATGGTACCTTGAGATTTTGCATTGACTATCAGATGTTTAACAAGGCGACCATCCAAAATACATACCCCTTTCCTTGAATTGATGACTTATTTGATCAAATGAAGGGAACGGTTGTCTTCTCTCAAAAATATCTAAGGTTAGGATATCACCAGTTAAGGGATAAGGAAGAGGACATTCCAAAAATAGCATTCTAGACTCAATGTGACCGTTATGAGTTCTTAGTGGTACCTTTCATTCTAAAATATGTCCCCTTTTCCTTTATGATCCTTATGAATCATGTCTCCCATGACCACTTGGAAAAATTTGTGTTGGTGTTTCTAGATGATATTCTAATTTATTCCAAGAATCTGCAAGAACATGATGAGCATTTGAAAATAGTATTGCAAAGATTGAGTGAGCATAAATTATATGAGAAATTGACCAAGTGTTCTTTTTCTTAAACTAAAGAACACTATCTTGGACATATTATATCAGCCCGAGGAATAATAGTGGACACAACCAAAATTCAAGCAATTATAGATTGGCCTATCCCTGGGAATGTGGAAAAGTTAAGAAGCTTTATGGGATTGTCTAGATATTACTGTAGGTTCATAGAAAAATTCTTTAAGGTAGCTAACCACATAACCTCTCTTCAACAAAAAGGAGAAAAATTGAATGGATTGATAAATGTAACATTTCCTTCCAATAGTTGAAGGAAGCTCTTACCACCACACAAATTTTGCAAGTTTCTCACTCAGAAAATGAGTTTGTAGTTTTAGATATCTTAGATGGGTTAGGAAGAGTTTTAGTGAAAAATGGGCATGTGATTGCTTTCAATTCTGGGAAACTGGAGGATTGTGAGCTCAACTACCCACCCATGACCTAGATCTAGGTACAATTTTGCATGCACTAAACACATGGAAACATTATTTGTTAAGGAAAACATTTAAATTAAACATTGATCACGCAAGACTCCAATATTTGTTCACACAACTGAATTTAAATGATTGACATATAAGGTAGTTGGAATTCCTAAGTAATTATTAGATAAATATTTCATATGTTAAGGGAAAATAAAATCGGGTTGCAGATGCATTAAATCGAAGAGTCAGACTACTTGCAATCACTCAGTTAAGGATTTACTTGGGATGAATAAAATTTAATTCAAAATGAATATCTAAACTTGTTTAATTATGCCAAGCAACTTAACCCTAAGGAGGGAAGTGTGTGTTGTGCCTATAGCACACACACCCCGTTCGGAATGAGGACCCTCTCTTTTCGTTCATGTCGGGTCACTTTTTCTTTGCCTCATTTTGCATGCCCCCTAATTTTGTGTCCTAAGTGGTTGAGGAACCCTAGGAGAATCATCTTGACTCGACCATATTTTTCTTCCCTTAAATTTTCAAATTCTTAGGTCTTCGTGGGATTTCCTTAGTTGTTTGCCTTTGATCTTTTAAAATGGCATCCTTCAGCCAATGCGGGTCCACCCATGCGGACCGCCATCTACGGGGTTCCTTGGTTCCTTCGCCATTCGAAATGGTCATTTCACGATGTCCTCTTGCTAACACCCGACCGTCGTCTGCTCAACGGACCCCATCATTCTGAGTGTTGTTTTTGAATGACTATTCACCAACTAAGGTTGTCATTGTACAAGAATTTAATGAGCTAATTTAATGCCATAATTTCTATAAATAGTGTGACTTGAGTGGTCATTTTCAAAATATTATTTGAGGAAAAGTGTCAGAGCTTCCAGCCCTCACCTTCGTCGTGCCCATAGCCTACCTCTGCCGATTCAAACAACATTTGAGGTGTTTTTCATCAACGCCCATGCGGGACTCCAAGGTAAGTTGGTTTTTTCCCTCGCCATGTGTTTTTCTTCTACAAATAAAAATTGATTAAGTATTTTCTTGATAAAAATGGTGAAATTAGGTAGAGAAACAACCTCCCTACAAAACCCACATTTTAAAAACTTGCAAAACCCTTAGAAAACAATAATCAGGATTCGGTGGAGCTCGTCATTCTTGGCATTGTTCTTGGGCACGACGCTCGTGCCCTTCGGGCCCACATCCCTCCCATTTTTTGTTCTTTTCCCTTGCAAATGATTAACTTTTTAAAATGGTTGTCACCCTTTTTGGGCCTGCATCTGCGGGATTCCTCCTCCACCTGGCTGTTACAAACTCTGCAAAATTTCACAAGAGTAAGAAGCTGACCTACCAACCCTCTCGGGCCCACAATTGCGAACCTCCATTCGTGGGATTCCACCCAAGCCCAACCATTCCTAAGAACCATTTGATGTCATCCTTCAGGCAGGTAGATCTCACACTCATGACAACTGATTAAACCCGACTGAGCTAAAACCAAGGTCCCAAATCCAATGCGGGTAGGGTCTTGCAGATTTCCATCTACAGGATTCTATCATGTTTCCGCCATTTCAAACGGTTTTCCAAACACATCCCTTTGTCCATTAGGTCCCACAGTTATGAGAATTGTTTGAACTCAAAATTCATGAAAATGACTAAGGCCTAAACCATGTGGGTGGAGTCCTACGGACTTCCGTCTGCAGGACTTCGTCTAGACTTTTCTATTCCAAATGGCCTATGTGATTTGTTAGTCTGCTCATCGGGTCTTGCCCCTACATCAGTCATCCAGGGTTAAAATCAAAAAATAACTAAGTCTTGATTGCAATATTTACTACTCCTTTTATTGCAATATTTATGGAACCAGTTGTCGAGGTTCTCGAGGGTAGACGCGAAGAAAGACAAAGGGAAGGTGGTCACTAAAGCACCCAGGGATAAGGAAGACAAGGACCAAATGAGATACAATTTCCAAGGGGAACCCCTCAACTCAAAGGTTACCACAAACTGGAAGGAGATCTCAGACACTAATCTGGGACACATTGAAATTGATGAGTTTAAGCAAAGGGTCAGACTCAACCCTACAACAAAAAATTATAGAAGAAAGGTAGTGGATTGGCCAAGGCTATTGGATTCCCACCGTCTCTCATAGCCCCTGAGCTTGTAATGGCCTGCAGGGAGGCATATCAAAAAGATACCAAAATAATAGTGGACAAAGATGGGAATGTATTGGCTAACCTATCTACCAAGTCAATAGGGAGGACCTTTCACATCCCTACCTTTAACGAGATGGAAGAGAGGTTGATCCCCTCAAATGCAAAAAACTAATCAATCAATACTAGTTGGAAGAAAATAGGGGTAGTTCTAATAAAGTGAACTAGGAGCTCTTGTGAAGCGAATTCTATGAATATTACCATGACTTGGTAACTATTTTGAGTAGAGTTATGTGCCTCCCAACTGCAACCTTCTTCCAAGAGTGGATGTTGTACTTTATTGAAGAGATAATCTGAGGGGACACCAAATTCTACTGGGCCGGAATGATCAGTAACTACTTGCATGAAAAATTTGTGGCAGTGAAGAAAACCTCATGATTCTATATGACATCATACTTAGTCTACTTTCTTGTCGACCGTGTCCAATATAGGGGATTATTTGTGGCACCAAATCCAACTCCAGAAATAGTGCTAAAGTTGTATGACAAGTACCCTCAATTCCAGTACAAGAATTTCAAGTGGGACTACTATAGAGTCAATGATGCCTTCATAGGCCATATCATCAGAATGCTTGGGGGTGACCCTGAAAGGTGAGTCTCACACAGTTCTAACACATTCATTCACTAGTTCGGATTTTTTTATTATACAATTTCTGAAGTTCACCTACATCTGAGCCGAGGGTTTCTCTGAAAAACTATATAAGTTGCCCCGATACCCAAATGATCAGTTAATATTGCTTGAACTCTCTTGGTAGTTGCAATGAGCACACACCCTCTTGAGTGACAAGCACTGAGCATGGATTCATTATCCCCTCTCCTTTGGCAAAGGAATGTATGAGCTCCACACATCCCAATGTACAGAATATTGTGACAAGGAGCTAAATTAATATAACTTGAAGTTCCACACTGCTCGGCCACGAATGGATCTGTATGGAAAGCTTAAGAAAATGGTCGGACTAGAATATTCCCACCTGCATAATGTTGAAGAATTTTGGGCTAACTCCAAGGATGACAAGGAGGTGCGTATGAGGAAATACATGCGCATTATGACATACTTCATCAAGGTAGTAAAATTTTTCCCAGTGCCAGAATAAGTGGTTGAAGAAGAAAGCACGGTGGTGGATCCCATATATGACGTTGTTGCCAAATTGCCTCTATTGTTGATCGACTGGAATGAAGATGAGTTCAATGACCTCAACATCCTAACGAAGCCTATTGAGGCAGGAATAAGACAATGGATTAATGGGCAGATTTCTCAATTAAAATTGCAAGGAGTGACCCTAACATACGGGGAGCTCAAAGATACAACAAAAGGTGAGACTGACGGCATCTCTGTCAATGATTCCCCAATAGGAAAGACTTTAGCGTCTCCCCCCAATACATGGTCTAAGAAGAGAAAGGAGGTTGTTGCGTGTCAGCCTAAATCTAAGGAGTCTTCAGGGAAGGCATCAGAAGTTGAAACTTCCAAGAAATCAAGGAGATCAGGAAAGATTTAAGGGATTCCCACCATTTAGGAGGACTCACTCCATGAAGGACAAGAACAACCAAAGTCTCCACCCACAACGCTCGTTGTCCCATCCGCAACAGTTTCTACCACTATTACTCCTCTGCTATTTTCACATGCAATGGTTACCACCTCTCTGCTCGCGGTGTACATTTCAATCCACCTTGCCTGTACTTCTCCTATGGCTCAAGTCATGACTATAGATTCCTCATCTGCCACCACTTCTCCCCTATCTTCCTCTTCCATGTCTCCATCATTGTCTCTTCTAACTACCACTATGAAAACAATGATGCCCACTCTCGTCCTCCCAGAAGCTTTCACCAAGTACATGCAAAATATGTCCTCAGAGCTTTCTAGAATGTTTGAGAAACCTGCAGTGCAAGCCACCTTGGCTCATGCTATAACTGGTCTCCTCATCCCTCCTTATCCTATTGAGCCTCCCATGATGGAAGAAACAATTCAGATCTCTAAGGAAGTGGATAGGAAACAAAAGGAAGCAACCAATAAAATGGAAGAAGAGGCGGATGATTACCATGAGCATCCCCCATATCAACATCTTGTAATTGATGAAGTTATCCACGAAGAGGAGGAAGCACAATCCTCCAAGGAATATGATGAAGAGTCAAAGTATATTGTAGAGAATTTTGACCCTGATCTCGAGGAAGAGTTAGCTCGACAACTCAAGGATTTTGGGGAAGAGACTGAAAAACTACTCACAATTGAAGAGAAGAATATTGATGAAGAAATGGAGGACACTGAACCTCCAACAAGGGAGAAAGATCAAGGCCCCAAGCATGATGAAGAGATGCCTCCTTCAGAAGAATAAGAAGAGGGAGAGAAAGAAAAGAAAGAAGAAGACAAGCCTGAAGAAGAGGTTGAGATAAGAAGAAGCCCGAAAATGGAACATCATGAAGAACATGGGCATGACCAAGAAGAAGAAGAGAGAACTTCTGAAGGGAAGGATAGCCCCAAAGAGAATATAGATACTGAGTCCCCAAGGAAAGTAATGATATTTATTTAGGATTTAGATGAGGAAGAAGGCAAGAAACTAGAGTAGGAGAATTTGGGTGAAAAGATCATGCAAATCCATCACACCCATGAGGAAGAAGGTGATCACGAATCACCAAAAGGGGAAAACTCAAATGCCCGAATGGATCGAAAAGTAGTTGGAGAAGAAGACCCCAACCCTAGTAGATCCAAAGGCAAGGCTGGAAGCCATCTTGGCTCGAGCCCAAATCAGCACGAAGAAGAAAAAGAAACCAAGGGTCATATCTTATCTGACAATGGATGCATCTAGATCAAGGACAGTGAAAATTTCCACCCCAGTGATGGGTGAGGAAGGGGTCAACTATAATGTTTCTACCATTGATCTAGGGATAGTGACAAGAGAGCAGAATATTGACCATCTTCAGGGGTTCATCGCCACCAATTTTGCATCAAATGAACAAAGATAAGACCTCCAAAGAGGAGTTAAAGGCAAAGGTGGAAAATCTAACATCTTATATTCAACAATGGTCTTCAACTCAGTAGCTCCACACCATGTCATCGGCTACCCCACTACTACTATCAAAAGAGCATATCAGTACCCTGGAAAAGAGAAAAAGTTGGACCAAGGCTACCAAAGATTGGTTTTGATGTGTAATATATAATGGTGATATGGGCATCGGTCACGTCGTTCAAATGGTGAATAAGTTTAGAGATTTGCAAAAAAAATTGGAGGGAACTCAAAGGATTTTCCAAGGCTTTGTGGAACTTTACAGGATCATGTATCCAAAGATTGAAGGCATCCTTCAGATTCCTGACAAATTGTGGGAAAAGGAGCTAGGTCTGGAAAAGGTTGATCAGTGGCTCATTGAAACTTGGAAAATGAGCCTAGATCATCGAAAGGAGGTCTTGGAGCAAGTGTTTCATGAGGTAGGACTCGATTTGACATGGGCCAAGGAACACAGGGTGGGCGCTGAGGACTATCTCAAGCTAATGACATACTACGAGATGTCATCCCTTGAGCTCGATGCAGGAAAAATCAGGTCGTATTTCCATAGGAAGATGGAAATAGGATCAGTGGGCGTGTTAACAACATATTTTATGGACTTTGTGCCAATACCTCTATTCAGTCTGAGCAAGTAATCAAGGCTACACCCAAGTTCTTGGAGAATTGGGAACACATCATAGGCCGATCAAAGAAGTTGACATTTCAGGTAATCCAATCTGACATTGTGGAGTGGGACAAGCTCAAGGTATTGATCATCAAATTTGTGGAGTATGCCACATTTCAAAAGGAGGCTGAAAAGTCGATCATAGATGATGAGTTCCTCACATTATAGTCACAACAAACAACAATTAGCGAGAGGACAAAAGAGCGACAGTGCTGCCCCAAAAGAAGACAAAATAGGGAAAAGACAAAATGTAATTTTAAATTGCTATATATTTGGGGGTAGGTGAAACCCTAATGTAAAATGAATCTTGGACATTCATTTCACTTTTGGAAAATTATAAATAGGGGATCTCCTCTCATTTTCAAGATAAAGTTGAGTTGTTGTAAAGACATGCTACTGAAATGTTAATAGAAATTCATTGATTTGGTGGATTCTTGGGTTCCAACTTCATATTGCATGATTCTTCTTCTCTTAGTTAGTGAATTTGAGTAGATTCACTTTGTTGTTCTAAGTGTTTTAGTTTGCTTCAATAGATTAGTTCGATGTTGTTCATTGATATTGGAGATTGCTATGGTGTTGACCTCTTCTTAGTTCATACTTTTTGCTGCATATTGATGATATACAACTATGTAAAGTTAGTCTGAACTTTATATTATTTCTGCACTTAAATCTCATCTCTTTATTCATGTTCATGGTGAATGAAAAGCTGAAATCTATAGTCCTTAGAAGATTGCACTAGTTTCATGATATTGTAGACTTTCTTGGTTAAGTGGAACTAAGTCTTGGGAAGGCTGGCCCGATGTAGCAACCTCCATTGTCACTCTTTATTGCTAGTTTCAGATCCAAGAACCTCTTCACTCCCCTGCCCTTTTTCCTTTTTTTAATAATTACTTTGAACAAGGTTCATTGCACATTGTAAAGCCAAATCTGAAGTTGAAATAGGAGTTTTAGACCGCTGTTTGAACCTATAAAAATTGTGTAGTAAAATTCCCATCTTAAGAACTCCATTGAATGAACCAATTCCTACCAGCTT
Organism: Sequoiadendron giganteum; assembly: GCA_007115665.2. Lineage (NCBI taxonomy): Eukaryota > Viridiplantae > Streptophyta > Pinopsida > Cupressales > Cupressaceae > Sequoiadendron > Sequoiadendron giganteum. The sequence goes on from CM021105.1 coordinate 531,835,797, forward strand.
AACTCATGTAAGTCTACCCTATGAATACCAACAAGATAACATTTAAACAACTGAGATATTCCAAGCAAGTCATGACCTCACACCCGAGAGACCTTGGGGTAATTTTTAGCAACTTGTTGGTAGAGATTTCCTTTCAAGAGAGGTAATGCACTTATGCATTACCTATTTTGAGAAAGTGCTAAAACACCCATCAACAAAACTAGTGCTAGAAGGAGGTCACGATTCGTGTTAAGCTTGATCGAATCAGTTCATTCTCCCCTGAAATATTTTATAGAGTCCTAAGTTCAACACCAAACATAGGGGAATTTCAAAAGCTACCACCCCCTACTCGATCTAGAAGAGCTAAAAGAGGGGAAGCATCTGCCTCCAACACACCCAACCAGCCCACTTCACCTTCATCCGCATTCTCTCCTTCCACTCCTTCACCTTTGGTAGCGCCTCTCTCCTCTCAATCATTCCAAACATCCTTCCAGGTCACTGCCTCACACAACCTAGGCTTTGCCTTCTAGTCCAACACACCCCCCTTCTTGGGTGTTGTCCCATTGGTCGTTGCCCCTCCACTACAACCTCAAGACAATTTGGCGCAACCGACTCCGCCTCTGCCTCCCATGGCGTGGCTAGGCAACAATCCATCTCCATTGTCCTTCAATGTCTACCATGATATGCCAAAGAACTCGGAGGGCTTTTGCACGAAGTTTAACCCTCGGGATCCATAAAGGATAGCAAAAGAACACCTTAAGATCTTCCAAATAGCCCTACAAGATATGTAGATTATACATGAGGGTGTGGCATGTCAGCTCTTCCCTTATTCCTTGGGAGAGGAGGCCTTCTACTAGTATATCCACTTTTCGAAAGATCCATAATACGTGGGACCTTCTAAAGGATGATTTCTTGCAAAATTTTAAAATCTAAGTCAGTCCCTCGGAGCTATACCAACAATTCATGGTAATTCAAAGGGAAATTAATGAGCTAATTAGCTCTTTCAATGATAGGTTCCATCGAGCCTACATGAGATTGCAAACACCCTATGTGGTTGATGATGCTTCTACCCGCCTGGTGTACTATGCATCCTTGGACAACCTCACTTCTGCCTTGGTGAAAAGGATGATCCCACCACTCGGACAATTGATAGAGGCAAGTACAGATTTGGGGCAGCACAATTCTAGTTTGTTGCCATTGTTGGGACCGGTTGCCCATCTGTACCAAGTCCAAGGGATTACCCAAGCTTTGGCACAACCGACACCCCTAATGAATCCAATTCCACAACTCACGATGGTGCCTCACCCTAGACAACCATTGAATTAGGTGCCTCTTGTGCCTCAATTCTTGTAGCCCCAGTGAAAACAAGTTCATGCTCAGCCACCCCAAGTGCCAGCATACCTTAAAACTTTTGAGTTCTCGCTTGCCCATCAAAATCAACCAGTGGTGTAGCCGGTCTTCCTTCATAATTTAGCTTTGAAGCCAAACAATGCAAAAAAGGACCAAATCGATGAGTTAATGGAAATGATCAAGAAGATGTCATGGAAATGATCAAGAAGATTTCAACTGAAATGATGCACTTAAGGAACTAGAACAACCAGTTGTAGGCCTCATAGAGAAGCATCCAAGCTAGCCTCAATCATGACAACCATGACGGTTGTGATGGTCATGATGTCAGTGCCTCTTTTGGATAGAACTACGAAAGAAATCAGAACTTGGGGAAAAACTTTGATAGAAGGCCTTCCTAGAGACAAAATTGGACATGGAACACGAGGCCAAACAATGGTGGCATTCCCATGCCTCTCGATCAGCCTAACAACAACAAGACCACGAGTGGGGTATACCTGGCTGAGGTTGCCTTGTCCAGTTGGTGTCGCATCCATAAGATGAGTAGACATTCTGAATTGGATTGTCTGAAGTTCCAAACAACCACTGAGATTTTCTAGATAAAGGTCCAGAATTTCATTGACAACTCGGGATGCACGGATATTGTTCCATCCAAACCATATGATTCCTCGATGTTGGTGGTCAACCAAGCCCCTTTCCCAAAGTCTAAGAGCAACGTGCCTGAGAAGGAGACTATTGTTGCCTCAAGTGATGACAAGGCAGATGAGGTAAGTACTGAAATTCCTTTGGCACAGATCTTCAATTTAGTAGATAATGGTCTAGTAGATGAGGAAGAGACGAGAGAAGATGAAGTCCAAATGTTTCACCAAAGGACTACCCCATATAATCTTAGGAATAGGCAGGTGGGTGGTCAAGTAGGTGGTCCTTTTACCACCTCTACCCTGCCTAACAACTTTAGCACCCCTCCTAACCCAAATGCTAGCAACAACCCAAGCTACCCACATGTACCTGTCTGGTACTTTAATAGAAATAAGCAGTAAATTTAGAACCAAAACCAACCTACTGGCTCTTCTCAAAATGACCCTTTTGAAGCTGAAATTGAACAAATGGGGGAATATGTAGCTGAGGAATTTAAGAAGGTCAAGATAAATTTGTCTGCCTTCAAGTTGCTCAAAGTCCCAGCAGTTAGGAATGCCTTCTTCAAAATGATCAAAGGGACTCCTTCGTCCAAGCCAACCTAGAAAGTACTTGCCAAAAGGGTCTCCTTCAAGGATTCACAGAATGAACCTATCATTTGAAAAAATTTCAATAAGAAAGCAGACCTGCTTTCAAACTAGCAAGCAAACAAACAACTAACAAAAAAACCGGATTAGGCCCAAACACAAAAAAATACAATAATAAAGACAAAGACCAGGTGGCCCAAGTGGACATCTCTGGGGGACTATTTCAGGGAAAATTGGAAACCCCTCCCTTCCTAACTACCATTAGAATATTTGGGAAGAATCTTCACAATTATTTGCTTGATTCGGGAGCCTCTGCTAATGTCATGCCCTTGTCAGTGTGAAAATATTTAGGAATATTCTCGACTCCCTCTCAATGCAAGGTGACGCAACTTGACAAAACAAAAATTAGCATAGTTGGTGAAATCAATAGAATTCCCATGCAAATTGTTGTTGATCCAATGATACAATAGATGATCAACATCCATGTTGTTGATATCTCGAATAGCTACGGTATCATCCTGGGTAGGGATTTCACTTGGGCATTGAATGGATATGCTACCATAGACTATTCTCACTTATGGTTTCCCTAGAAGGGGCTGCCAAATCAGATCCGCATAGATTGGGAACCGTGCATGAAATTCATGATTACAAAATACAACACGAACGAGGTGTTATTTGCTAAAATAGAACTAGAGAATTACTGCCCTATGGCGTATCCAGATGAACAAGAATTCTATGAAGAGGATGTGATCGAGGAGGTCCTTCTTGTATTGTGCAGTCCACCTGTTGGCTTGACCCGCATGCCTTAGAGCACAAAGATGTTGATTAAATCAGATGATGAAGATTCCCACGAGCATGGAAATCTTGTATTGCTAGAAGGCTTCCATGATTTTATGGAAAAGTGTGTGCAAGATCAACTCACTTTAGGAGCAAGAATGAATTTTTAGGAACTCTTGTTGCCCAGTTGGTGTAGGGTACACAATGTGGCCCACTCTAAATTCGAGTGTTGCATGTAACAAAAAATAATTGAGCAAATTAAAGGAAAAGTCACCCCTAAAAGGGAGACTCAACAGGAATGACCAAATCAAGGCCACACTAGACCTGCACAACCTCCTAAGGTTGTTGAAGTAAGGATGTCATTAGAAGGAAAAACCAAGTCTGCTAATTCCAGGGTCAAAGATTCTCCCAAGTTCTAGATGTTGGACTTCAACGGATCCAAATCCCAACAAGGAGTCGAAGTTGGCTTCAAATTAATTAGCCCCATAAGTAAGTCATATTTTTCTTCCCACATAATTCAGTTTTATTGCACAAATAATGTGGCAAAATATGAGGTGTTAGTCTTTGGCCTCCTAGTGGCATTAAAGAAAAAGGTCAAAATGTTACAAGTCTTTGGTGACTCCGAGTTAGCCGTGAAACAAGTAAGAAAACTCTACTCCTACTATGACAAAAGACTAACCAATTATAGGCATAAGGTATGGGATCTATTAGAAAGCCTAGATGCATTTAACATTCAATTGATTCCACGCTCTCAGAATTACATTGCTAATGCCCTGGCACAGGCGACCAGTACCCTACAGCCCCTATCATTGTTTGTCCTCAAGAGATTCACCATTGAGCTCACCTCTATCCCATATGTGCCAGATAATGTGGCTAATTTCCAAGTGTTTAATGATGATAAACACATCTTGGATTTCATCACCAGCTCTGATGCGTTTGCGTCGGATAATTGATGAAGTTGAGCCTGAAGAGGCCAAACTGGACATAGAAGGTGTCATTAATCTCAAGACCAATACCATTCCTAGAGGTATGGTCCAGTTAGAGTGGATATTTGACCTAGATCAGATCAGGGATCAAGATCAGTAGACAAAGAAAGACTTCATCAGCAATTAGTGTGACACACAATCTCAGAATAGTTGAAGAAGCGAAGAATGTGTTCATTGGTAAGGTGTGCACACTAGAGGAAATGAAAGGTGTCGTTGATGCTTTTTGGAAGTATCATGATATAGTTTCTTGGAGTTACAAGGATTTGAAGACCTATGACACGTCAATCATCACACAGACTATTTCTCTTAGACCAGACGTGAGACCGTTTCAACAACGACAATGCCCTATCGATGCGTTGTTGGAACCAATTATTTATAAAGAGTTACAAAATTTGATGTCCGCTAGAATCATATTTGCAGTCTGACACTCCACATGGGTGGTGAACCTAGTTTCGATCAGGAAGAAGAATCGTGCAATTAGGTTGTGTGTCGATTTATGTAATCTGAACAAAGCTTTAGAAAAGGATAACTATCTTGTGCCTTCACTGGATGAGGTATTGCAAATTGTTAATGGCTCTCAAATGATGTCCTTCTTGTATGGGTACTCTGGGTACAATCAGGTAATGGTGTAGTATGAAGATAGGCATAAAATGACATTCAACACCAAGTGGGTAACCTTTACATACAAAAGAATGCCTTTCAGGTTAATCAACCCAAGTGCCACCTTCTAGCATGCGATGGACATCGCCTTCAAGGACATAATTGGTAAGTCCATCATCATTTATATGGATAATATTATGGTATTTTCAAAGATTAGGGGAGACCATGTCTCTGATTTATGTAAGGTCTTCCAGAAATACAGAGAATTTGGCATTTCCTTGAATCCAAAGAAATGCATCTTTGGGGTCACTGAGGGAAAGTTGTTGGGACATGTCCTCTCGGAGAAATGGATTTCCATAGACCTCAAATGTATCCAAGCTATAATGAATATTAGCTGCCAGGAAACAAGAAAGAACTGAAATCTTTCTTCGGAAAGATAAATTTTGTTAGGAAATTCATCACGGGCTTTGCTGAGATAGTCAAGCCACTCAATGCCATGCTGAAACAAGATGCCAAACTTGAATGGAAATCAGAAGCAAAGCAGGCCTTTGAAGAAATTGAGAAATCAATTGTTGATGCACTGGTGTTAGTCAGTCCACACTATCTGAATCCATTTTACGTCTACTCCTTCACTTCAGATCACTTGTGCGCTAACATATTGACCTAGAAAGATGATTAAGGAAATGAAAACCTGATTGCCTTCCTGAGTGCTCCATAAAAGGATGTTGAGATAAGGTATCACAATGTGGAAAAACAATCATATTCTCTTATTAGAGGACTCAAGAAGTTCAAACACTACATCCTACGAAACAAGTTATTTTCCATAGTGCCTGACCCAACAATGAAGATGCTGGTAATGAAAATCAATCTAGGAGAAAGAAGGGAAAAATGGGCCACCTTGCTGCAAGAATATGATATGGAAATCCAGCCCATGAAATTGGTTAGAGGGCAAGCACTCACCCAAACAATAGCTAAAGCAACAACTGAAGTAGGACCCGAGCTTACAGTTTGGCAGTATCAACTCAAAGATGTCTCCCCAGGGGAGTGGTATGATGATATTGTCTATTATTTGTTGCACAACATATGTCCATCCCACTTACAAGGATTCCAGAAGCATGCCCTTAGACTGAAGAGTAAAGAGTAAAGGGATTCCATACTTTATAAGAAAAATCACAAGGGGATCTATCTTAGATGCCTGGGTAAAGAGGAAGCGGTACGTGTGCTGAAAGAGTTCCATGAAACATTTGATATTGGTCATGGATCGGGTCCCTCTACTGCTCATCAAACCCCCTATGGGAAAGATACTACTAGCCAATGGTGTTCAAGGATGCACATAATCATGTTCGTACATGCCATGTTTTCCAAACTGCTACAACTAGCGAGAGGAACGTTGTTGTCCTGCTAAAACCTGTCTTGAAGGTAAGACCATTTGTGCAATGGGGTCTCGACTTCATTGGTCCGATAAGCCCACCATATTCTATGGGTCACAGATACATTCTAATTGCCTTTGATTATTGTACTAGATGGATAGAAGCTATTGGATGTAGATAATGTACTACAAAGGTAGTTGTTGATTTTTTGGAAAGTTTCATTGTCAATCATTTTGGTTGCCCCTATGCTCTCATTTGCAATAATAGTCTCGCTTTTTCCTCACCGAAATTTTCTAGTTGGGCCTTCAATCATGGTATTTCCCTTAAATTCTCATCCAACTACTACCCCCAAGGTAATAGCCTTGTTGAATCAACCAATAAGAACCTAATCACCATAATCAAGAAGCTGCTTGATAGGAATCCCAAGGATTGGCACACCCAACTCCATTTTTCCCTTAGGGAAAATCGCACGTGTCATAAGGTTGCCTTGGGAGATTCCTTGTTTCACCTCGTCTATGGCCTTGAGCTTGTGTTCCCAATTCACCTAAAAATCCCCACCCTCTAATTCATCAATAATTTCTATGAAGAAGGGGATCAAAGAGAGGCTCGCTTAGCTAAGCTACTCCACCTGGAAGAAGTACGTGATCGTGCCATTGAAAATTTTTCCAAACATCAAGGCATGGTTAAAAGATGGTTTGATCACCAAGCCAGAGTAAAGGCCTATAGAACTGTTGATCTGGTCCTATGTTGGGACAAGGCCCATGAGAAGAAAGGGGGACATGATAAATTTGACAAGTTATGGCTTGACCCCTTTCAGATTGTTGAAATCCTCAGAGATAATGCTTTTCACTTAAAGACCTTAACCGTTGAAGATGTCTCGTTGCCCGTCAATGGGCAGCACCTGAAGCATTATTTCCAAGCCTGAGCTCCCTCAAGCTGCTCTTGTAGATACTTGTACATAGGTTAGTTTAGGTTGCTTTTTCCTCTTCACTTTGTTTTGTTGCCTTGCTTCACCTCACTTTTGTTGGTGCCTTGATTTTTTCACTTTGTTGAGGGTGTCTTTTGTTCCTTATTGTTGAGAAATAATGCCTCAATTATAGCTTGAACCTCTTTCAAAAAAAGAAAAAAAAAAAGACAGCGAATTTTTTTTATTTATGCCTTTATGGCCATATCGCGGCGGTCTTCCATTATGTTCTGGCGGTACCGCGATGAAGGGTTTGGTGGTTACTTCCTTATCGCGTGTGGTCTTCCTCTTGAACATGATGGCCACAGTAACGGTCTGTGCGACTGGATAGTGGTTACCGCCATATTGCGGCCAGCCAAGAGGCTGACCGCGGTGGCCGTGGTAAGACCGCCAGCGGCCTGGCTGGCGGTTACCGTCATATTGTGGCCAACCAAGAGGTTGACCACGGTGGCCGTGGTAAGACCGCCAGTGGCCTAGCTAGCAATTACCACCATACTGTGGCCAGCCAAGAGGTTGACCATGGTGGCCGCGGTAAGATCGCCAATGGCCTGGCTAGCGGTTACCACCTTACCGCGGCCTGCCAAGAGGATGACTGTGGTGGTCGTGGTAAGACCACCAGCGGTCAGCCATGTCGGCTACTGTTGTATCATGGTGAGTCTAGATGCTTGTCACGATAGCACGGTAGACTGGAGTGACAGAGCTCAGTGATGTCGTCGGTGAGCTCGGATGAGCTCATCGCTATACCGCAGGACGTCTCATGCCTAGCTGTGGTAGTGCAGTAAGAGATCGGATGAGCTCGGCTGGTTTACTGCCATACCGTGAGCTAATCGAATGGGCTCAGCGGTAGCGCGGTAAAGACTTAGAGAGCTCACTCGAGCTTGGGGCCAGTCTTGACCGAGTTGGACTCGATGTTAGAAACAGACACGTGGCTCAGTGTCTGAATGCTAATTGGACAGAAACCAAAAGGGTAATTGCAGCAGGTGCAAGTCAACCCAGGGTGGCGAAACATAACCCGATTTGGGTGAAGGCATTAATGCCTAGGTGGCTCGATGCAGGAAGATCGGTATGGGAAGATCATTGGTGCGATTGGATCAGAGATTATTGTACCTAGTAGTCGATGCTTGGTTGACAGAATTAATTGCAACGTATGACTTATGTGAGTTGAGTACGTGATTGCAAGAGTGAGAGTGTTCAAACTATATGTTGTTGGAACATTGTAACTGTGAGAGAATTCTGAGAGTGACTGTTGTGAGCTGAACAGAGGCAAGACTGTGATTTGTATGTAATATTGTTATTACTGTAATACAATATATTTTTTGGCTTGGTGTGGTGGGTTTTTTACCTGTAAAGGTTTTCCCACATATATCTGGTGTCAATCTGTGAATGCTTAATTTTGTTATCTATTTTACATATTGTATTCATCTCAATTAGTTTTAGATGCTATTGAAACTAGTTTATGCTCTTCTCCTCTATTTTATTAGTGTTAAGGGAATGTATTCTGCACTATTGGGTCTCTAGATCCTACAATGTTTTTCCCTTCAAGTGTTATCAGAGCTTGGCTCATTGTGTTATCCTTGTAGGAAAGATTAGTTTTTTGTGCTAATACTGTTTTAGTGGGAGTCTTGCATTGTTGAAACTTGTTTCTATTTAGGATGGTGAGTACATCTGGTAGAGTAGACATTGAGAAATTCAATTGCAGTAACTTTGAGTTATGGAAACTCAAGATAGAAGACTTGATTATGGATAAAGACCTCTGGATTGTAGTGTCTGGAACTAAACCACAAAGTACAATGCAAGAAGCTTGGGATCTTGCTAGTAGAAAAGCAAGAGGTTTGATAAGACTGAGTCTAGCCGATTATGTACTCCTGAACGTCCATGAGGAGTAGTCTGCAGCTTCATTATGGAAGAAGCTTGGTGATATTTATCAGGGAAGTCTCTGGTAAATAATTTATTCCTGAGGAAGAAGTTGTACTCCTTGAAGATGGAAGAAGTTGCATCTGTTGCAGACCAACTGAACTCATTTAACATGAGTGTTACTCGGTTGACATTTGTAGGTGTAAAGATAGAGGAGGAGGATCACAGCATGCTCCTATTGTGTTCATTACCTGAGAGTTGGGATCATCTTGTGATGGCCATTGGAAGCACCACTATTGCTTTCAAGATGGAAGATGTTGTTGCCTCATTGCTATCTAAAGAGATGCAGAGGAAGTCTTTAGAGATGGCCAAAGAGGCTCTTGTTGTTCGAGGTAGACCAAAGGAGAAAGGCAAGAAGAAGGACAAGAAGTCAAAATCCAAATCTGCAGGGAGATCAAAGTCTCCTAGTAAAAAGTTCAAGGTGAGATGTTGGAGCTGTGGGCAACCTGGACATATCAGGAAGGACTACAAGGAGAAGAAGAAGAAGAATGCTTTTCAGTATGAATCTTCTCAAAGTGATGCAGATGCCTTCATTGCAGCAGCCTTGACAACTCAGGCATCAGATGATGTCTGGTTGGATGACTCAGGTGCATCCTTTCACATGACATCCAATAGATAATGGTTCTCTAAATACGAGAAGTATGATGGTGGAAAGGTATACTTGGCAAGTGATTCAACACTGGAGATAGTTGGTAGAGGAAGAGTCAGAATTCAGTTTCCTGCTGGGAGAGTCAAAGGTATTGGGGGCATACTTCACATACCAGGTCTAGCTCAAAATCTTCTTTTTGTCAGTAAGTTAAATGATGCTGGTGTAGAAGTTTCTTTTTCAAGTAAGGGTTGTAAAATGGCTAGAGGTGCAATGGTGCTGGCTAAGGGTGTTCATACTATCACTCTGTACAAGCTGGATGCACGACCTGTTCTTTGTAACAATGCCTCTGTAAAGTCATGTATTTCAGCACCCGTACAAAAATATGAAGACACTTCTCTAGCTGCAAATGCTATGAAGGTAAAACTCCCAACTGAGAAGACTATGATATGGCATCACAGAATTGGTCACATTGGTGAGAAAGTTTTAAAAACCTTGAAGAATAAAAATATTGTAGAAGGGCTTGATGATTGTAACCTTGAGTTTGATTTTTGTGAGCATTGTATCTATGGAAAACAACACCGTGTTTATTTTTATTCTAGTCCTCACAAATCTTCCGGTATACTGGATTATGTTCATTCTGATGTGTTTGGTCCAGTTAATGTTCCTTCGTTATCAAAGTCTAGATATTATGTTTCTTTTATTGATGACCGTTCGAGAAGGGAATTTGTATACTTTATTAAAAGTAAATCAAAAGTGTTGAGTCGGTTTAAAAAATTTAAATCTTTGGTAGAGAATTAGACTTGAAGGAAAATCAAGTGTTTAAGGACAGACAATGGTGGTGAATTTTTTTCTGCAGATTTTGAAAGGTATTGCATTGATCATGGAATTAAAAGGCATAAGACAACACCTTATACTCCACAACAAAATGGAGTTGCTGAAAGGTTGAATAGGACACTGATGGAAAAGGCAAGGAGTATGTTGAGTGGTGCTAGTTTGGAGTAGATGTTCTGGGTTGAGGTTGTGGCTACAACATGTTATCTATTAAATAGATCTCCTTGTTCAGCTCTTGTTGACAAGACACCTTTGGAAGCATGGTCTGGTAAGAAGCCCTCTCTGAGGCATGTCTGTGTGTTGGGCTGTGAGGCATATGTTTATGTGCCAAATGAAAAGAGATCTAAATTGGATAACAAGGTTGTCAAATGTATTCTCATCAGCTATGGGGTTGGTGTGAAAGGATACAAGCTTTGGAACCTTGTTACTAAGAAGGTTTTGTACAGCAGAAGCGTGATATTTCGTGAGCTAAAACCTTCAGTAAGTGATCAACAGCATGGGACAAATTAGAGTGACAAGAAGAAGGATGCTGTTGATATTCCCCAAACTCTAAAAAGGGAAGAGTTGCATGGTGTACCTGAGACTGAAGAGAGCTCAAGCAACTCTAGAATTTCTGATGATGAAGAACAACCTCAGCCTATAAGAAGATCTACACGAGAAAAAAAGCAACCTGATAGGTATGGTTTCTCTATGTTAGATTCAAACTGTGCCTATGCTTTATTAACCAGCACTGATGATCCTAGGACTGTAAAAGAAGCAATCAACATGGTTGATTCAAAGTCTTGGCTAGAATCCATGAATGAAGAAACAAATTCTTTGAAAAATAATGATACCTGGAATTTGGTACCACTGCCTAAAGGGCGAAATCCTATTGGTTGTAAGTGGATATTCAAAAAGAAGACAGGTCTTGATGGCAGTGTTGAGAAGTATAAGCCACGACTGGTTGAAAAAGGTTTTTCTCAAATTGAGGGAATAGATTATGGAGAGATTTTTTCCCCTGTAGCAAAGCTAACATCCATCATATTTGTATTATCTTTAGCAGTTGTGTATGATTTTGAAATTGAACAGATGGATGTGAAGACAACGTTTCTCCATGGTGAGTTGGAAGAAGAAATCTACATGTCCCAGCCTAAGCATTTTGTTGAAAGAGGTAAACTAAATCTGGTCTGTAAGTTAAATAAATCTCTCTATGGTTTAAAACAATCTCTTAGAATGTGGTACTAGAAATTTGACACGTTTGTGTTGTCAATTGGATTTGTGACATCAAAATCTGATCATTGCATTTATTATAAATTTGAGAATGATCGTGTGCTTGTTATTACCCTGTATGTGGATGATATGTTATTCATTGGAAATAGCAAGACTATGATTTCAGATCTTAAATCTCAGTTGTCTGCAAAGTTTGAAATGAAAGATCTTGGTGTAGCAAGGTACATTCTTGGAATGGAGATAACCAAGGATAGAACAAGCAGAAAGCTTTGGGTTAGTCAGAGTACGTATGTGAAGATAGTTCTGAAGAGTTTTAGCATGGATGACTGCAAGCAGCTTATTGTTCCAATCATGCATGGAACTAAACTGTATGTTGAAGACTGTCCAAAGTCTACTACTAAGATGGAGGACATGACCAGTGTGCCTTATGCAAGTGTTGTTGGTAGTTTGATGTATGCTATGGTTTGTACAAGACCAAACATTGCCCAAGCAGTGGGATTTTTAAGCCGATTTATGGCAAATCCGAGAAGATCACATTGGGATGTTGTGAAGAGAGTATTTAGGTATTTGAAGGGGACTTCAGATTATGCACTATCTTACCATGTTTGTTTGGTTGCATCACATAGGACTCTCGACATTCGTGGGTATGTTGATTCAAATTAGGCAGGGGACATTGACAACAAGCGATCCACCAGTGGATACACTTTCATGCTTAATGCTGGAGCAATCAGTTGGATGAGAAAGTGACAGGTTATAGTTGCTTTATCCATGACAGAGGCAGAGTACATGGCTGCAACTCATTCCTGCAAGGAAGTTGCTTGGTTAAACCGTCTGTGTTCAGACATTGGATTCAATGTTGGGCAGATTTCAATCTGCTGTGATAGTCAAAGTGCCATTTCTTTGGCAAAGAATCTAACTTTTCATGTCAGGACCAAGAACATTGATGTGCAATATCATTTCGTGAGGGATATGGTTGAAGATGGCAAGGTCAATCTAGAAAAGGTGGACACCTTGAAGAATGTTGCAGATGCTTTGACAAAGCCGGTTAGCATAGACAAGTTTAGATGGTGCGCAAAATCGATGGGCCTTGGGGCCTATGACAGATAGTAATTTTTTAGAGTTTGGAGGAATCTAGGAATCTTCGTCAAGTGGGAGCTTGTTGAGAAATGATGCCTCAATTACCAGCTTGAACCTCTTTCAGAAAAAAAAAAGAGTTGGCAAAAAATGTTTATTTATGCCTTTACCGCCATACCGCAGCGGTCTTCCATTATGTTCTGGCGGTACCGCGATGAAGGGTTTGGCGGTTACCGCCTTACCATGCATGGTCTTCCTCCTGATCGCGGTGGCCGCAGTAATGGCCTATGTGACTAGTTGGTGGTTACCGCCATACCACAGTAAGACTACCAGCGGCCTGGCTAGCGGTTACCGCCATACCATGGCCAGCCAAGAGGCTAACCGCGGTGGCCATGATAAAACTACCAGCGGCCTGGCTGGTGATTACCACCTTACCACAGCCAACCAAGAGGATGACCACGGTGGCCACGGTAAGACCGCCAGTGGTCAGCCATGTCGGATACCGCTGTACCGCGGTGAGTCCTAATGCCTGTCGCGGTAGCGTGGTAGAGTGGAGCGACAGAGCTTGGTGATGTCTTCGGTGAGCTCGGATGAGCTCACTGCTATATCGCATGACATCTCATGTCTAGCTGTGGTAGCACATTAAGAGCTTGGATGAGCTCAACTGGTTTACTGCCATACCACGAGCTAGTTGGATGGGCTCAGCGGTAGCGCGATAAAGACTTGGAGAGCTCGCTCGAGCTCGGGGCCAGTCTTGACCGAGTTGGACTCGGTGTTAGAAACAAATAGCGAATGAAATTCATACACGTGGCTTGGTGTCTAAACGTTGATTGGATGAAAACCAAAAGGTTAATTGTTGTAGGTGTAGGTCAACCCAGGGTGGTGAAACAGAACCTGATTTGGGTGAAGGCATTAATGCCTAGGTGGCTCGATGCAGGAAGATCGATATGGGTAGATCATTGGTGCAATTGGATTAGAGATTATTGTACCTGGTAGTTGGTGCTTGGTTGACATAATTCATTGCAACGTATGACTTATGTGAGTTGAGTACGTGACTGTAAGAGTGAGTGTTTTAACTTTATGTTGTTAGAACATTGTAACTATGAGAGAATTTTGAGAGTGACTGTTGTGAGCTGAACAAAAGCAAGACTATGATTTGTATGTAATATTGTTATTATTGTAATACAAAATATTTCTTGGCTTGGTGTGGTGGTTTTTTTACCTGTAAAGGTTTTCCCACGTATATCTGGTGTCAATCTGTGAATGCTTAATTTTGTTATCTATTTTACATGTTGTATTCATCTCAAGTAGTTTTAGATACTATTGAAACTATTTTATGATCTTCTCCTCTATTGTATTAGTGTTAAGGGAATGTATTCCATACTATTGGATCTCTAGATCCTGCAATGTTTTTCCCTTCACTGATGCGGTGGCCATGCTCGGTTCAAAAAATGGTTCATTCTATTGGTTGCTCTTGTTTTTTCTCTAGATAAGCATTCATTCCCAACTATCAATTTTTGAACGCCTTCGGGAGATGGTTTCCTCCTTTGAACTCTGAACTAACCCAATATTGTATCCTTATTTGAATCCATTTACGCTTATCATGGATCATACACAAGAATATACTTTAAATGTTTCTGAAGAATTCTGTGGTAATTGCTAGGAAGGCTGGAAAAGTGAAAATATTAAGTTTGCTCTAGTGACCACTGTGATTCCCAAACCCATTGTGAGATTTAGTGCTTACATAGTTGAGCAAAGAAAATAAAGTACTGCAAAGAAATATCAAAAAGAAAAGAAAAGAAAAGTAAAAATTATGCAACTGTATGGGTGTATGAATAAACTATTGAGGCTATGGATGCCTGGTTGACAGTAGATCTATGTTCATGGGGTCATAGTGATAACTTCATTGGGGCTATGGACTCATGACTGGAAGCGGAGCAATGTCCACGTTAATTTTTGGGTTAAACAATTTACGTAGCTTGCCCTTGCCTACTCAGTAATCATCTACTTAATCTCTGAGGAAAGGAAATGAACTCACCTCACACACACTTCCATGATAACCCCATAACACGATTCAACCAAGGATCCCATCCTCAACCTACTTCTTAGTTCACTTTTTAAAACTGGCCCTCGGTCTACGAAACTAAATATTTTGGGTTCTGAATGGATATTTATCCATAGAATGTTAAGAGCATTCTCCCAGCGGAGTCGCCATTTGTTGTGCCTATAGCACACACTCCCCATTCAGAATGGGGACCCTCTCTTTTCGCTTGTGTCAGGTCACTTTTTCTTTGCCTCATTTTGCATACCCCCTACTTTTTTGTCCTAAGTGGTCAATGAACCCTAGGAGAATCATCTTGAGTCAACCATATTTTGGTACCCTCAAATTTTCAAAGTCTTAGGTCTTCACGGGATTTCCTTGGTTGTTTGCCTTTGATCTTTAAAAATGGTGTCCTTCGGCCAGCGCAAGTCCACCCGTGTGGGCCATCGTTTGTGGGTTTCCTTGGTGCCTTCTTCATTCCAAACGGTGGTCTCACGACGTCCTCCCACTAACACCTGACCGTCGTCCGCTCAATGGACCCCATCATTCCAAGCACTATTTTTGAATGACTATTCACCAAAAAAGGTCATCATCATATGAGCATTTAATAAGGGCATTTAATGCCACATTTTTAATAAATAGCATGACTTGAGTTGTCATTTTCAACATTCTTTGAGGAAGAGTGTCAGAGCTTCCAACCCTTGCCTCCGTCACGCTCGCAGCCTACCTCTAATGATTCAAACAATGTTTGAGGTGTTTTTCATCAGCATTCTTGTGAGACTCCAAGGTAAATTGGTCATCGTCTTCGCCATGTGTTTTTCTTATACAAATAAAAAATGATTAATTATTTTCTCAATAAAAACAATGAAATTAGATAGAGAAAGAACCTCCCTGCAAAACCCACATTTTAAAAACTTGAAAAACCCTTAGAAAATAATGATCTGGGTTTGGCGGAACTCGTCATTCTTGGCATTGTTCTTGGGTGCGACATTCATGCCCTTCGAGCCCACATCCCTCTCATCTCCTTTCTTTTCCCTCACAAATGATTAACTTTTTAAAACAGTTGTCACCCTTGTTGGGCCCGCATTCACGAGATTCCTCCTCCACCTAGTCGTTACAAACTCTGTGAAATTTTGCAAGACTAAGAAGTTGACCCGCTGACCCTCTCAGGCTCACAATCACAGACCTCCATCCATGGGATTCTGCCCAGGCCCCACCATTCCTAATGGACATTTGATTTCATCCTTTCGGCAGGTTGATCCCGCACTCCCGATGGCTGATCGAACCTGATTGCTCTAAAACCAACATCCCAAATCTTGTGCAGGTAGGGTCTTGCAGATTTCCATTTGTAGGATTCTGTCTAGTTTTTTCCATTTCAAATGGTCGTCCAAACACATCCCTCTGCCCATCAGGTCCTACAGTTATGAGCAATGTCCAAAATCAGAATTCATGAAAATGAATAAGGCCTGAACCATGCGGGTGAAGTCCTACGGAATTTCATCTACAGGACTCTGTCCAAACTTTTTCATTCCAAATGGCCTCCGCAATCCGTCAGTCCGCTCATCGGGTTTTGCCCCTACAATAGTCGTCCAGGGTAAAAATCTGAAAATAACTAAGTCTTGACCTAGTGAGGGTTGAGTCCTGCTGACTTCCATCTACAGGACTCCGTCCATGCTTCATCGTTTCAAACGTTCATTCAAACACATCCCTCCACCCGTCGGACTCCACACTTTTGTCTGTTGTCTGAGCCTGCAACCAAAGAAAATTCAATGTGCACCTCCCTCCTGTGGACCTAACCATGTGAGCCTACCCTATCGAACTTTCATCCCATTGGTGCCATTTTGAATGGCCAACACCTAGCGTCCTTCCACACCTTCCAACACACACCCTTAAAGTTCAAACATATGATGATTGCCATCCTCCGACCCCATGGATCTCGCATTATGAGATGCCTCTTGTTGGATGTTGCCTTGCCAGTATCGTTCTCAATGGCAGAGCCTCCAAAATAGTTTCCAGCCCAGGGAAGTCTGCATCCCTGGGCCTACATTGTCCAATTTCCCCCAAACAAAAGACAAAAGATGATTTTTAGGGGATTTTGTGATCTTTAAGCATGAATTATTTGATCTAACCACTATTTTGCAGGATTCTGGCTAACATTCCTTGTATTTTATGCTTGAATCATTTACTACTCCTTTGATTGCCAAATTTATGGAACCAACTGTTGGGTCCTCGGGGGTGGCTGTAAAGAAAGACAAATGGAATAAGGTTGCCAAAGCACCCGGGGGTAAGGAGGACAAGGTCCAAATGAGATACAAATTTCCAAGGGGAACCCCTCAATTCAAAGGTTACCATAGATTGGAAGGAAATCTCAGACACTAATCTGGGACACATTGACATTGATGATTTTAAGCAAAGGGTCAGACTCAACCCTACAACAAAAAATGCTAGAAGAATCAGAGGTAGTGGATTGGACAAGGCTTTCAGATTCCCACCGGCTCTCATAGCCCCTGAGCTTGTAATGGCCTACAAGGAGGCATATCAAGAAGATACCAAAAGAATAATGGACAAAGATGGGAATGTATTGGCTGACTTGTCTGCCAAGTCAATAGGGAGGACCTTTCACATCCCTACCTTCAATGAGATGGAAGAGACACCTAAGGAGTATGGTAAGCAGATGTGGGATGTTGATCCCATCAAATGCAAAAAACAAATCAATCAATATTGGCTGAAAGAAAAGAGGGGTAGTGCTAATAAAGTGCCCTAGGATCTCTTTCGAAGTGACTTCCATGAGGATTACCATGACTTGCTAACTCTTTTGAGCAGAGCTATGGGCCTCCCAACTACACCCTTCTTCCAAGAGTGGATGTTGTACTTTATTGAAGAGATAATCTGAAGGGACACCAAATTCTACTAGGTTGGAATAATCAGTAACTACTTGCATGAGAAATTTGTGGCAGTGAAGAAAACATCACGATTCTATATGACATCATACTTAGTCTACTTTCTTTCCAACCGTGCCCAATATAGGGGATTATTTTTGGCATCAAATCCAACTCCAGAAAGGGAGCTAAAGGTGTATGACAAGTAACCTCAGCTCCAGTATAGGAATTTCAAGAGGGACTACTACAGATTCAATGATGCCATCATAGGCCATATCATCAGAATGCTTGGGGGTGACCCTGAAAGGTGAGTCTCGCATAGTGCTAACGCCTTCATTCATTGGTTCAACTTTTTGTTTATACAATTTTTGAAGTTCACCTACATATGAGCCGAGGGTTTCTCTAAAAAACCATATAAGCTACCCCAGTACCCAAATGACCGATTAATATTGCTCAAACTCTCTCGGCAGTTGCAGTGAGCACACACCCTCTTGAGTGACAAGCATAGAGAAGGGATTCCTTATCTCCTCTCCTTTGGCCAAGGAATGTATGAGCTCCACACATCCCAATGTGCAGAATATTCTGACAGCATTTGAATGAATATAACTTGAAGTTCCACACTGCCCGGCCACAAATGGATCTATATGGAAAGCTTAAGAAAATGGTTGAACTAGAATATATCCACCTGCATAATTTTGAAGACTTTTAGCCTAAATAAAAGGATAAAATGGAGGTGTGTATGTGGCAATACATGCACATGACGACATACTTCATCAAGGTGGTAAAATTGTTCCTGATGTCGGAACAAGTGGCTGAAGAAGAAAGCATGGTGGTGGATCCCAGATATGACGTTGTTGCCAACTTTCCACTATTCTTGATCAACTGGAATGAAGAGGAGGTCAATGACCTCAACATTATAACAAAGCCTATTGAGGCAAGAACAAGACAATGGATTGATCGAAAGATTTCTCAATTAAAACTACAAGGATTGACCCTAACATACAGGGAGCTGAAAGATACAACGCAAGATGAGACTGGCGATGCCTCTGTCAATGCTACCCCAATAGGAGAGACTTTGGAATCTCCCCCCAATACACGGTCTAAATAGAGAAATGAGGTTGTTGAGCGTCAACCTAAATCTAAGGAGTCTTTGGGGGAAGGCTTTGGAAGTTGAAACTTCCAAGAAATCAAGGAGATCAAGTAGTTTTACAGGGATGCCCACCATTCAGGAGGACCCACTGCATGAAGGAGAAGAACAACCAAATTCTCCACCTGCAATGCTTTTTGTCCCATCCACAATAGTTTCTACCACTGTTACTCCTCCTCTTGTTTCACAGCAATGGTTACCACCTCTCCGCCCGTGGTGGACATTTTGGTCCACCTTGCCTCTACTTATCCTATGGCTTAAGTCATGACTATAGATTCCTCATCTTCCAAAACTTCCCCCCTCTCTTCCTTTTCCATGTCTCCATCATTGTCTCTTCTACCTACCACTGTGGCAACAATGATGCCCACTCTCGTCCTCCCAGAATCTTTCACCAAGTACATGCAGAATATACCCTCGAAGATTTCTGGAATGTTTGCAAACCTTGTAGTGCAGGTCACCTTGGCTCATGCTATAACTAGTCTCGTCGTCCCTCCTCCTCCTACTAAGCCTCCCACAATGGAAGAAATAATCCAGATCTCTGAGGAATTGGATAGGCAACAAAAGGAAGCAATTGAGAAAATGGAAGAAGAGGCAGATGATTACCATGAGCATCCCCCATATCAGCATCTTGTAATTGATGAAGTCATTCATGAATAGGAGGAAGCACAATCCTCTGAGGAATATGATGAAGAGCCAAAGTATATTGTAGAGACTTTTGACCTTGATCTCGAGGAAGAGTTGGCTCAGCAACTCAAGGATGTTGGGGAAGAGACTGAAAAACTACCCGTAGGTGAAGAGAAGAATACTGATGAAGAAATGGAGGACACTGAACCTCCAATAGGGGAGCAAGATCAAGGCCCCAAGAATGATGAAGAGATGCCTCCTTCAGAATAACAAGAAGAGGGAGAGAAAGAAAAGAAAGAAGAAGACAAGCCTGAAGAAGAGGCTAAGATAAGAAGAATTCAAAAAATTGAACATCATGAAGAACATGGGCGTGACCAAGAAGAAGAAGAGAGAACTTCCCAAGGGAAGGATAGCCCCAAAGATAATATAGCTACTAACTCCCTAAGGAAAGTAACAATTTTTATTTAAAATTTAGATGAGGAAGAAGGGGAGAAACTAGAGCAAGAGACTTCGGGTGACAAGACCATGCAAATCCATCACACCCATGAGGAAGAAGGTGATCATGAATCATCGAAAGGGGAAACTGAGATGCCCAAATGGCTCGAAAAGCAGTTGGAGAAGATGACCCCAATCCCAGTAGATCCAAAGGAAAGGTTAGAAGCCATCTTGGATGGAGACCAAATCAGCACAAAGAAGAAAAAGAAACCAATGGTCAAATCTCATCTGACAATGGATGCATCTGGATCAAAGACAGTGCAAATTTCCACCCCAGTGATGGGTGAGGAAGGGGTCAGCTATAATTTTTCTACCATTGATCTGGGGACAATGACAAGAGGGCATAAAATTGACCATCTTCAGGGGTTCGTCACCATCATTGTGCATCAAATGAACAAAGATAAGACCTCCAAAGAGGAGTTAAAGGAACAGGTGGTGGATCTGATGGCTTATATTCAACAATGGTCTTCAACTCAGGACCTCCCCACCACATCATCGGCTACCCCACTACTGATATCACAAGAGCATATTAGTATGCTAGAAAAGAGAATAAATTGGACCAAGGCTACTTAATATTGGTTCCGATGTGTAATATATAATGGTGATATGGGCATCGGTCACGCCATCCAAATGATGAATAAGATCTAAGATTTTCAAAAACAATTGGAGGGCACTAAGAATATTTGCTAGGGATTAGTGGAAATTTACAGGATCATGTATCTAAAGATTGAAGCCATCTTTAACATTCCTAAAAATTTGTGGGAAAAGGAGTTGGGTCTAGCAAAGGTTGATCAATGGCTCGTGGAAACTTGGAAAATGAGCCTAGATCATCAAAAGGAGGTTTTAGAGAAAGTGTTTCACGAGGTAGGACTCATTTTGGCATGGTCCAAGGAACACAGGGTGAACATTGAGGACTATCTCAAGCTAATGATAGACTACGGGATGTCGACCCTCAAGCTCGATGTGGGAAAAATCAAGCCGTATTTCCATAGGAAGATGGAAACAGGATCAGCGGGTGTATTAACATCATATTTTATGGAGTTTGTCACCAATTCCTCTGTTTAGTCTTAGCAATTAATCAAGGCTATGCCCAAGTCCATGGAGAATTGGGAACAAATCATAGGCCGATCAAAAAAGTTGACATTTCAGGTAACCCAATCTGACATAATGGAGTGGGACAAGCTCAAGGTATTGATCATCAAATTTGTGGAGTATGCCATATTTCGAAAGGAGGTTGGAAACCCTATGATAGATGATTATTTCCTCATAGTATATTCATAGCAAACAACAATTAGCTATAGGACAAAAGAGCTACAGTGTTTCCTCGCAAGAAGACAAAATAGGGAAAAGACAAAATGTAATTTTAAATTGCTATATATTTGCGGGTAGGTGAAACCCTAATGTAAAATGAATCTTGGCCTAATGAAAGTAAATCCTGGCCATTCATTTCACTTTTGGAAAACTATAAATAAGGGGTCTCCTCTCATTTTCAAGAGAGAGTTGAGTTGTTGTAAAGACGTGTTGTTGGAATGTTAATAGAAATTCATTGATTTGGTAGATTCTTGGGTTCTAGCTTCATGTTGCATGATTCTTCTTCTCTTAGTTAGTGAATTTGAGTAGATTCACTTTGGTGTTCTAAGTGTTTCGGTTTGCCTCAATAGATTAGTTAGATGTTGTTCATTGATGTTGGAGATTGCTATGGTGTTGACCTCTTCTTAGTTCATACTTTTTGTTCCATATTATACAGCTGTGTAAATTTAGTTTAAACTTTATATTATTGTTGCACTTAAATCTCGTCTCTCTATTCATGTTCATGGTGAATGAAAATATGAAATCTACATTCCTTAGAATATTGCACTAGTTTCATGATACTGTAGACTTTCTTGGTTAAGTGGAACTAAGTCTTGGGAAGGTTGGCCCGCTATAGCAACCTCCGTTGTCACTCTTCATTGCTAGTTTCAGATCCAGGAACCTCTTCACTCTCTTTCCCTTTTTTCCTTTTTTTAATAATGACTTTGAACAAGGTTCATTGCACATTGTAAAGCCAAATCTAAAGTTGAAATAGGATTTTTAGACTGTTGTTTGAGCATATAGAAATTGTGCAGTAAACTTCCCATCTTAAGAACTCCATTAAATGAACCAATTCCTCCCAACTTAACTCGCGTAATTCTACCCTATGATTACCAGCAAGATCACATTTAAACAACTGAGATATTCCAATCAAGTCATGACCTGACACCCAAGAGACCTTGGGGTAATTTTAAGCAACTTGTTGTTGGAGATTTCCTTTCAAGAGAGGTAATGCACTTATGCATTACCTATGTTGAGAAAGTGCTAAAACACCCATCAACAGTATGTCACATCCCTTAGGAACCCCTTCTTACCTTCTCATGAGATTCCTAGTGCCATTCTAATTTGAAATAGGGATGGAACTTGAATTCATAAAAATTTGATTGTGTTTGTGTGTGTGTGTGTGATGTTTATGAACCCTAACATTAGTATTAATAAATGTTCATTTTTTTGATTGATTAAATAGGGAAAGGGCCCTAACCCTTACAAGGAACAACATTCAAGAGACTAGCATCATTATAAAACACAATAGAGGAAGCAACATAAAAAGATATCCACTTCCTCCAAATCCAATCAACCAAAAAAAATTAGCCAATACCCACCGCATCAAACTTTATAATCCTATCAATAATCCCTAAAAAATATAACCAGTTTAACTTAATAACCATCCAAAAAACCAGGTTATAACAACATAACCTTAAAAGAGTATCCAAATTGATAACCAATGTTCTTAATAGAAAAAAATTAGGAAAATAATAGTTCAGGCACCTATGGCCTATACCAACTAAGCATCTTATAGAATAGCCAAAAAACTTCCTGGCAACAAGTAGCAAAAAAGAAAGAGGAACGGGAGCCAAGGATTAAGCATACTCAATCATGCTCCAACCTTTTACCAGGTCTTCAACAGAGTCTTCAAAATTCTCTTTGAGCTCCATCTTTCTAGACAAATCATCCTCATCATCACTCGCCTTTTTCCTCTGTTGTTTCTTTATTTTTCCGTGTGTAGACGTAGTGGCCATAACCTCTTTTTGCATGACAACATCCGAGACCCTACATAAACTCTTCACCGCACTTTCAAGTGTCTAGAACGTGCTGGAAGTGTCATCTTTTTGCATCATTTTTTCCAACAACTCCATATCCTCCAGGTCATTATTAACATAACCTTTTTCAACAGCCATATCATTTCCCTCTTCATCATCTCATCCATCCTCATGTTGTGAATCCCCATCCTCCTCCTCATGGCTAGATTCCTCCACTTCCTTTGACTCTAATTCCTCCTCCTCAGGAGACTCATCACCACCAAGGTTGTCTGGCACTTCCTCGGAAGAGGAATCCTTATCCTCCCTCATCACCTTCTTTCCCTTACTATCCAGAGACTCGTCCACATTCCTATCTTCCAAAATTTTATATTTTTACTCTTATCAGAGCCTTTCGGTGCAGCCAAAGCAAGCCGAGTCGACCTTTGACCCACCAGAGTGGAACATTCAGGGCTATCATTGTCATTGGGTATAGTTATGGTGTTGGGGTCAGCCCCCAACTCATGAATCAACATTTTTCTCTTCTTGTTAATAGTGAGAGTAATGGGAGCAACATTATTCTTTTTTGGAGTAACTTTGAGAAGGTTCAACCAAGAGGGGTCCACAGGATTGGGTGAGGCTTTAGCAAAGTCTTTGGTCGGGGAGTGGGTTTGACTTTCTATAAGATCAATTTAACATATCTCTTGGGAGAGGTATTTTCAAGAAAATTAAGGAACACATTTCTCTATGTGGAAGTATCACAGACATATTTACAAATCACACAAATCAATCCTTGGTGTAATGGAGGGTTAGCACTATTAGTGAGACTTTGGCTCAAAGAAGAAAAGAGGAAAAATGGGAGATTAATTTTCTCAAGTTGATGGATATGGTTCAGTATTGGGAAGTGATAGCCATGAATAGATTGAACCAAGGTAAATTATTTCATCACAAAGAAGAAAACATTATGGTACGGCTGAGGAAGCAAAATCCTAGAGTAAACATTTCGAAATCTCTGAGCTTTTTCTTTAGCCTCAAAAAACTTATCAATATAAGTTTGATATTTGTTAGTGCTTACCTTATCCACCTTCTTCCCTTCATACGCCAACCCAATTTCTTTGGATATGATCTTAGCATCAACGGTGAAATGGAGGCCACCCAGCTCAATTTCCCCATCTTTCCAGACATTCACAAATTTGTAGCTCAATTACTCACTATATCCTTCCATGGTGGAAAAGTCAGGGGTAAGCCCGACCCGCTCGAACAAACCCCAAAGCTCCACATTTTTTCTGAGGGATTCATATTTACTTGGCTCCATCCTCTTTTTGGGGCCTCCCATGGTTTTCTCCTTGGATGAGTAATTCTTAGGAAGAAGTAAAAACTCATCTCTTTGGCCCTCCTCATTCACAACCGTAGCAACAGGTAATTCAAAAACTTCAGTCTTGATAAAGACTTGGTGATTTTTCATTTGCAATAATAACAGCTCAAACCTTCTAGTAGTTTGATTAAAATAATCAAAATGAATGCAAAGCCAAACATCATATTTTTAAATCCTCTTTCACATTGGCGATAACACGTGTCAAAATGTCTTTTCCAAGATCAGACACCATATTTTTAGAGATGTGAATAATAATCCTTACGCCCTCATTAACATCTTTCTTTTTAACACACGAGGTTTCCAAAACAATATTTACTTTCCACCCCTTTCTTTTTAAATCTTTCAGATTTGGTGTACCACTATCTTTAATATCATACTTCCCAATCCATCTAATCAACATGCCCAATTGCCACCAAAGAAAAATGGCCTCCAACTTGACACCTGGACGACACTGTGAGCCACTATTTTTAATTATTACCATTATGTTAATGATTAATTGAATCCCCCACTCTATCCTTAGCAATTATTTCTTTAATTTGGTTTGATAAATTGGAAAAATCCTAAAATTTTAACACCCTCCTAAAGCCAAAATTTTCCAAGGCATCAGTAGCCTTGTTGCCTTCCCTAAAGGTGTGGCATATCTTGTAACTATGGAAATAATGTAACATATTTTTGCAGTCATCCAGAAGATCTTTTATCTCCCAAGGGGCCTTTGTTTTATTATTTAGATAATCAATTATCAACTTGGAATCACCCTCCAAAATTACCTTCGTGTAGCCATTATCTTTAAGATAACATATTCCTATCAAAATAACATAAGCCTCTGCCAAATTATTTGTTGTTGTTCTCAAGCCCTTACTGTATCCAACCACATAGATGCCCCGATCATTTCTAACAACCCCACCTACCCCCGCTAGGCTAGGATTCCCTTTTGAGCATCCATCAAATTAAACTTAATCCACCCAGGGTCTGGGGGGATCCAAATAGTACTTTTCTTGATAATCTATTTAGCCCAATTAAAATTATTAAGGTCACGAGAAAGACCCCATTTTTGCTTGATTATCATCTCTTGATATGAAGGCACTTTCTTTGATGGAGCATACTTACAACTTTCTATGTTCTCTTGAATCTGTTTCATGATAGAGATACACAACTCTTTACTTCCTTTAGAAGCACTCCCTAAAGACCCTATTATTCCTCTCTTTCCACAAACCCCAGGTGAGGAATGGGGGAACTTGTCTCCAAAGGTAAAGAATGATACTGTAAGAATAGGGGAATATACTCCAACAATCAACAAAAAATTTAATCGAAGGAGGGAAAACCCAGTCAACCATCAGATTCTTTAGAAAAAAATCCCAAACTTCTTGAGAATAAGAACATTGAAAGAGCATATACATAATTTTTTCTTCCTCTTCACTACAAAGATAACATTTATTAACCAAGTACCATCCCCTTTTCTTAAGGTTGTCAATTATCAGAATCTTTCCATGCAACACTCTCCACTAAAATTAGTTAATCTGGGATTAAGTTCTTGCTCCACATAGTATTCCAATTAAAGACCCCTAACTAAAGATCCTGCAGATCCATAGTCTCATGAGTAGATTTAACAGAAAACTGCCCAAAAGCGTTTTTTGTCAAAATCTACTCATCATTACTATTTCTTGAGAAAAGGTCTAGGATCCCAATCTACCTCAAGAGGGAGGCCAAAGCAGCATCCTATTTTAGTTGTCTACCACCCCTCAGAACAACATTATTCAAATAGTTCTTGAAGTCAATCCATTTTGATCTCAGACCTTCCCAATATAAGTAATTTGAGACCTTCTTTCCAATGCTTTTCCTTGAATATTATTCTAATTTTTTGGAGGTTATCACTAGTTGACAAAGGGGCATAGGTAGACCAAGCATCCTCCAAAAAGTCAGCTCTAATCTTATTTCAAATTCTTAATTTCGCTCATTTTGTTAGAGTGCCTCTTACTTTTAGCAGATTATTCCAGAAGACCAAACCATAGGGGGGATTCTTATTCCTGAGGAAACAACAAACATCCTTTCTACCCAAGTCTTTAGCTCGACAAATCTGCACCCAATCTTTTTCTCCTTCCAGAAGAAACCAACCCATTTTTTCTTTATTGAACCTTTTTATTCTTCTTATTGCCAATCTGTCTTCCCTCTTCGGAGTACAAACAATTTCCCATCTCACAAGCATCATTATTTTCCTTTCTTCCACACCTGACCATAAGAACCTCCTTTGAATCATTTCAATTTTCTCAGCAATATAGGTAGGAATGTTGAAGAGAGAGACAATAGATAGGTATATTTTGTAGATAAGCTTTTAAAAGTTGAACCTTCCCAGAAAAACTTAGTAATTTTCCTTTCCATCCTGCTAGCTTCTTCTGAATATTTTCAACGATATAATTCCAATAGTTACTATTGGTTTTTTTTGAGATTAATGGTAACCCCAGAAAGGTAGCAAAAAAATCAGCCTCCTGACATCCTAAGATATTTATCACTTTGTCCTTAACAATCTAGTTGGTATTGAAAAAATATATTTTTCTCTTCTGATAATTAATATATTGGCCAAAAACCTTAGCATATTTCTCAAGGATCACATTCCATTGTTTCTCTTCCAAAATAAAGGCCTCCCCAATAGGATAGTGTCGTCAACAAACTATTGATGTGAGGCGGGGAGAAGGGAAGAAGCAACACAAAAACCTTTCAAAGTTTTAATTTCAAGTTGTTTCTGGATGTTGTGACCCAAAGCTTCAACAACAATGACAAAAAATAAGGTGAAAATGGGTCCCCCTATCTTAGGCCACGACCAGAAGAGAAGAGTCCTTGAGGAACCCCATTAATCAAGAAAAAATACTTAGGGGTAGTGACACATGATCTGATCAAGTTGAGAAATTTTCCTTTAAAGCCAATTATTTCAAGAACAAAAA
Source organism: Sequoiadendron giganteum (assembly GCA_007115665.2). Classification (NCBI taxonomy): domain Eukaryota; kingdom Viridiplantae; phylum Streptophyta; class Pinopsida; order Cupressales; family Cupressaceae; genus Sequoiadendron; species Sequoiadendron giganteum. The sequence goes on from CM021105.1 coordinate 531,863,243, forward strand.
ATAGGAAATTCCAAGATACCCAATCATAAGCTTTAGAAATATCTAGTTTTAAAGCCATGCCCTGTTTTTTGTTGTGATCCATAGAAATTAATACTTCATGAGTGTAAGTAGATGCATCCAAAAAATTTCCTCCCTAGACAAACCCTTTTTGATTAATAGCAATCATTTTATTCAAAACTAATTTTAATCTATTAACCATAATTTTAGAGCAGATTTTACAAGTGGTGCTACACAAACTGATTGGTCTATAGTCATTCATAGAAGTAGCTTCATTATTCTTAGGTATAAGTGGAATGAAAGTGGTGTTAAACTAATTTATAAGCCTTCCCAATCTGAAGAAATCCCTGACCGCATTGAACTGGTCATAAGAGACAACGTCCCCATAGACCTAGAAAAAACTCAACGGGAAGCCATCTGGCCCTAGCGCTTTGAAAGCACAAAAGGAGAAAACAACCTCCTTAACTTCACTCATTGAAACATCTTTATAAATTTCATTTAAGTCTTGATCCATGATAACATTAGGAATCACCTATAGGAAGTCATCCAATTCATAATTATCCACCATCAATAATTCAGGAAAATTAGAAAAAAAAATTAAAAAAATAACCTCCTTAGCAAAGTCCTCCGTATCAAGTCTATTCCCATTAGAATTAACTAAAGATCTGATCCTATTTATTCCTCTATGTTTTAAGGTATATTGGTGGAAAAATTTATTTTTTTCCCCCTTCCCTCAACCATTGGATTCTTGATTTCTGTTTCTAGAAGATTTCTTCTTTTTTATTTATTTTATACCATTGAGATCTAAGATCCCTTTCTTGGTTACAGGTCTCTTCATCCCTAATTCCTAACTCCATCAGGTCTTGAATCTCCTTAAGTTTTAAGCTTAAATATTTTTTGGTAGTGAAGATGTTCCCAAATGAGTACTTATTCCATCCCTTGACCTTTACTTTGACCATTTTCAGCTTCTGATCAAGTCTATACATTGGAGTACCATCACAAGGAACATTCCACCACTCTTCAACCAAGGATTTGAAGTGTGGATGAAGAGACAAAATTATTTCATCTATGATTTAGGGAAGGTTCCTTTAACCATTTTATCATCCCACTCCAGAAGGAGAGCACTATGATCAAAACTTATTTTGGGGAAAGCAGTAAGGGTGAGATTCTACAAAAAAATTAAATTGGAGGAAATAAGAAACCTGTCCAAATTAGCCTAGATCAGATGACAACCCTACCTCCTATTCATCCAATTAAAAAGAGATCCATTTAGAGGAATGTCCATTAGCCCCACTGAGTTAAGAAACCCTAATAATTCCATCATGTTATCTGAGAAATCAATAAGACCTCCACTCCTTTCTAAGGGAAACAAAGGGGAATTAAAATCCCCCCCAAGAATCCAGAATTATTCCCTTCTATTAATAATGATAGCCTCTAGTAGGTTCCAAAGATCGATACTATCCAATCTTGAGTTAGGACCATATTCCACTTGGCAAGGGTTATATTATCTTCCAAAGAAACTTTGAGACAGTTCTTATTGCAAACATTTATCCTTCCAGCAAGCCTAGAAGGTTTCCAACAAGTCGTAATCCCCCTGAGGCCTCCTTTGCATCACTCACTTGAAAACTAGCCCAAGGCCAAAGCCACTTTATCACTTTCTCAAAATTTTCTCTTTTCATTTTAGTTTCTTGAATTAAGAGGACATCTGGTTTAACATCAGCCACACAGGATTTTAACAGATGCTATTTATAGGGGTCGCTAAGTCCCCTCACATTCCAAGATAATAGATGCATTGAAGCCAAAGAAAAGTAGTATCCCTTGGTACTACAAAGAGAGGGAGAATATCTCCCCTTCTTTCTGGATTTACTCCCAGTAAGGGATTCAAGAGTTTGTTGCTTACTAGCCACCACATCTGTTGTTGTTTCTTTGATCCTCGACTCTTTTAGTAGCAATCTTCCCACTTTGGTATTTCCTCCTACATCAAGTTTCTTCTTTTTCCTTGATTTTGTATTTATCCATTCCTCATCTACAACACCCTCTTTCTGAGGGGAACCCAAATTCATCAAGCATTTCTTACTTCTATCTTTTCCCTTCTTCTCATGCTTATCTTCTAGTGTAAGATCGTCCACCAAATCCAAGTCTATCATCGAAAGTTCAGGAGAGGAATTCAGTAAATTTTCCATCTGACTTTCAATCTCCCCATCCTCTAATAAATAATTTTGTTGTTCCCGAATTTTAGAGACACCTCCCTCTAGTCCATGTGATAATATTTTTAGATTATCCATTTTTTCATTACCATTTTTTGGTTCAATATATTTCTCTAAGGAAGGTGGGGAGTTAATCCTAACAGCAGCCCCCCTAAATAGCACCAATTCAACATTATCCTTCAGAATGCTCTCATTAAGGTTTTGAACCTCAACTTCATTCAAAATTTGAGAAGGTGCCAACACCATATCACAAATCAGCATTTCCATGTTAGAAACTGGTGTAACATGCTCCTTAATCAGATTCATTGGAGTCACATTTTTCAAGGGAGAGTTCTCTAGGGCTCCTTGTTGAGGATTTTTAGGATCAAGTGGGGATTTTTTACAAACATCCTGTAAATGGCCAAAATTATTAAACCCTTGAAAAAAGACCAAAGCTTTCTCATATTCCAACAGTTGAACCCATCTTCCAAATATTGATTTTAGGGTCACAGAGGTGGGAAGAATTGTATTGATAGCAACAGTCACACACATTCGAGCATAAACCAGTCTAGACTTGAGGAGGGTTAATTTATCCATCGTAACCAAGGTGCCAAAAGAATCAACAATGCCTTTAAATAAATTTTGGTTCCAAAATTCCAAAGGCAAACTAGGTAGCCTAACCCAGGTAGGAGCAACTTTACCCAAGTCAACAAAGGCATCAAACCCTAGTTTCTACTTACACAGGGATAACATATTCTTGAAGCTTCTATCGAAATCCCAAGGGCCTCCCATGAGAACCCTAATCATATCCTCAGGGATATGATTGTTATTATCATGTTATCTATTAAATTCTAATGCATTCATCATATTTTAGACTAATCTAGACTAATGATTAAAATGGTGGAGTTATGTGAGGATTTTGTTGGATTGCAGGTACCTATGGTGCAAGGTGATGTGGGTTTTGTGGTTCCATGAAGAGAGGCATGTATATCACAATGTCATACTTTGTGTCAAGACATTTTTTTAACAATTTCCAAACCTAGGTTTATATAACCAAGTTTAAATAAACAATGTGAGATTTAATAATTCCTTAAATAGTCAATTAAGTCCATTAAGACTTGATGTAATCTGTAGTTGAACTCTAGAACCTAGATTCTATTTAGTTGAAATTATTTACCCATTACTAATTATGTTTTAAGAGACATAATAACTTAATTTAATACATGTCAACCATAGATATTGAATAATCATAATTCATTCATTCAAGAATAATTAAATAAATAAACATGTGTATAAATATATAGTCAATAAACACCTATTTAAATAAATAGGTAAATTGGAGACTATCATGAATTTTAATCATTTTGTCAAAATAAATAAGCTATCCCTATTAATCCATCAACCCATAAAGAATAAGAAATATAAAACAAGAAAAAAAAACCCATGAAGAGGTGACCAACAAGGAATGCATCATTAATGGGCTCCTTACTTCTTCCCACAATTGTGTTGTGGAGACGGAAGTGAAAAACCCACAAAATTAAAATATTGCAACACAAATTAGTTGCAAAGAAATTATATAGAAGAAAATTAAATGGAATAATATAATAATATACAAGACACATATTTACATGGTAAAACCTTGACAATATTCCAAGGAAACATCCACGGGGCAAAGTATCGATATCCTTATTGCTTAGAGAAACTGGTTACAAACTTCACACAATTGTTGCTCTTCAATTACAATTCATTACAATAATTGTTTTTCCTTCAAGGCAGCAAGATATATATAATATCTTCAAGATATATATAATATCTTCAAGATATATATAATATCTTCAACCTGTGTCAAACTTAGAAAAAACTAGCTTTGTTTCTATTACTTTATTTTTATTGTTTTGTTTTATCTTTTTTTTATTATTATTCCTTTATCTTTTCCAAAGATAAACTTTTGCTTTCTTTCTATTTTGATGTCATTATCCAAAAATCTCCACCTTGACAACAAATTACTTGATACTTGCCCATGCCCATTCATCACCATTTCTACAAGCTAGAAGAAGTTAAAAACCACCTCAACTTCTCTAACAGTGTAATGGTTTTGTAAACATCTTTGCAAAAAAAAATATTGTATGGACTTTCTCAAGATTTTCTCCACCTCCATCAATATCCTATCTAACAAAATGGTATTTACTTACAATATACTTAGTCTATTGTGATAAGCTAGATTTTTAGTTAGATGTATAGCACTTTTACTATCACGAAATACAATAACCTTGTCCTACACTTTTCCAAACTCACCCAAAATACCCCTCAACCAAATTGCCTCTTTGCATGCATGTGAGGTAACCATATACTCTACCTCAGTAGTGGATAAAGAAATTATTTCTTGAAGCTTTGACATCCAAAAAATAGGTCCTACAAGAGTAAAGACATAACCTGATGTAGATCTCCTTTTGTCCAAATCACCTACAAGATCTGAATCAACATAACCACAAACTGAACCACTACAACCATCAAAGGTGATACAATAATCACTTGTGCCTCTAAGATACTGAAGCACCCATTTCACCGTTGCCCAATGCTCTTTACCTGGATTTTCCATGTATCTACTGACAACACCAACTACATGTGAAATATTTGGTTTTGTACATATCATCACATACATAAAAATTCCTATTGCATTAACATACGGTACACAAGACATATAATCCTTTTATTCTTTATTACCAGGACTTAAACTTGAAGAAAGCTTAAAATGAGAAACTAAAGGGATATTTAGTGGTTTCACATTCAACATACTAAATCTTATGAGGATCTTCTCCATATACTTTTGTTATGATAACTAAATCTTACCATGTTCCCTATCTCTGTTCATTTCCATGCCCAAAATTTATTTTGTTGCTCCAAGATCCTTCATATGAAAATTCTTAGCCATCTGAACCTTTAACCCGTTGATCTCAACTATGTTTTTGCTTGCTAAAAAGATATCGTCAACATATAATACCAAGATAATGAATAAACCATTTTTAAAACTTTTAAAGTAAATACAATAGTCATACTCACTCCTTGTAAAAATTTGGCTCACCATGAAGGAACCAAACTTCTTGTACCATTGTCTGGGAGACTGCTTCAGGCCATACAATGAATTTTTGAGTTTGCAAACAAATTTCTTATTGCGATCTTGAAAAGACCCTTTCGGTTGTTCCATATACATCTCCTCATCCAAATCTCCATGTAGAAACACCATTTTAACATCTAATTGCTCCAACGCAAGATCAAGTAAAGAAACAAGTGCTAAAATAACTCGAACAGAAACTAGTTTAACAACTGGTGAAAACATATTATGAAAATCAACACCTTCCTTTTGAGAATACCTTTTGTCTACCAATCTTTCTTTATACCTTTCAAATTTATCATCAACACCCTTCTTCATTTTGAAGACCCATTTGCAACCAATAACTTTTCTACCCTTTGGGAGTTCTACCAGGTCCCATATTTTATTCTTCTCCAAGGCATCCACTTCTTCTTTCATTGTTATTTTCCATTTAGAATTTTCAACACCATCCACTACTTCCTGATAACAATTAGGTTCCCCATCATTAGAAATCAAAGCAATAGATGAAACATAATCATCATACCTTTTAGGTGGATTTTTGACCCATGTAGATCTCTTTAGATCTAGTTGTGGAATTTCCACATTTTCCTGTAGATTTCTACATCCTCATCTTCTTCTTCAGAAGCTTCTTCTTGCTCCCTATTTTCTATAGGTGGATGAGTTTCCAATTGAATTGGTTGATGTTGAGGGACTTGTTCCTGTTTCAAATCAACTTCTAATATATCTAATTTTATGAGAGGAGATTCATCAAATACTACATCTCTACTAATGATGAATTTGTAGGTAGTAGGATTCCATAATCTATATCCCTTAATTCCATCGCCATAACCAACAAAGGTATATTTCTTGGATTTGGGGTCTAATTTAGAACACTGGTCTTTTAAAATAAGAGTATATGCATCACAACCGAAAATTTTCAAATTTGAATAATCACAAGAATGACGTGTACGTACCTCTTCAGGAATCTTACAATCTATTGCAACTGATGGTGACCTATTTACCAATAACAAGATCTAGAGGCTAATTCTACCCACAACTCTTGTTGCAACTTGATATTACTAAGCATGCACCTTGCTCTCTCTAGAAGATTCCTATTCATGTGTTCAACAACACCATTTTTTTGAGGATTATAAACCATGGTTTTAAGCCTTTCAGTCCCAGCTTCAAGTTACAATAATTTTCAAAATCTAAAGATGTGAACTCACCTCCATTATATGTTCTTAAATAGTTGATTGATCTTCCAGTTTTATTTTCAACCAAAACTCTAAGCTTATTAAATACATGAAACACGTCATCTTTTCTTGTAAGAATATAGACCCACACCTTTCTAGAGTAGTCATCTATAAATTTCACAAATTTATGACAATCCTCTAAAATAAATTGTAGGGGATGGTCCCCAAACATCTGAATGAATATAATCTAGAATACCCTTACTTGTATGAATACCTATTTTAAACTTCTATCTAGATTGCTTCCCATAAATGAAATGCTTGCAAAAATTCAAATTCAAATATTTTAGATTTGGAAGTAACTTACGATTTAATAGTACCTTCAATCCTTTCTCACTCATATGACCCAATCACTGATGCCATAAATGAGTATATTCATTTTCTTCCTCAAATACCATTGTCGCTTCATTTATTACAATACTCCCTTCTAGCTTCTAAAGGTTTCTAATATGTGTAGCCTTCATGACCACCAAAATGCCTTTGCACACTTTCATTGATCCACGTTGACTTGTAAATTTATAACTTCTAGAATCCAAAAATCCCAAGGAAATTAAATTATTTTTGAGTTTTGGTACATGTCTTACCTCTGTTAATTTCCTCACAATACCATCAAACATTTTATTCTTAATGCTCCCAATCCCAATAGTCATACAAGAAACATTATTTCACATAAGAACAACACTGCCATTAATATTTTGATAAGAAAACCAATTCTTATGTGGACACATGTGATTAGAAGCACCAGAATCTAATAACCATTCTACATGATACTGTAAGGAATTACAAACAAATAAAATTTCATCAACCGTATCTAAACTTGTCTCAACCGGATTTGCTTTCATTTTGGATTCATCATCTTCTTTCCTTTTCCAACAATCTTTCTTGAGATGCCCTGATTTATTGCAGTACCAACATTTCCCCTTACCCTTTTTGTCTTTTGACTTAGATCTAGATGTACCTCTCGAATCTTCCCCTTTTTTTGTGGATCGACCCTTAACCACCATTGCTTCTCATGTGGAGGTTTCTATGTTATATTTTCTCTACACCTCTTCATACAACAAAGCTCTCACAACATAATCAAGTTCAAGGATGTCAGATGTCCTAAAGCTAATAGAAGTGACTAAGTTTTGGGAATTAAGGTGTCTCAACCTTGGCAATTCCTAAGTTTATTTATTATTATTTTACATTTTCCCATGGATAAATATCATTTATGTTATCAAATAATTATGCTCCATCAAAAGGGGCGTGAGATTTTGAGTTGGCACTTTTGGCACATGGTGTTGCCTTGAAAGGTAAGTTATTAGTTGTCAAACGATTCTGACTTAGTGGTATAACATGGAAAGACTATTTTTAAGGATGTTATGATGGATTTTATGACAACTATAAGGGCTAAAAGTGGGGGATATCATTTTGGATGTGAGAATCATCTATGACACACGTAAGAGAATATTTTCATAGCTATTTATGGCTTATGACGCATGTAAGAGTATCTCCTATTTTATAGGGATTCTTATGGCATCTTGTAAGAAGGTGTAATCTTCATGTAAGAGACCATGTTTAGCATGTAAGGGGTCGTATGGATTTTTATCATGGTTTTTCCAAACCTTTTTTTGACCCATGGTAATGTTTTATGGTGGTATTTTGAGCCCCCATGAGTCTATATATTGAGGGGTTGAGTTGAAGACACTATGATATGTTTTATAGGTACATAAATGTTGTTGGATTGAAGAGGAGTTAGAGATTGTATTGTGAAACACCATTATTGTTAATATAGCTATTCATCTCTTCTTTGGTGGAGTTTTTTCCCAAAAGGGTTTCTCCACGTAAACACTGTGTTATGTGTTGTGCTTTTTGTTCTTGAATTTCATTGTTATAGCTAATTTAAATCTCCATATGGTTTACACTGCATAATTTGGTTTATAGTAATTTGTTAAATCTTCCATTATAACTATTCCTCTACCGTTTTCTAACATTTGGTATCAAAGCCTGGCCAGTTCTGTGTTTTGTGTTGTAGAACAAAGGTTTTTTGAGTTTTAGTGGGAGTTTTGTTGAGATGTTCTTTGCCGTATTTTATGTTTAACCATGGCTGCAACTTCTAACCATTTGGACATTGAAAAATTTAACGGAGCTGGTTTTGAGTTGTGGAAGCTAAAAATGGAGGATCTCCTTGAAGAACGAGATCAATGGGTAGTCATAATATATGAAAAGAAACCCAAGAAAATGAGTGATGAAGATTGGGATAAGATTGATTAAGAGACACGAGGCACTATCAGGCCATATTTCTAATTTGATTCTCCTAAATGTGTCATCAGAAAAGACTGCATACACTTTGTGAAATCGGATAAGTGAAATCTATCAAGCAAAAAGTCTGGTAAATAAACTCTACTTGAAGAAGAAGTTGTTTTCTCTTAAGATTAAGGAAGGTGAATCTATATCTGAGCATTTAAATTATTTTAATTTGGTTTTGAGTTAGTTAGCCTCTATTGATGTCAAAGTAGAAGAAGAAGATAAGTGTATTATGCTTCTTTTTTCTTTACCTGAGTCTTGGGATAATTTTTTACTTTCTATCACTACTAACATGGAAAATCCAAAGATGGATGCTCTTGTAGCAACTTTGTTGTCACGGGAAATGAGGAAAAAGGCAATGGATAGTATAGGTGATGCTCTCAATGTAATGGGAAGGCCTAAAGAAAGAGGTTCTAAAGGAGATAAGAATGGGCCTAAGGACAAGTCTAAAGGCAGATCTAAAACTCCTAGAAAGAAGAACAAAGTGAAGTGTTGGAACTATGGGAAAAGAGGACATGTGAAGAAGAAATGCTGAAATCCAAAGAAACAAGTTGATTCCTCCACAGAGAAATCCTTGAATTCAAGTGATGAAGCTTTGATTTCTTGTCTTCAGGTTATGACTAATGAAAATTGGTTAATTGATTAAGGATGCTCGTTTCATTAGACTCCTCACAAGGAGTGGTTTACCACATATGAGAAATATGATGGAGGTGAAATCTACCTTGGTGACAACTCATCATATCCGATTGTTGGAAGGGGTAAGGTTAAGTTGTGTTTTAATGATGGGAGGATTAAAACCCTTCCTGGTGTTTTGCATGTTCCTAGAATAGCTAGAAATCCAATTTTAGTTTCAAATTTAAATGATCTAGGAATAAGTGTAACTTTTGATAAGCATGGTTGTAGATTTGTAAGAGGGAATTTTGTGATAGCAAGAGGGACAAGGAAAGGAACCCTATTTAAGTTGGAAGTCACTACTTTTATAAACTCTGCATATATAACTGAAAAATCTAAAAATACTTGTATGTTGTGACACTGCAGATTGGGTCACATAAGTGAGATTGCTTTAAAGTCTATTTTGAATAAAAAATTGTTAGATGGTTTATCCTATTATGATGAGAGTTTTAATTTATGTTAACATTGTGTGTTTGGTAAACAAAACAAAAAATCATTTCTTTCTGGAAATACAAAATCTAAAGTTAAATTGGAATTAATTCATATGGATGTGTTTGGTCCAGTGGATGTTGAATCAATTGGAAAATCTAGATATTTTGTCTCCTTTATTGATGATGTTACAATATTTACATAGTTATATTTGATGTGACATAAGTATAAATTTTTCACTAAGTTTAAGGAATTTAAAGCCTTAGTCAAAAAGAAATCAGATTATAAAATTAAGGTATTGAGGTCTGATAATGGAGGGGAATATTGTTCTAAGGAATTTGATGAATTTTATAAGCATGTAGGAATTGTTAGACAAAAAACTACTTTGTACACTCCTCAACAGAATGGTGTGGTAGAAGGGATGAATCAGACGAACATGGAAAGAGCTAGAAGTATGTTAAGTGGTTCGGGGCTTGATAGATGTTTTTGGGAAAACCTAGTAAGTACTGCTTGCTATTTGATTAATAGATCTCCTTGTAAATCTCTTGAAACAACACCTTATGATATGTGGACAGGTAAGAAACCTTTTGTTTTTCATTTAAGGGTATTTGGTTGTGAGGCTTACGTTCATGTGCCTAAAGAAAAATGGACTAAGTTGGATCCTAAAGCTGAAAAGTGCATTTTCATTGGATATGGTGATAATGTTAAAGGTTATAAGCTATGGAATCCTCAAACCAAGAAAAGTATATATTCTAGAGATGTGATTTTTAGGGAGCTTAGCGTTATTTCTATACTTGAATAGCCAAAGGAAAAGGATAGGGGAAAGAGTGTGTATTTCGAAATTAAGCAAGAAGATGCACCTCAAGAAGAACAAAGAGATGGATTCGATGAGGAGGAGGAAGATGAGGAATTGGAAGAAGTTACTAATCAAACTGAAGAACGTGATGAAGAAAATCATGAAGAGGTTGAGCAAGATCAAGAACAATAAGAGCCTCATACTCCTATTCTCAGAAGATCCACAAGACAATGGAATCCAGTTGATAGGTATAGCCCACCTGATTTTCATTATATATTTTCTTTATTAAGTGTTGACGATGAGCCTAGACCTTATAGGGAGGCTCTCTCTTCAAAGGAAAATGAGTCTCGGATGCAGGCTATGCAAGAGGAGATGATGGAATTGGAAAATTGTAACACCAGGGATCTTGTTTATTTTCCAAAGGAAGAAAGCCCATCAGATGTAAATGGGTATTGAAAAAAAAATTGGATCAAATGGTCACTTCGAAAGGTATAAGTCCAAATTAGTGGCTAAGGGCTACTCCTATAGAGAGGGAGTTGATTTTGGTGAAATTTTCTCTCTTGTCACTAAATTAACTTCTATTATATTCTTGTTATCTATTGCTACTGCTTGTGATTTTGAGATAAAGAAAATGGATGTTAAAACTACATTTTTGCATGGGGATCTTGAGGAGGAGATTTATATGCGACAACCTAACGGTTTTTTTGTGAAGGGAAAAGAAAAATTGGTTTGCAGGTTAAAATGATCTTTGTATGGTTTGAAACAGTCACCTAGAATGTGGTATCAGAAGTTTGATGTATTTGCATTGAAGTTGGGATTTCTTAGGAGTGAAGAGGATCATTTTATATATATTAAGGTTATTGATGATCATATTCTAATTATTATCTTGTATGTTGATGACATGTTATTTATTGGTAACAACAAGGTAATGATTGGTGAACTCAAGAAACAACTTTCTAGTGCTTTTGATATGAAGGACTTGGGGGCTGCTAAATACATTCTTGGAATGGAAATTAGAATAGATCGTGGTAATAGAAAAATTTGGTTGAGTCAAAGTAAGTATGTTGATATCATTTTGCAAAGGTTTAATATGCATTATTGTAAGCTAGTTAGTATTCCATCTCCAGTTGGTACTAAGTTGAGCTTGGATATGTGTCCTAATTCTGATGATAATATTGAGGATATGTCTAAGGTTCCTTATGCTAGTGTCATTGGTAGTTTGATGTATGCAATGGTTTGCACTAGACCAGATATAGCCCAAGCAGTGGGAGTTCTAAGCAGGTTTATGTCTAACCCTGGTAAAGAGCATTGGACTTTTGTTAAAAGGGTGTTTAGATATTTGTGAGGTACTTTTTGATGATTGTTTGGTTTATCATGGTATTGATAATGTGGTCAAGTCATTGGACATACAGGGATTTGGTGATGCAGATTGAGAAAGTGACTTGGATAGTCGAAGGTCCACTAGTGGGTATGTGTTTACTTTGTTTGGAGGAGTAGTGAGTTGGATGGGTAAAAGGCAGGCTACAGTTGCTTTATCCACTATTGAAGCAGAGTATATGGTTGCTACTCATGTTTCTAAGGAGGAAGTATGGTTACAAAGGTTGTGTGCAGGTATTTTTCTTGATTGCAATATTGTTCAAGTTAACTGTGATAGTCAAAGTGCAATTAATTTGGCTAAGAATCCAATGTATCATGCTTGAACTAAAAATGTTGATATTCAGTATCATTTTGTTTGTGATTTGATTACTAATGGTTAGATTGAGCTGAAGAAGATTGACACACAGGAGAATTTTGTAGATGTTCTTACCAAACCTATGAGCACAGAGAAATTTACTTGGTGCAAAAATTTCATGGGCCTTGCTACTTGTACCTAGTTGATTTCATGATGGTTTGATTCCCATAGCTCTTGCAAGGTATTCAACAAGTGGGAGAATGTTAGGAATTAAGGTGTCTCAACCTTGGCAATTCCTAAGCTATTTATTTCTTATTATTATTTTACATTTTTCCATGGATAAATATCATATATCTTATTAAATAATTGTGGTCCATCAAAAGGGGCGTGAGACTTTGAGTTGGCACTTTTGCCACATGTTGGTGCCTTGAAAAATAAGTTATTAGTTGTCAAAAGATGCCCACTTAGTGGTATAACATGGAAAGCCTATTTTTAAGTATGTTATGACAGATTATATGACAACTATAAGGGTTAAAAGTCGGGATATCATTTTGGATGTGAGAATCATCTATGACATGTGTAAGAGAATCTTTGCATAGAGAATATCCTATTTTATAGGGATTCTTATGACATCTTGTAAGAAGGTGTAACATCATGTAAGAGACCATGTTTAACATGTAAGGGGTCGTATGGATTTTTACCATGGTTTTTTAGAACCTTGTTTTGACCCATGGTAATATTTTATGGTGGTATTTTGAGCCCCATGAGTCTATATATTGAGGGGTTGAGTTGGAGACACTATGAGATGTCTTAAAAGTACACAAATGTTGTCAGATTGAAGAGGAGTTGGAGTTATTATATTGTGAAACACCATTGTTGTTAATACAGCTATTCATCTCTTCTTTGGTGGATTTTTTTCCCGAAAGGGTTTCTCCACGTAAACACTGTGTTATGTGTTATGTGTTGTGTTTTTTGTTCTTACATTTCATTGTTATAGCTAATTTAAATCTCCATATGGTTTACACAACATAATTTGGTTTACAGTAATTTGTTAAAGCTTTCATTATAACTATTCCTCTACCATTTTTCTAGCACTAAGTGATTCCAAGATTCAGGCAATGAACACAAAACGTAACTTCCTTATCTTCATCTTTGACTTTTACACCCATACTAGCTAACTGACATATAAGAGTATTGAAAATATTTAAATGATCAGCAATTTTTATACCTTCTTTCATTCGCAAACTTGACAACTGTCTCTTCAACTAGATTCGATTTGTCAAGGATTTTGTCATATAAAGACTCTCCATTCTACTCCAAAAGCCTATTGTTGTTTCCTCTTCAACAATATTAAAAAGAAAATCATCTTCTAAACACAACTGAATTGTGCTAAGAACTCTTGTATCAAGATCCTCCCAATCTTCATCAGTCATATTTGCATATTTCTTTGAATTTCATACCAACACTTTGTGCAATCCTTGTTGCACTAAAAAATCATGCATCTTGAGCTTCCATAGCTCAAAATCATTCTTCTCATTTATTTTTTCCACCTCAAACCTTGCTTTCGAAACCTCTACCATTTGATGCTACAAAAAAAAAACCAAATCTTAATATAGACACTACAAAATAACTGCTCTGATACCACTTGTTGTGGAAATGAAAGTGAAAAACCCACAAACTTAAAATACTGCAACACAAATTAGTTTCAAAGAAATAAAGAAAATTAAATGGAATAACAGAATAATAGACAAGATAGAGATTTATGTGGTAAAACCTTGACAATGTGCTAAGGAAACATCCACAAGGAAAAATATTAGTATTCTTATTGTTCAAAGAAACTAATTATAAACTTCACACAGTTGTTTCTCTTCAATTACAATTCATTACAATAATTTTTTTTCCTTTAAGGCAACAAGATATATATAATATCTTCAACCTATGCCCAAACTTAGGAAAAACCAACTTTGTTTTTATTGTTTTGTTTTATTTTTATTTTTTGTGTTATTCCTTTATCTTTTCCAGAGACAAACTTCTTCTTTCTTTCTACTTTGTTGTCATTATCTAACAGGTTGGAGAAAGCTTGCACTTAATGGGAATGGCATTGAGCAAGGTGGGAAGGGGCAATCATGTCATTAAGAGGCATGGTGACCTTTGAAATGAAAGAGATTTGTAGAATTTGACCCAAAAATGGCATGCAATGAGAGATCCAACTGTTGGTATGTGGCGATTGATCATGCTATACTGTACACTTTTTAGTATTGTACACTCTTCATGTATCCTCGGCAGGGTCCGAAAAAGAAAAAGGTCGACTTTGTAAACCCTAATTTTTGGAAGCTTCTAAAAGCTTGTTATAAGCGATTGGGATGGAGAGTTGTAGGATGGCATTATTCGCGATATTGTAATATGTTTTGCAATGGATAATAAAATCATTGGATGGCTGCAGTTTTGTGGATGTAGCCCAAATTGGGTGAACCACGTTAAATTCTTTGTGTTGTCTTCTATGTGTGTTTTATTACTCTATTTTATTCTTCAAATCTGCATTTAACTTGTTATATATCTGCCTTCTAACCCTAACACCGACCCAAAAAATCCTTTAAAAATATGCACTAAGGGTTTATTTTTAGACAAAAAAACAAGGGAGAAAGGGCGTGACAGGTGTTTGGAACTATAAGATGAGAGTTGGAAATAAATTTTCAAGCAAAGACCCAAGGCGTGAGAATAGAGAAGTCAAATTGCTCCCTCAAGGAAAACAATAGTCAAACACCTTATCTCAAGTTTGTCTTTCCCTTAGTCAATTTTCCATGTTGATTTTTGTTGTTTCCTAGTTTAAAAACCATTCTTTACTGCCAAATTTCCTTCATTTTATGCTATGAACTTTATCTCAGTATCTAGTTGCTAGTTGAAGGAAGGTTAATTACATAACACTCTAGCTCACCTTGTGATATGTTTCTTTCTCTATAAAATAAAAAACCTAGGTCTATAAATGTTCCATAATCAAAATAAAATAAAATAATAAATATTACTAATATTTTCATTTTATTTTGTTGGTTGAAATGGGCATTGGATAGCAAGGCACCCACCTTTTGAACCTCGTTTCACACCATACCATGTTCAAGTTCTCCTAGGTTGGGTTGAGGCTAAGCTACTAGGATAGTCTAGAATGATGTGAACCTTAAATTAAAACCATTGGAGCCTTGTATATTCATCAAGAAAGAATAAAATATTTAGGGAAATAAGGAAATAATGAGTTGAAGTTCCCATAATGAGATTGTATACTAAGGTTAGTTGAGTACCAACTTCTAAGACAATTATATTTAGTTAAAATGGTTGATTATGTCATGAAATGGTTAATCTGTTATATGTATGTATACACTAGCACTTGCACCCATAGGAGGTTCAAGGGAAACGTTGATAGGAAATTAAAGAAAAGTCATAAATGAATTGCAACAACACATAATTGGTTGTATAAAAATATATCTATATAGACTATGCATTGTATAAAATAAGTAGGTACATTTCCTTTTTGTGGATTTTTTTTTTTTTACACAATGAAATCCCTTTGAACAATTTGTATTGAGTTTGCAATAGTCAAAGTTACATAAGAGCATCTATTTGTCTTTTTTGAAGCTCCTCTTTTCAAATTGAAACACAATGTTGATTAGAGTGCTTTGAACAATTATTATCAAGTGTGCATAAGTCAAAGTCAAATAAGATCTTCACAATGTGTTTTTTGAAGGTCCTCTTTTCAAGCCCTAGAATTTGTATACAGTGAAACACAATGTTGTTAGATGAGAAATCCATAAATTGTAAAAAATTAACTAGATATGTAAATTTAACAACAAAAAAATGAGATAGAGGGTAATTTTTTTCTTTTCTCCAACATCGATTGACCACTTGTAAAAGATAAATTTTGTAAGTGATTATTTTTAGTATTGTTACTCTATTAAAGAAGGGAATAACTAGAAGTGTATAACTTTAAGAGATTATGTAATTCAGTGTACATACTTGAACATGCTATTGTGAGAGCAAGTGGAGGTGAGCTCCTTCTTTCTTTCTGATAATATTGTATGGATTTTCTTTTCATTTTGGAATAGCGATCAAAAGAGAATGGAGGCTCTATGTGAAGGCCTTTTATGGATTTTACTCTAGAAATTGTTGTAAATGTGAGGCCTTGTCTTTCAATTTTACCAATATTTATTGTTGCTTTATTTATTGTAATCCGTTGGGATTTTTATATAGTGATAGCCCATGCCATGGATAGTGGTATATGTCTACAGTTGTCTCGTGATATTAGTTGTATTGGTATGGTTTTTGGGTTTGTTGCATCCCATGGTGGACCATTATAGTTATTGAATGTGACTGTAACACATGTTGGAAATTCAGGTGGTTTAGATCCATTGGGATATAAAATATCTTTGACCTGTCCAAGCGATCCATTTACAAGTTTGGCTTGGATCCATAGGTTTGTTGTAAGAATGACACTTTGACCTTTGCTTAGTAATACCTCTTGGGGATGTTGCTCGTCATTGTTATCAATACCTAATTTAGGTTGTGTATTGACTACACAACTAAGTGTAATAAGTACATTGAGCAGTTTCAACATTTTTTTTCTTGTGTAATGTTACCAACTCATTTGTAGCAAATAAGTGTATTCACTGGCCAAAATCTTCTTCATTTTTTTCTAGGTGCTTGTTTGTGTGTCATTAATAAGTCCCAATCATGTTCTATTGGTTCCACATTGTGAATGTTTTGTAATGTTTGATGAAATTGTATTTGAACTGGATCATCACCTTCTTGTCTATACATTGTTTGTAATGTAACAAATGTATTAAATTTGTCCCATAGGTTTCTTGCAGTTGTTTGTGATGCATAGATAGGTTTATCCATAACATGTGGCAGTTGTGCAAGGTCTCCTATAAGAATTATAGACATGCCACCAAAGCAAGTATTTTTTGATGGGGGATTGCTTCATGTAACCGGCTATCAATTTTCAATAGAATTTTTGGCCCAATGAAGCTCATCTTGTCAATGAGAACGTAGTGTATATTTTTATGTCTTCTTGAAATGTTGTCAATGTTTGTCCTTGCAATGGTTTCATGTCTCTAATTGGAATCTTGAGGGTTGCATGTATAGTTGAGGCTTGTATATTAAATGTTACAATTCTTGTTGGAGCAAGAACAAGGATTGGGTTTACTCCTGTTGGTACAAAATTTTGAAGTGCATTTCTAATGAAATTTATTAGATAGGATTTTCTAGTGCCTGTAATTCCTTGTATGACCATATGTAGCAGTTGGTTAGAGAATTTCTTTATCAAGTGATTTGTTATTATAGTAAGTGCTAGTTGTTGTTTTGGTGATAATGTATAGTTGTGGTTGTACAAATTTGAAGGGGAATGCACATCTTGTTGGTGTGCAAAAAATGAATTACAACATCATGTAAATTTGTAGGGACATTATTATTTTTCCCATCTTTTATTGTTGTCAAAATCACATCGACCTAGTATTTCAAGTTCATTTAAATTGAGATTATTAGCAAGGGCCAATTGAGATAAAAACTCCCATTCATTCATTTCTAGTGTTTCTTGTTGATCCATATCTTCATCAAACTATTATCCTCTTCAAGAACATCTTCATTTTGCTCGCTACTACTAACATGTCATGCATTGTGTTTTTGTGTATTCAATTGCTTCCAATTATTGATGATTTCTTCTTTGGTAAGGCCTATATCTTCGTTTATTTATCAAAAAATTTTATACAAAAGTAACTCACTCCAACAAAAATTTTCAAATTTTTCAAATTCTTCATTCAGAATGGTATAGAAACATGGAGATACTTGCACTATTGCTTTTTCTTTTCTATTCAGTCATTTACATCCTTTGCAAGAAGTAGCATATGTGAAGGATCTTTTTGATTCAATTAGTGATACCATTTCTACATGACATGAGTGATACATGTAGGATTTTATGTATTTATATTATATCTCACTACCATCATTCGTTGTTTTAGGCAATGGAACACTTTTTTACCTACATTTAGTGATACAAAATTTCTATTACAAATCACGAGAGGTAATTTTTGTAGCATATGAAATATTATGTGGGCTTCTATATCTCATTCAACAATAATCCCTACCATGAACTTTTGATATTCTTTCAAAGCCTAGTCTTCTAATCTTTCATTTGAACATATTATTTCCAACATATTAACACAACTCTCTGATTTTCTTTCAACTTTAGATGCATACTTGGAAATGTACTTGAGAACAAGAAGTCATGAGATGATGGGTTGGAAATCTATATTAGCTCTCCATAGTGAGAGAATCTTTGGGTCATGAATGTTTAACCTGTCATCATTTCTAGATGGTTTGTAAGATTTGTTCCTTGATTCATCACAAGATAGAGTGGATTTTATGGATTCTTTCCATGGAGCTTTGTATTTGCATTCTACATGTCGCCCTTTTTTGTGTAAGCATGTGTGATTTGTGTATTTAGTGTGTCTTTGTACATAATTAACTAACTCTTCATAATCAATCCAAGGATCAATAGAGAATATTTCAGATGTGTTTATTAGGCATAGATCACCCATTGGATTTCTATATATGATATTGCTCATTTTAGATCTAGAGTGAGGGTTCCAAGCAGTGACATAGCTATCAAAGAATTATTTTGATCTATCCACTTGCATGTTATTTTCCCAATCCAATGTGTTCATGTTCACTACATTTTCTAGCCATAGGAATCCATGTACGTGTGCAGAGCCTCAATGTTTCCATTCATACCTATACCAATAATTGGTTGCATGTAAGAGCTTCTCAATGACCTCTTCATGAAAGATTGTGAGTTGTTGATGTAGACATAGGGAAGTGGTGTGTGGTTTTTTAATCACGTTATTTGTACGATGTTTGTTGGAGACTAATGTAGATGCATAGTTGGTTGCAAAATGCTTGTGTAATGCAGGCCACTTAGTATCTATTGCACTCAATGTGAAAAAAAAATTGGTGAACCTATTTGGTTGATCATGTTTATTAAATCACTACGACACTTGTTTCAATATGCTCATGTCCCTCATAAGGTAGAGCCAAAATTCATTAGTTCTTCAACCAATTGTTTATCTGGTAGGTTATGTAGGTAGGCACAAAGGTGTTCGCTAGTGGTAGGTATATTATTGTCTAATTTTCTTTTGATGAATATCGATGCAAGTGCTTGGCTACAATGCTTCATCATAAGATTTAGAAGGAAGTATCTAAATCGTGGATGTTTTCCAAATATATTATCATGATATCGCATAAGATGTAAGTCATATTCATGCAGTTACACATCCCTAGCTTGAGGCTGCATGGGTAGTGCATTTCCAATTGGAAAAAGTGTGGGAAATGTCATGTTGAAAAGGCCCTCAATAGTGTACTCATTTCTGGGGATTGAACTTATGTGGGGCCAATTAATGATGGTATCATTCTTATCTTCTATTTGTAAAGATTCTTTAATGATTTGTAACTCATAACATTTATTTGGTAGGCTTACCATAAATGATGTTGAATATTTATGTCCACTTTCTAGATCATCTTGACATTATCAACTTCAATGTTTTTTGATATGGGTTCTTCATTTTCACTTTGAATTGTATGAAGCATTTCTGAAATGTCTATAGTAGAATCGGGGGGTAGGGATAATGCATCAACAATAATTTCAACATCCTTGTAGTATGGATCATATTTCATTTTGTAGGCTAGTGCATTTTGAACATGACTTCTACTAACATAGAAACATAATGCTTCCATGTGTATTAGTTCTTCGAACTATTAATAAATCCAAGTCTTTGATTTTATGTGGCAAATATTTTGTTATTGTTGTGATATCTTGTGGGAAGATAATTGTGTGACCACTATATTTGTTTTGTCCACCATGAGCATGGGTAACTTGCAATATTGGATTGACACGTGTAATTAGCATCTCTTCTACTTGAATGAGAATTCGCAAAACACTTGGTTGTTCACATGGATCCATATTCTTAGTTGTGGAGAATTGATGTATGCCTTTCTCGGAACTACATTTGCTACATGTACGATTGTTGTTTGATGAAAAAAGATGCATACCAAGGTAGTGTTCCTTACATATAGTACATGTTTGTAAGTTCAACAATGCATCTATTCTTTTTCAAAATTTTATAGATGCCTTCATAAAGTTGGTGAATCAGCTCATATCCATGTTATTTGAATCTAGGTTTTGTGTCATTTGTTTAGGAAGATGTGTTTCATATTGTTTTTTATTTCCATGTGCTAGATTTGAAGTAATTAATTCAGTGGGAATGTACATTTTCTGATTTTGGGAACTTGTAGAAGCTTGTGTGTGGTCAGGTATTGATTGATCTAATGGTTCTAGTAAGCATTGTATTTGTTTTGTGCTATGACGAATGCTTATTTCTTCTCTATGACAAGCATAATGCAAGCGAATTCTCTTACAAGATTTTAGGTCTATGGTTTTATTATTGGTTGGTTGTATTTATAAATCTTTATTGGAGTCCATCACCTGGAATGCAAGTAAAATAAAATAAATATATTTCAATAAACTTTGTATATTGAAAAGCCATAAAAATGTGAAATTTACAAATGTTGTTTTGTTTGAATTATATGCTAGATGAATAAGATAATAGTGAAAACATATATGTATGAAAGCAATATGTTAAAGTGTGCATTTTCCCATTGTAAAAAGTTGGATGTGCATGTGTTTTTTATCTATAGTAAATGTATAAAACAAGGTTTGAAGGGATCTTGAAACCCTGTACAAGGAAAAGTCTCAACTGTATAGTAATCGATGCAAAAAAGAACACAAAAAAGTAGGGAAAAACAACCAATAAAGGACAATTACATTCATTTGAAAGTTTACTTTTCATCAACATTGCACAAATCAGCAATTTGTTTTAACAAAAAAATGTTTTCATTTGTGAAATCAATTATTCCAACTTTTGTGACCGTTGATTTCAACTGTGACTCATTATTGTATATTTAATTTCTACTTGATAGGGTGAAGAGAAATTGTTTGAATAGTACATTTTGAATAACCTCTTCACTATTTTCCTCAGCATCTTGATTGAGCTGCAGCATATATAATTCTTTTGTAGGAATTCCAATGAGTTTAGTTGTTGCTTCTTCAAAAGCAATTGCCCATATAGTACTTGTGTGATCTTGAAGCTTAATTTGAAGAACATATCTATAATTGCAATCTTCAAAGGTAGCTTCACACTTTGAACAATACCATTTTCGATCATCATTTTGTAGAGCTCTTTTCTTACATTGTTTTCCCTCGATCTTAATAAGGCAAGCTAGATAACATAATGAATTCGATTTGATAAATACTATTGTTGTTTTTACAATGCACTGGAGGGGTCTTGTTATATCTAAAGACTCTTCTTGGATATTGGAAATTTTCTTTTGTGTAAGAAGTAGAGGCACATCTAGAAGTTTTGTTGTGGATGTGAGAACATCATTCCCATTATGTGAAAACCAAGACTGTAGTTGTGTTGTTTCTTCGATTTCAGGGTTAATAAACAATTCGATAGTTACTAGAGTGCTCACCACCTTACCATTATAATTTGTAACACGGCCATTTTTAATTGCAAGTATATTTGACTTTTGTATATGGTACATTTCCTGAAGTTGTGCATCTTCCTTTTGAGTTGTTCTTCCCCACAAAGTCACATTTATAGTGAAGGTATACATATCTATCAATTTTAGGCTCCTCCTAAGAACCTTAATGCCATCTCTTCTCTGTATTGTAGAGGTAGGTTCTACACATATAACAATTCCAACTAGATCAATAAAAGAATTTTTATTTGTATTCAGGATCTCATTGATGGGTGTGAAAGAAAATTGGTGTGTTGGAATTAGGTGGTCATCATCACAAAGAGTGATCTTTGAATCATCCATCAAAGTGATTTCTATTTGACTATTCAACTTATTGTAAAACTTATTTGCAGATTTGATGGTCCCACCAGATAGTGTATCTACAAACCTAATGTGAACATTTCTAAAATGGAGGTCTAAAACTTTGTTGAAGCAAGTGGCAGGCACTTCAGTGTTCTCACTATCTACAATATCAAAGCTAAAAACTTACCTGTGTGTTTTCTTTGTGTTGAACTAGTGGAGCTCTTTTTTCATAGTTACGTGAATTTTTATTGTCCACCTTGTTTGAAATGGATTCAGGCTTTTAATAGGAGTGATAGTTGAGGTATCACTTTGCTTACGAAAATATGCATGTATCCCAAACATCATTTTTTTGGGGCTCAATTGCATGAATGTGCTAATCTCATCAACAATTATGCATGATCCAAATGAAATCCCCAATATTTTATTTATAGGTTGCTCTTGTTCTTTGAACAGGAAGGTGAGATCACCAATGATATCATGGTATGTGCATGCAATCTCTACTTTAGATATTATAATCAACCTATGTAAATAAAGTAAAATGAACTATTAGTAATGCATAGTTACAACTAGAAATGAAACTTTTTTATTTCAGTACATCATTGGAGTTGTCAGTTCACCTTGAGTTACAAATAGTAGGGAAAGTATATCCTATTAGTTTTACTATAGAACCCTTTTGAATTATCTTTGAAGTTAAAAAATGGTTATATTTTTTTGGCAAGGTTGCTTTTTGAAGATGCAATCGATCAGACAGATCTAGTTTGTATCTAACAATTGATTCATTGTAATGTCCAAATATTGCAATATTGAAGACTTGGAGGTGTGGATGTATGTTTTCATTGTCAGTTTTCATCAATGTGATTGCATTTTGCATCAAAGAGAAACATAACTTAAGGGAGATAAAATATTCCTATAAAATCCAATGATTCAATAAGTAGTTTATGGTTTATAAATAAAATAGAAAAACTGAAAAGTGGATGTTTTTTGTAAAAGTATGAAACATGAATGAGCGTACCATTTACCTTATCTATAAAAAATGAAGTATAAAAAACTATAATGTTCAAACCATAAAGGTAGTTTAGTTTTTGTTTTCCTTGGCAATAAAAATACTAAAAGACACACACGAGCATAAAATACAATTTTTACAATGCAGATGATTGAAGATAATTAAGAGAAGGTAAACAGTAACAGTAAAGAAGAAATAAAGAAATGGAAACATACTTGTATATAATAAGTATATTGTAGTTCTCACAAGGAATTAGTTGGTTGAAATAAATTTGATCATGTGGATGTAAGAAAGAGTACAAAAGGTGGTGAGCACAATTCCATGACACAACAAACAAATGGTTTTGTTAAAAATGGATTTTATAGTACGGTAAACAACTTCAATGTTTATTATAAATAAATTCCGATTTTAATTCAAACTAATTGGCATTCTATTATCGAGCAAGGTTGAAATTCGGAATAAATAATAGGTGTATATATTTTTTTATTATAATGGAAAATAGGGTTAACACATTCGATAAAGCATTGAAAACTTATATGTGAAAGGGTTTAAAATATTTAAAACTTACTAAAAAGGAAACTAGTACATTTTTTTCTATTTATATTAGTAATTACAATCATGTGTAAACAACAATCTCACTTATTTTAGGAGAATAAGTTTTAGGAATGACACATAGGTGGACTGTGATGTCATAAGATATAAAAGTGAAAGCATGAAAGAAAAGTACTAACATTTTTTTGCATATGTAAAACACCAAGTACAAATAAGACATCTATAATTAATAGAAGACAAAATATCATTTGAATATCAAATATGATTTACATAATTTTGAAGTGGATGTGTAGTACATATTATCAAGGTACATTTGGAATGTAGTTTTACTACAAGGCACACTTCCTTGTTCGTATCACTAGGAAAATAACATTTATCATAAGTTCACAAAAAATAGCACACTATCCATAGTTGGTGTAATGCCCCGCCACATAACCCTAAAGGTAGTTGCAATTAACTACATAAGCGCATCAATTTTTTTTTTTTTTAAGTATAATTAACATACATATTCACTTACTAATTGACAACAACCTCTAAGGCTACGAAACTGAGATTACTTAAACCCATACATACATCATTATACAACCATAGTATTTAATTACATAATGAATTGAGTACTCATACATTCCATACAAATAAAGTTACATCATAACATAAAGAGATACAACAAAACCCCATATTCATTAACTTAATCATAAGGTTACATCTCACATTCCCCGAATGAGGCAATAATACAAATTTGTTACAATATACATAAATCCACCTCGAATACAAATGAGGGGTAAAATAACATGAATCAAACTGAAATAAATACAATGCTTGAAATGAATATTGGAAACTATGAGCTCTCCAACTTGATACATCGCCATCAAGAACTGAAGATAAAAGGGGGACCCAACGATGTATGGTGCATGTTCCACCCAACCAAGTCATACCCGAAGGCCCACCCCCCATGCTAGGAGATAGTAGCAACATAACATGGCCAAAACTACAACCACTAGTCACAGGCTAACTCATACTGACACAACTAATCACATGAACCAAATAACCACAAGTATAATAATACAACACTAACAAGGGTTGCATTACTTCCAGATATAAAACAGATCAAGTATGTTAAGAAAACCATACACATAAAATCACTTACCAATTGTTGTTGTAGAAAGAGTGTCATCACACAACTCGACATGGGATATCCTCTGGGAATCTTCATAGGCTTTGGCCCCCATAATGGGATATCCTGGTGGCCTCAACTAAATCTTGGCCCCCATACTTACTCATGCAGAATCAATTACCTCTCGTAAGGAAAAGATTGTTGACCTTGCCATTCCAAGCCTTCCCACTCATCTCAAGCCTAAACAAGCACGTGTGTCTATGAGTGAGGCTAGAACTTATCTTGACTAGTGTGAAATAATACCTAATCTCCTAAGTACATTATTTAAGTTATCACTTGATTAAACTACCTCTGAAGTTTATCTAGTTTATCCAGTTTACCTCTTTAGGGCTCTAGCACCTAACAAAAGCCACTCTTCTACTTGACAACACACATACAAACCAATCACCAAGGTACATAATGCATACATACTAGTTAACACAACCACTCCAACTCTAGGACGAAACATATCATAAAACTCACTCCAAACACTGGAGGCAACAATTTACATAATCCACTCCTTCCAGAGGAGGCACAAATCATCCCCGTCCATGGAAACCGGGTAAATCACTGACAAGGCACCATGCACTACCCAAGGAAAAAACATATGGTTGACATCATATTATGACAACCCCCATCCTCTAGGATCCTCTAGAAGACTTACATATTAAGGACACATTTAACCCATTTCCCCAAACAAGAACACGAAGGAAATATTCATTGAAGGCAATTGAAATAAACTACTTTTGGATATTCTAAATCCATTTCCTTTTCAAAATGATTTCACAACAAAGATAATAATTGCCTTAACAAAATAATTGATTAATATAATTAATTGCCTTATCAATTGCAGAGAAGGGGAAATACTAACTCAACAATTAAATCAAATCCCTTGATTACTTGTAAAATCAACATAAATCCATGCAAGTAAATCCCTTCAATTTCCCAACTAAAACATATAATTTCCTCAATTTATTTAAAATACCCCTTTCTCTATCAATATAAACTATGCATACAAATCATTCCCTTTTAAATCTCCAATAATACTAAATTGCATGCAGCAAAATAAAATAAGATAAAATATTAAATATACACTTAAATGTATATGCACATGCAATATATACATTAAATATATATTAATATATTTAAATATATATATATATATATATAATAATATATATACATTAAACATATTTACTATCATTTTACAAAATACCAAATTGTTTTATTCAAAATTTTAAAAAAAACTTTATTAATAATTTCCAAACTATATATACATATAAATATTATATATATTATATATTTAATATTAAATCAAATTAAAATATTGAAATCCGAGTTTAATCAGAGGCGGACGAAATAATAAATTCATTGTTTTAAAAACATAAAACTTTCATATGATTTTGGGAGGGGTCGGTTGTAGCCGAACCTCCACCCCACCTCCCATGCACACTGCCTTCACATGGGGGTTGCGCTGCGATATGAAGCAGTGCTCCCTCCACTAAGTGGAGGGTGTTGCCTCATAAGGCAGTCGCATCCTCCTTTGGTGGGAACAGTGGGGGTGTATACCCCACCACAAAACAAACACCGATCAAAATAAATTTGGATTTAGAATTTCTTGGGATTTTCCAAGCATTTCTTATGTTGTACGGACGACGATTTTCATAGTTTCATCATTGTTATAGATAATTCACAGTAATAAAATATATATATTATATATATATGCAACAAAATATATATATACATATATATGTATATATAATATATATATTTAAAATGGAATTTCAACTTAATAGTTTAATTGAAGAAGTTTTTCCAAAACATTCATCTACAAGTAAAATTATAAAATTTCAAGAAAATATCCAAATCTTCTAAATAGCTTTTTCAAATCCAAACACAGAGAAACTCTTCTAAATAGCTTTCTCAAATCCAAACATAGAGAAAAGAAAAGACAAGCTACAGGCAAATCTTAATTATAAATTTCTACATTTCCTCTAGGTTTTTCCACGACAATTCTACAAAATCCAAAAGCCTTACAATTTTTCCCTACATAGGTTTTTAATAATTTATACATAGATTTAAACACTAAATTTTCTCTAAATCTAAATTTGTTTTCTTCTAGATTTATTTCACTGTTTAAATCTAATAATTCTTTCAAGTATTTCAAATCTTATTCATTGGTTTTCACTGTAACTAAAATTTCCTAGGTTTCTTCACGGCAATCACATAAGCTTTAAATTTCCTCTTTTCTATAACAAATTAAACTTTCATTTACAGATCTAACACAACAATTTCCTACAGCAATACAATTCCAATAGAAATTTTAAACAAAACTATAACACAAGAATGAAACCTGTTTCAACAAGCTTCTGAAGTGTTGAAGTTTTTGATGTCGAGCCTCTTCCAAAGCTTTCACGGCTTCTTCCCAGCAATCACAATTTCCCATAACACAGTATGCATGCAATACCACAACAAACTATCCCAAACAATCTAAGCATAAAACTTGTTCATAATTTTCTTCCTATTCAAAATAATCCTTTTCAATTTTTAAATAGCAAAACCCAAAAATCTTCTGTGTCTTCCCAATTTTCATTTCTCCCCAAAAATATCCTCAACTCTGTCGTGAAGAAACTTTCCACTTCTTCCCCAAAGCCCAAATTCTCTCTGGGAATTAATTTTCCAACAACCCTCCATTAATTAACTAAAACATCCTGGCAATTAACAAATATCTTTTAACAAACACATTTAATTTCACAAAATAATTTAATAACTTCTAATTCAAATTTAATTTCAAATTATATTTAATTCTCTTTGACAACTTTCTAAATAAACAATTTAATTAATCAATTTTAATTACTTAATAAATAAATTTAACCCCATGGATTAATTAATTTAAATAAAAAGCTTCTATCAAAATGTCTAAATTAATTAAATAAAAACCAACTTTTTAATGCATAATTTAAACATTTATTTTCATAACATGAACCCTTCATAATTAAATAATAATAAACAAGGCAAACGAAGATACAACAACTACGATTGGTGATACAATGTGGCTAGGGTGTATACTTGGCACATGTTACCTAGCTACTATCTCCCATTCAACTTAACCGTTGGGTCGACACGCTCAAACCTGTGAAACCAAGTGGAGTCAATGTCATGTACCTGCAAACCTATAAACGGGATAACAAAGATCATATATATAAGCAACATAAAATACACACCATGAAGAGGAAATCACGGTATCGCAGGGCACTCGCAAGCGAGTGATGCGATCCTATCCCCTTCACCAATACACTCATCATAAACTGGAAATTCCATAATAATCAAATATCTCATGTGCAATAAACATGTTATAATAACCAACATTATTTCACTAATTAAAACATGTCAAATAAAGCATCAGATAAGATACATCACATCACATAAATAGTCTATGTCGCTCTATAAATAGCGATCAAATAACACACACATGATAAAGTATATCCAAGTATCAGAATATCCAAAAAACACATCGAAGCAAACAAAACAAAATAAGGACACATTGTCCAGTCCAGAAAGCAAAACGAAGGAGTATTACAGTTGGTAGAGCTCGTAATCACATTACAATATTACACGATATACACATTTGTAAAACTAAAGTTTTTTAAACATTATTTAAATAGTTTTGGTATGCAAGTTTGATGTATGGAGCGCCTTGTCTGTAGTTTTCATCAGCTTGTATTTCCCATAGGAAAGTGTAGAAGATAGCCTACATGTCACAATTTGAATGGAAGTCATTCAATGTGTCTTCCATTGACTGAATTTCAAAACCCTACACACTATGTATGTTTGGAACAAGTGTCTTTGCTTTCTATAAAAGGTCAAAGCAATTAATGGTGATATCGCTCAAAAAATATTGAACCACGCTTGTAAGAGTTCCATCCAAATTGATCGAGGGAGATGGAAGCTCGGGGGAACTGTCGCTACTCGATATTTCAATGATGTGTGTACGTCGACCAGGATTTTCCATTCTTGAATGAAATAAATTTGAAATTGTACCTAATGTTAACTAATATCATTATTTTAAATAACATACTTAAAAATTGTTCAACTCCACACTATAGTAAAGTAGATTAACAAGACTTAAAAAACATTATTTAATTAAAGAAAAGATTTATTAATTATTTAACATTGTTAATTTTAGCCACACTTAAATTCTTTTTCTTATTGCTAATTTTAAATATTTACATTTATATTTACAAAAAAAAGCTATAAAATAATGCATGAAGTCGCTATGTTTTAGAGATTTGATTACAAGTAAAATAAAATAAAGCTTAACTTAAATACTTAAAAAAGTGAACACAAAAATTTTAATTTCCTAATTTTGATTGAATAACTACAAAACATAAAATAACACATACAAACAACAAATAAATACAACATATTTAATTTTTGTAACAATATTGTGTTAATAAAATATAATAAGTAATAATAAAAGTTTCAATTTTAAGTGATGAATTTGTTTGAAATGGCATTTGACTAATAGATGTAATATCAAACAATTTGTACAAACTAAATTAATTATATACCAAATCAAACAAAGTAAATAAATATAACAATACCAAAAGAGATCAAGTTCAATTCAATTTAATGGAATATATTTACTTAAACTAGCACTTGCATCGGAGGGGGTGCAAGGGTTACACTAATAGAAAAATATGAAGTAACAATGGAAGTGAAGTGTAGTTTAATACTTGTATAATATTGTTTGTATATTTTTTACAAAATGGTTTTAATACATATTTGGAGATACAACCAGACACCAATACCATCTCTTTCACAAAATAAAGAAGTAAACATACAATTTGTTCATTCCATCTTATTTGAATTATATAGAAAATGCCAGTAATATATAGAGAACATGTTTGGCATGTTTGGCATGTTTGGCATGTTTGGCATGTTTTGCATACTCCCAAATATATATAATTTTTTTTGAATTAAATACAAAATGTTGTTAATATATAGAGAACACCTTTGGCATGTTTTGCATACTCCTTTATTCTATGAAAAGAATATTTGTATGTGTAAACTAAGATGGCATAATCCTCTAAATATACAAATACTAATTTGTATTGTGAGTTGATGGATATAGATCATGATGTTTTCTTGAAGCAAGATGTAAGTATTTACCCCTAGTTTGTAGCATTGTATGGAATGTAATGGGTGGATGCATGGATAAGTGAATGGATGAATGGATATGTTAGGCATGCAAAGGATGGCAAGGATTATGTTGTGATAAGATAACCAATTTGGATTGCAGATAGTCATTTGGATAATAGTTGATAGCTCAAATAATGGTGGGTACGATGAATGATAATAACCCATGTCAAGATATTTACCATAAGCAAGTGTAAAGTGTACACTAAACTTCGACCAAGATCAAAATCATTTTGAATATGGATGGCGATGGGTGAACATGGATTTGATAGATGGTTCATGGATGAATGGATTTATAATGGATAAGATGGATGGAGTGTTGGATTTATTATGGATGGGACAAGAGGCTTCTACCTGATTTGGCACACGTAGATGTCTGATTATATACATGACACCTGTTTGCCAGGTTTTCATCATGGTACCTACCTAAAGTGCCACCATAGTGGTTTTCAGTAAACGGTGATTTTTTCTTGTATATTTTATTATTTTTTTGTTTCTTGAATTGTATTTTCTTCTTTGCAAATATTGGAGTTAACCTCATCTAGATGCACACATCATGATAGGGAGCCATTAGAGTCCTTATGATAAAGAGTTGATGTCAACACACGGTTAATGAGAGAGTTGGATATCATGGATGTCAAAGTTGATGGTGGTGTACATTGAGAGATATGTACATTGAGAGATATGAGATGTAGATTGATTGGTTGACAGTTTGGAATCTTTTTTTCCAAACTTGGGAGGATGAGCAATGGTGGGTGGATATGGAGATTCGGTCAAGACAAACTTTTTCATATATCTTGTAGGTCGCTCTTGAAGCTTTCTTGTGCACTGTTGGAATTTTTTCATGGATGAACTTCCCTTCTTTATTTTTTCCCCATAGTTTCTTTGACTAATCGAGGTTGATAGGGATGATTTTTTTTTGTATTTTTTGGTATCCACTTGAATTTTATTTGTCCATTTTTCTTCAATGATTATTTTACCTCAATCATTTGTTCCTTTCTTTGATATACCTTGTTCTCATGTGGTTGGGCATAATTTATGGATGGGATGATGCATGAATGATGATTATTGTTATGAATAGTTGTAGCATTGGTAGTGGTTTTATCATAAGTACTCTTCATTCTCTCTATGTTGGTGTTTGCACTAGAAAAAGTTCCCTCTAGTGTTGTAGAGTTATCACTATTCCTTAATTGCTATAAAACCAAGACCTTGCGCAAGATTGTCGATTTTTCTTGATGAATTCAAGATATTCCATTTTTGTAAGGACCTTCTCCATGGTTACTATGAAATTCCATCGATTCTTCTTTGCTTTGATCTATCACTAGGAAATTAAGAGTAGAAGACTCTTTCTCATTGATAATGATGTTTAGAGTAGGAGACTCTTATTTTTGAAGATAATTTGTGTGTACATTAGGAGTAAGCATCTCATGGGTAGATGGAGGAGTAGGTGATATATGGATATGATCATCATTTGCGACATCTTGTATGGATTGGATAATTCCCATTAGATCATGGTATTATCTTGGAGATACGTATTCTTGATCTTGATTTTGTGTGGTGTTGTCTTCAATATTCTTTGGTTCATGTTCTTGACATGGATCAATTTGAAAGGATGGATTGTTTGCAAAGGGTTGTTTGATTTCTTCATTAGGCATGGGAATTGGCTCAATATTCTGTTGATTTTTAAGTGGATTTGGATCAAGTGTTGAGTTGTGGAATCGTTCAATATATGTAACCATGAGTTGGAAGGATGTCTATATGTCTTGGAAATGACCATTGCTAGACTTTGGTGAAAGATGTTCATCATACTTTGGAATAAATTCTTTAGATTTTTCCTTCAACTTTTGATTGAGAAGTGACTCTTGATGTATGTTTATTTGATCCTTTGATGAGATAGAAACATCTTCATTGTGATCATTGGTAAATGGATCTTCATCATTGTTAGTTGTTTTAGAAGTGTGCGAATTTTGAACATCCACCTGCATGCAATAAATTTATGTGTAAATATACAAATACTAATTTGTATTATGTAAAGATGGTTAGAAAAAATTTATAAAAAAAAATTTATGCATAGCAATATTTGCAACAACTTTAATTATGCTATGGGAAATTAACAATGTGTTTGTATTACATACTTGGATATTGAAAAATGAATTAAAGTTTTGTAGTGATTTCAACTATGTTGATTTTTTGTATTTGGTGATTCCATTTGTTGGCATTGGATGATCCAGCATATAATTGTTGTGTTGTTTTTGTTATACTATCCTACACAATCAAAGAATGGGTTAGGCAACCCAATTCGTTAATGCAAAGATGGATTTATGCAAATTGTACAACTTGAAATAAGGGTGAAAGATTTTGTTCTAGGTGGAAAAAAATATATCAGTAGCTAGATTGAAGCAACTATTGCAGGAGTATATGAATGTGGAACATCCACCTGCATGTGATTGCAAATGTGATGTAAATATAAAACTAGTAATATGTATTATATGAATATGGTAAGGATAAAATTAAACAAATACAATTTATTGAGAGAGTGGTGTGTTTATGTATGTGTACCTATACTCATCATAATGAGAGAAGAGGTAGTCAAAGCTCTTTTGTTTTCCTGATAATTGTGTATGGATTATTCTTCATTCTTGAGTATCGGTCGAAGGAAAACGATGGATCTATCCTAAGTTTGTGTGTCGATTTAACTCTAGGTATAGTTGTAAAATTCAATCCTTGTCTTTCTTTTTTACCTATATTGATTGTTGCTCTTTCGGTTGTTAATCCTTGGGATTTATGTATTGTAATTTCCCATGCCATGCATAGTGGTAACTATCTGTGAGCGCCTAGAGATATAGGTGATATTGGAATAGTTGTTTGAGCATGTATGTTCCAAGGTGGACTATTGTAAGTATCAAATTTTACTACTACATATAATGGTAAATTTGGTGGTTTAGAGCTTTCCATGTATACAATATCTAAGATCTCTCCAAGAGAACCATTTACAAGGCTTGCTTGAATCCATAGGTTTGTAGTTAGCATGATGTGGTGGCCTCTCCATAGTAGGATTTCATGGGGAAGTTGGTCAGCATCATTGTTGATGTTTGATTTTGTGTTTATTTTTATTGCAATACTGAGTGCAATAGGAAGATTTAACAGTTGTAGCATTTTTTGTTGTGTGTTTCAACAAAGTCATTGGTCAGAAATAGGTGCATTGCTTGGTCAAAAGACTTTTTTTCATTGTTTGATAGCATTGTTTTTGTGCGATTCATTAGTAGATCCCAATCTTTTTCATTTGGTTTTGCATTACGAATGTTTTGTAGAGTTATTCGGAAGTCAATTTGAGCTTGAGTGTCCCCATGTTGTCGAAATATTTTTTCTAGTGTGACAATAATAGCAATTTTTTCCCATAGGGCTTTCACATTTGTGTGGGAGGCATAGATAGGTTTGTCCATGACATGGGGTAGTTGTGTAAATTTTCCTCCAAGAATGATAGATGTTCCACCGAAGCACAAGTTTTGTTGGTGGGGGAAAGCCTCACGTAGCCTAGTATCAATTTTCAAGAGTAATTTTGGGCCTATAAAGCTCATCTCATCAATTAGGAGGTATTTTATGTGTCTAATGTTTTGTTGAAACATTGCAAGTGATTGAACCTTCAATGGTTACACTTCCTTGACTAGAATCTTCAGGGCTGAATGTATAATCAAGGCATGTATGTTGAATTTTGTGATTCCTGTGGGAGCAACAACAAGGAGTGGGCTATGTTGTTGCGGTACTAAATTGGAAAGGGAGTGTTTAATGCAATGAATAAGATAGGATTTCCCTATTCATGTTGTTCCTTGTATGATCATGTGCAAGGTTTTATCGAATGCACAAGCAAGTTACAATGGTCCAAAACAAGTGTAAGAGTGAGTTGTTGTTTCGGGAGAGAGTGGATATGTGAGATCGTTAAACTCAAATGGTGTTTGGTCATCATGTTGGTACACCTTATTTGTTCTTACGAAATGCTCTGCAGTTTCATGTAAATTTTGAGGTATTGTACACTCATTCCACTTGTTGCAATTTTCAAAGTCACATCTTCCAAGCATATCAAGGGAATTAAGATTTCCACTAGTACCAAGACCCAGTTGTGATAAGAACTCCCATTCATTCAATTGTATTGTATTTCCTATATTGCTTTCATTCTCTATTTCCTCTGCCTCTACTTGATTTACCTCTTCATTAGTTACACGGTCAATATGCCACACATAATATTTAAGTATATTCATCTCCTTCCAATTTGAAATAAATGTCTCTTTCTCGATATTGATGTCTATGACAATGTTACAAAATTGCTTGTAAAGAAGTAATTCAATCCAACAAAATGTCTCAAAATGTTTTGAATCCTCCTTTGGAATAGCAGTAAATCAAGGGAAGACACTGATAATTTCCTTTTCTTTCCTTTCTTTCCACTTGTAGCATTTGCAACTTGATGAGAATGAGAATGATCATGCAGATTCAAGTAGTGTTATTGTTTCCATTTGAGGAGGATGTGTGTATAATTGTAGGTAACTCAACTACAACTTATTTTCATTTGATTTTGTTCTAATTTGGTTGAAAACTTTTCATCCAACATTAAGCACCATAAATTCACAATTCTAAACAACAAGGGGCAACTTTTGCAACATATGGCACATTTCTTGTGCACCTATATCATGATCAACAATAATCTCATACATGAATTTTTTGTATGCTATGAGCGCTTTGTCTTCTAGTGCTTGCTTTCTACATATGTGTGTCAACATGTCAATACAACTTTCAAATTTTATTTCTTCCTTTGTAGCATATTTTGCAATGTACATTAAAACAAGTGTTTTGTAATGTCCCTCCATTTTGGCCTCACTTGTTATCTGGGTAAGTAGTTTATTCATTACGTTATGTAATTCATTGGTTATTATATTATAAAAAATTTGAAGAACTTAACATTTGATGGCCTTGTTAGATTGGTGAATTAAATTAAGATTTGAATTACAAGGCAATGTAATTAAAGTGGGAATTTAAAATAAGAATTAAATAAATTAATGTTATGATATTTAAAGTATATGGTTATCGATAAATAATTACATTTAAATGGACTATATGGTAACTTAAATTAATTGGGAATCAAGATGATAATTAAATGAATTATGTTTATGAAAATATATTATATGTTCTTGGATTATTAATTATTAAATTAAATGGTGAGATTTAATGGATAATGATAAAGAAATAAATAAAGATAAAAAAATATTGTCATTTGATTTTAATTGATTAAATGTGAAGTCATTTAATTTTAAATTAGAAAAGAAAAGAGATAAGATTTTTAAACTGAATGGTAAAAGAAAGAAAAGGATGGTAAGAGATAAAAGTGTGCGCATGCACAGCTCAAAACTAGATTTGAATGGAAAACTTGCTAATTTGATTGATTTTTGTGTTTTTGAAAACTCATCGTTGGCCTCATAGTGCTAATTTTGGATTATTGAGGGGAGTTTTTCATTTTTGAAAAAGGAAAAATATCACTCTACATTATAATCCTAAAAAAAAAAAAATAGTTTGGTTTTGAAAGTTGCTTTGGGGGTGATGAATCTCGGTAAGTGATCAAATCGTGGGGAAGGAAGAATTGGTCGTTGTGGAAACATAAGTCTTCAGTTCG
The DNA here is from genome assembly GCA_007115665.2 of Sequoiadendron giganteum. NCBI lineage: Eukaryota > Viridiplantae > Streptophyta > Pinopsida > Cupressales > Cupressaceae > Sequoiadendron > Sequoiadendron giganteum. The sequence continues at coordinate 531,899,109 of CM021105.1, forward strand.
TCCTCTCCGTTTACAAGCGTAGGAGTTCAAGTTGGTGTTGTATTTAGATTTTTGTTCATTTTTCATTTAAGTAACAAATTTTCTTCTAGTTGTCAAATGATTACTTGAATTCCTTTCTATCAATCGAACCATTCTTTTAAGAGGATTTTTGTTTGCGCTGCAAGTCATTTAAGGGCTGAGTGATTCGATTTTATTTGATTGTTCAAATTCTTTAAATCCTTTAAAACGGGTTTTTCTTCCATTCGTTTTGTGATTTCAAATGCATGAGGTTTGATGAGACACCATATCTCCTTTGCCCTATGGATTGTTACATTGAATTAGCAGTCGATTTAATAGCTATATTCATTATTCTTGTGCAAACCGTTCCTGTCGTAAATCGGATTTAGAACATTCGTTAGGGGGGGAATTTGGATAGCAACCCTTGTGAGTGAAGGTCGAGTTATTATTGTTGGAAGGTTAAGTTTGTGTTTCGACAAGCCTATAGGTGGCGCCCATATTATAGAAACTAATTTCTAGCCAGGTCGATTTATAAACATTCATGGCTTTTACTTAGTAACATCTGAACGAGTAAGGTATCGATTTGCACTTTTAAATTAATACTTGTTTTGTTTCTTCTGGTGTGGCCTCCATCTCTCTTTCTGTATAGCTTGGTAGGTGGAGATAAAAGAGGCGTTGAATCTCTAATCCACTACAGACTATACACTGCCTTATCAGTGAGTTTGGCTTTTCAACCGATTTTATTGTTGCATATTCTTCTCCTTGTGAACCTGATTGCTTGTGAAGGTGGCTGCAAATGGTGCAATAGGAAGGAAAATGTATTTAGTTTCTTACTGAAGTTTCTCCTAAGTCGCCAGTAGCTCTCTTGCCTTTTCAGACTCTTTCATTGTTGCAGATCGTCTATGGGAGCTAATCATATGTACCACATGGTTGGTGTGCCTTGAACCCTTGGATCTAAAAGAAATCTCCTTACAAATTTTTCGCCACCATCTTATTTTCAAATTGCTAATTCTTAATGTTTGTCTTACATTCTCTTGATTTTGATTTCTCCAGCATGTTTTCTTTTGTTTAAAATTTAGCCTTGCCCATTTTGTAATGCATGCAGCCGATTACTTTATGGGTGTGGATTTGTAAGTTAAATTCTTATGGATATATATATAGTCTTTCACTAGTATGAATGATTCAATGATCAACATATCTCTATCATCGATAGTTTAACATAGGTACCCTTTGCGTGTGTTCTTGTCATTGTCTCCCCTTTCATCTCATTTTATATTTTAACATTGCACAAACTACCTAAGTATAGCTAAGACATTGGAGTTGAGTACACTAGATTAATAACATGGCCCGCAACAAATCTTTGTGCAAATGATGAACTCTTTTTATAGCCATTGTCTTAAGGGCCCTTGAAAGGTTGTTTGTTATCATTATTCTGTGAAAAGATAATGAAATAATTCTCCTAAAATATCACTTATATAAATATATGTGTATGTCTGGTTTATATGTGAATGGTGATGCTTTATTATTTTAGTTGTATGTTGTTTTAACAGCGGTATCTTTTGGCTTAAATGTATTTAAACAACAGATTAATTAAAATTATATATATATGCTCTTTACACAACGGGTTAACCTTTAATTTCAATACCCATTCAAAGTAACAATTTCAATGAACAATCTAAATAATCAATTTACATTTTAAATTGGACCTTAGGGTCCACATGGTCAGGTGGAACGTGCTATGCACCCATTGGGTTCCCCACCGATGATCGTAATGTTGTAGAGTTGTACTAGTTGCAGTGGTTCCTAAGCCTTCTGGTTTTGGTGACAGCTTTGGTGTTATGTTCTGCATTCCTTTTGGATGTACCTCATTATGTATTTGTGGATTCCTTCCCATTGTTATAAGGGAAGATGGTTGTATCATTTATTGTTCATGCTCTGACGGTTATGGTGTTGTAATAATTATTTTGCATACATTGAATTTATGAAGTGTTGTATCTATGGAAATATTTAAAATCATGTAATCTTGGATTGGAGATGTAATTCATATTACTAGTGTAATGGATGCATCTTGAATGTTATCATGTGATCCTATATGTATGTGTATGCATGGAATTATGAATGTATGTTTATTGTTCATTTCTTTTATTTAAGGATTTCAAATGAATGCTTATGTTTAGTCTTCATCGTTAGGGGTTTCGTATTGAGTTACAACGTTCGCAATGTAATGCAGCCATGTCACTCTAGAGGACTTGTAGGTGGTCTATGCATGATTTCAGTTTTAGACTTGTATGATGAATTACATTTCATATTAGTTATTCTTTTATTCAAAAAAAAGTGTTATTTTTGTTAGATGTTTAGTTTTCCTTTGGGGTGTGTGAGGCAGGGCCTTACATCTTGGTATTAGAGCCAAGGTTATCAAACTCTGGGCACTCTAGGTTTAGTTGAGTCCATTACATAAACCTTGTGCTTAACTTTGAGACTTATGTGTTTCCCTTCTATTGTTGTGTAGGAGTATGCCTAGGCATCGAGGTTATGGGCGAGGTAGAGGCCATGGGGGTGGCCGAAGAGCGGATCACCAAAGTACACCTTCTGAGAGTTCCCATGATAGTGAGAAGGGTAGTGGTGGTCAGAACCTAGGACATCTAGGTGCAGAAGAGACTCAGCTTCGTCAATTATTAGAGGAGGTTCTTGGTCGTTTAGGCCCTAGGCAGGATGAGGAACAAAGGGTGGTCAGAGAAAGAGAGAGATCATGGAGGAGGAGAGATATTGTTGCAGATTAGGATGTGGTGGTAGCAAGCCACATGAAGGGCCTTCTTAGAGCACACCCCCCACTTTTTATGGTTCCAGGGGAGGATTGGAGGCAGAAACTTGGCTAATTGATCTGGATCGTGTGTTTGTGATGCATCCTTACAGTAGTAATACTAGGGCTAGGTGTTCCATCATGCACCTCAGAGGATTCACATCCACATGGTGGTGATTAGAAGAGTAGAAACTGCACCTAGAAACTGGTTATATGAATTGGGAGTTATTCATGGAGTGGTTTAGACCTGTTTCCTATCAGAGCACTGGAGACTGCACCGTGCAGACGAGTTCCATGAACTGAAACAAATGGAAATGTTTGTTGAGAAGTACGAGTGTTGGTTCTATGAGCTCAAGCAATATGTTGGGATTAGTAATGATGAGGGTATGCTAGTGCACCATTTTATCAAGGGCTTGAATGCCCACATCAACGAAGGGGTATGAGTCTTTGAGCCAAGGACTATGGAGGTGGCTATGGAGAAGGCTCGTTTAGTGGAAGAAAACTTGACCATGGCATTAGAAGGCCACATAGGAGTTCAAATAGGCAGTACACCTTCATCTGGTTTTGGCTCTTGTAGGGGATAGACTCAGGCATCTAGCTCGTTTAAGAGTCATCAGGCACCCACCAAGGGTGGTCAGCAATAGCACTCTCAGACTAAACATAGAAATTTGCACTCTCATCATGGCGACAGTGGTTCTCAATTCAGGAAGAACCAAAATTGGTGGTGTAACAAGTGTAACCATTCTGAGTAGCCTACATAGAGCACACATACTAGAGCTAGTTAGGGCAGTGTTCAATAGTCCAGTGCATTGTCTAGGGGCAAAGGTTTCAGCAGAGGCACAGGTTATTTTTCATGCGGCCAATAGCACCACATTGCTAGGCAATGCCCACACAGGAACACTACAGGTTTTAGTCAGAGGTTGGCAGCGCCAAAGCTAATGGTGGGAGATGTAGGAAGATTGCATAGAGTTTTTGCAACGGTTGAAAACTGCCAAGCTGATCATCAGGGAATCGTGGTGGAGGCATCATGTGTGTTACGAGGAATTACTATCTTTGTTCTCTTTGATTCAAGTGCTTCAAATTCATTTGTTTCTCCTTCTATTATTGAGCGTTTTAGGCTAGAGGTAGCAAAGCAAGGGGTTAGGTGGAAGGTTGAATTGGCCTCTGAGTCAAAGGTAGCAGTAGAATCCTTAGTTCAGGGTTGTAGTTTGGAAATTGGGTCATTTGTGACTTTGATGGATCTCTTTGTCCTAACTCTTGGCTCATACAATGTTGTTTTGGGCATGGATTGGTTGAGTGCTCACCGATCAATGATAGATTGTCATCATAAGGTTGTGAGATGTGTAGATGATTTGGGTACTGAAGTTTAGATAGTTGGTGTCTAGAGACCCATCTCTCTTCAGATGATTTCTACCATGCATTTGAGGAGGTGTATGCATCGAGGTTGTCAATTATTTGTGGTATCGATCAGTGATTTGGAGCTAGGGGAGAGTAGAGAAATATCCCTTGATGATTATCCTCTCCTTAAGGAGTTCACAGATGTTTTTCCTAGCAAGATTCTAGGGATGTCACGTATGCATGAAATCGACTTCAGGATAGACTCGGTACATGGAGTTGAGCCTATCTTTCAGGCTCCATATAGGATAACGACCCAAGAGATGTAGGAGCTAAATTTGTAGTTGGAGGAGTTATTAGCAAAAGGTTTCATTTGTCCTAGTGTTTCCCCTTGGGGAGCATCGGTGATATTCGTAAAAAAGGACGGTTACTTGCATTTGTGCATTGACTAAAGACAGCTAAATAAGGTGACGGTGAAGAACCGATACCCTTTGCCGATAATTTACAATCTGTTTGATCAGATCAAGGGAACTAAAATATTCTCAAAAATTGATCTTAATTCGGGATACCATCAATTACGTATCACCGAGGCTGATATACACAAGACCACATTTCGCACTCGATACAGACATTATGAGTTTACCATTATGTCGTTTGGGTTGATGAATGCACCATCAGTCTTCATCATTCTAATGAATGGATTCTTCCATACCTACCTAGATAGATTTTTTTTCATGTTTCTCGATGATATCTTAATATATTCTAAAACTATGGAGGAGCATAAGGAGAATTTGAGACAAGTGTTGTAGTGTCTGCAATACAATCAATTATATTTTAATCTAGCGAAGTGTGAGTTCTATTAGTCGAAATTAAAATACTTAGGTCATGTTATCTCTGGAGAAGGTATCGTCGTGGATCCTTCAAAGATCTAAGCCATCATTGATTGGCCTAGACCCACGAATATTCTGGAGATTCATAGTTTCATGGGTCTGGCAGGTTACTATCAGCATTTTGTTTAGGGTTTCTCGAGGGTTGTTTACCGTATCACTTCCCTTCAGAGGAAAGGGAAAAAAATTATTTGGTCTGAGCAGTGCCAGTCATATTTTTAAACTCTTAAGGATAATTTGACCAGTGCACCTATCTTAGTTGTACCCGACCCTACTGAAGATTTTTTGGTTTGTGCGGATGCGTCCTTAGAAGGTTTAGGATTTGTTCTTTTGTAGGAGGGTTGCATGATTGCCTATGAGTCTTGCAAACTCAAGGATCACAAGTTGAACTACCCCATTCATGATTTGGAGTTGGTCGTCATTGTTCATGCTTTGGTGAGGTGGAGGCACTTCTTATTAGGGCATTTGTTCGATCTGCATAGAGATCATCGCAATTTGCAATATATATTTGTGTAGCCAAACTTGAATTCCAGAAAAAGGAGATGGATGGAATTCCTTTGCAAATATGATTTTGAGGTTAAGTACATCCAGGGAAAGGAAAACGTAGTGGCAGATGCTCTGAGTTGGCAGAAACATGAGTTGTCGATAGTGACTCTTGGTGTTGATTTGAGGAGTCAGATCCTCACAGCACTTCCCACAAATAGTTGGAGATTGAGTCAGATAGAGTTTTGGAGGGTAAGTTTGCATGTTATTCTTTGGATTTGGATGGAATTTTGTGGTATTGGTTCGTATGTGTGTACCTCCTACTGAGGGTCTTTGTAACTTGTGAAGCAAAAAAAATCCTGTCTACTTTTGGTTTTCATCTTTATTTTTATCTTCAGGAGAATCCACACGCGAAAAGGTTATATTTTCGATGGGCGCATAATGTACCATGTGGTGGTTGTGTGCACTTTGTTAATCACTTTCTTCAAAGCTAGGAGTCAGACCACATGTTAGCTTGGCAAATGACTTCTTCAATCTTCTTTTCGTGAATCTAAAATTATCCACCTGTGTGACACGTCATCTCTTCGCACTAAAGGAGTTGTATCTTGGGAGTCTTCATTTGGAGACTGTCAGAATGCATTTTTCCTCATTCTAGTAAAGAGATGTAAGTCGGGCCGCCAAAGCCACTTGATTGATCGACAAGACCTTTGCCAGACTGTCTTTCTAGGATCCGAGCAATTACGAGGGGTAATCCTGTTGAAATATCTAAATGATATTAATGCGGTAGTTGAAAGTTGATGAGTAGGATTGCAGTGACCTAACAAAAGATCTAGGATCAGATTTCCAATCTATCAGGTGTGGATGTCTAGCAATCATTAATTCTAAATGAGGTTGGTGTTTCTCTCTCCTTGGTGGCTATTAATTAGAAACAGCAACATGAAGAAAGGGTTCCTGAAGTTTTCCTTTTGGAAAAAGTTTCCTTAGCTTTCATAGTTAGTAGAAATATTTTCTTTATAATTTTACAGAACACTGCTTCACTCTGACATGTTATGTCTTTTATATAATCAAATTATTATTGGATTGGAATCTGATCTTTTTTTCAAAGTTCATCTATATTTGAAGTACGAGCTATTTTGAAGAAATATTTGAAATTGTGCATGATATGGTCTTTGTCAATATTTCTTTCTTTATATTTTCATCCAGAATAGAACACTATGTATTGCTTAATCTGAATGGTTTGATTATCAAACTTCCATGGTGTTTGTGTATATGATTAGGTTATAATCTATAGAAATTGGATTATGTCATTGGACTTTTCTATTTTCTTTGTAGGATTATCGTTTCTTCATGATATGCTATATTAGGAGGAAGAGTTTATGTTGCTTTTGAATGTTTTCTATTAATTCTTGAACCTCTATGTTTGGACGAATCTTAGTATGCACTTCCTGCGGGTGGATTGAATGATTGCATTTGTGCTTGTATCTAGTCTTTGTTGTTCATTCTCTTCCCAACAATGAAGGGACGTGGTGTTCTGTGTCTATCAAGTCACTCATAGAAGGAAACTTGTGTTTGATGTCTATCAAGTCACGAAAGGCCAAGAGCAGAAAGGTTTCCCTAACCCACCTTAGTTTAAAGGATAGTTAGGATGACGAGGATGAGAATGATGAGGATTATGCATCCTTCGATCACTCTATAATCCCGAATTTTGGAAGGAGACTAGATGAGTCGGCCTTTAGAATCAAATTCATGTCTCAGATAGCTCTTTGTCTGAGGATGGAAGCGCAGTTCTAGGATGACAGCGCAGCGCACTGGTGTCTCACAAGTGTGTTGGCGTCCGTACGTCTAGAGAACTGAAAAGATAGAAATCACACTCAGAAAGAGAGACTACCAGTCTAGTCTAGAGATGTTTAAAGTGATAAAACAAAATTAAGTAAAGAGAAATTCAGATACAAATACAATAAAGGAAATGTATCACCACCAAGGTGATGAAGATGATCTCGTACAATGCTCTCCTCGCCAGCCTGCTCCAAGCTCTCTCCACCTGCACACAATAAAGGGAGAAATTGTTGGGGTTGTAGAGGGGCATGCCTCAGTCAGACCCCCGTCTTGGTGTTTCCACCTCCATGGACAACCAAGTTTGGAATAATAGAAATAGATGATAAAGGAAAGAAACTACAAGCTACATAACACAAAACACAACAAGCAGTATGTGCTTACTCAATCAAAAGAAAAAGGAGAGATGGTAGGAGCTTATCGCCTTCATCCAAAGCACTCAAGGCTCATGGAGGAGTGAATGAGAGGGACTCAAGCCTCTGTTGCCATGGTGTATGTCTTGTGCTCGCCCTGTTGGAGTGACCGAGTAGTGGATTGCCGCAATGGAGTGAATGGTGCTACTGCAAAGCTTGGAAATGGATGCAAAGTGGTGGATAAAATGTTCAAATGATCTTGCAAACTTCTCTCAAACTTCTGCTTTGAAAATGCTAAGGATGGAAGAGTGAAGATTATGAAGAGAAGGGTTAAAAACGGCCATATTTGGATTGGCTAGCCGAAGAGGGACGTTACTCTTCGATTCCTAATCAAAAATGTAACACTTTTGCAGTCTCCAACTGCAGGAATCTACCAAGGATGTAAGCGCGCCACATGAACATCTACGCATCGCATGGGTGTCCCCAACAGAAATGCCCCCATCGACACACAAAATAGGCACTAAGTGGAATGTAGATAGTGGGCTTAAGTGGAATTAAACCTCTGCCTTTGGTTTTCTAAAGTGTTAAGGGTCAAAAGGGAATTTGCATTAGGGGTGAAAATTCATGTTGATACATTTTTCCCCCACTTTAGCGAGCACGAGTACTAATGAGTGCTTTGGTAAAGTAGAGTAGTGAAGAATTAACAGAGTAAGAGATGTATACCTGAACTGAAAAGGAAGAAGAGCACGGTCTAGCAAACTCGGAAGTGCAGGAGAGAGCTTCATAGCTCCACAGAACTACAAATCTAAAGCATCAAATTACCTTACAGGTTCACGGTCCTGCAAGGGTGGTATCCTTCAAGAACTCTCACATGAAGGAAACCAGGAAAATCACCTTACAAACCTGCAAGGAAGGTATCCCCCAAGAACTCTCACATGAGGGAGACCAATCGAAGCACCTTACAAACCCGCAAATCTACAAGGAAGGTATCCTCCAAGAACTCTCACATGAGGGAGACCGATCGAAGCACCTTACAAACCCGCAGATCTGCAAGGAAGGTTTCCCCCAAGAACTCTCACATGAGGGAGACCGATGAAAGGAGACTTTGCAGAGTCAGATATGGAAACATGTTTACCCACAGCTAGAACACATCAGGAGGTGGGCGTGCAAGCCAGTGAATGGACAGTCACACAAACCATCGCTAAGTTTTAAAACTTTCAAAGGGGTCCCTCGAGAACCCTTCAAAAGGAAGGAGGGTCCACTCAAGGGATGCATTGTTTGAAAGGTAAGGTCTAGTCGGGCTGCCCCTGAGCTAAATGTAAGGATGCGAAGATGGTCTAGTCAGGTTGCCCCTGGACTAGATGTCAAGATGTGAAACAGGCCTAGTCGGGTTGCCCCCAAGCTAGACACCATAGAACTTTGTTGAAAACTTTCGAAGGGTTCCCTTGGGAACCCGACATGAAGAGGTGGGGTCCACTCAAGGGACACATTGTTCAAAGCTTAATGTCTTCCTTCTCGAATCGATTTGTCATCAAGGAATCCTTTAGAAATATTTTCACTTCATCAAGGAATTCGAAAGGAAGGAGATGTGCCCATGCGAGGGGAAGACTAAGACCTTTCCCGCTTCGGAGGAGGATTTTCAAGTCCTTTATTTACGAACCTGTGATGAAGGAAACACGTTCTGTTAGGGTTCTAAGTTGAGAATGCAATTCCAACAAGGAAGTGTGTGAAGGGTCTTCAAGAAAATATTCATTTGACAACGAAAGCATTTTCTAAAGACCAAGTAATGTATATGATGCGTTGTCACACATGAAAGGGAAAACTCAAGCAAAGATGAGAGAAAGATAAATTGAAAAGTAAAGAAAATAGATCATGCACAGAGGGCACAAGGGGATCTGGTTACGCGGGGTTAGATCTGCCTTTATTTATATATATAGGTAACCACGGTAGGAGGCGAATGATCATCAATCCCCAACCAAATCAAGAAGAATGCATGAAAGACAAAGTAAAATAAAAAAATTGGGTCAACATGGAAGGAGGCCCAAATTCTCCCAACGCTTTGCATCGTCCCCAATTTATCGAAATTCAATCACAAACATGGAAGAATAGAGATACATATAGAGAAAATTTTACAACACCAACACTATGCTTGTATCCACACACCAACAAGGGTGATGAGGGTCATCCAGGCACATATAGCATGATCATGGGGGAAGCACATGTCATGACACGCACAAATATCTAATCTAAAGATCAAGAAGAGATTATCCCCCTAACATTGGTCGACTAGGAGGTCGTCAGCTTCCCACTCTAGATCATAGAAGGAAGGAACATGATCTTCCAATGGTGTAATGTTAAGGGTAGGAGCTTCCAATCCTCTCGCGACACAAGCCAAAGTAGAGGGACCTGTAAGGTCTCCATCGCTTAGGTCATGTGTGTCTAGGGTCAATGACCTAGAAAGATCGCTGACAGGGTCGGGACTTCATCCACCGAGTTAAGCATGCACTTGATAGGAGTGCCATGTTTTACCTCGGCGGATGGAGGATTTTGCACCTGAGGTTCACTGCTAGGCTCACTGAGAGACTCGGGAGCAGTGACAAACTCAGGGGAAGCTGGGACAGGTTCTGTCACCAAGATAGAACAAGTCAGTTTGGGGCCACCTTTCGGAGAAGGTGGGATCTTCTTACGTCATCCATTGTTGGAGGGGCCATGCTCTACTTTCTTCTTCATCGGGGGAGGTGAACTTCCCACGGATGAAACAAGGAGTGGCGAGGAAGAAGATGGAAGAACCATAGTGGACACAACCGAATGGTTTACCATGTCCATGGGCTTTGGGAAAGGTAAGACATCCGGGATGGAAGTCAATAAGGGTGGCTCCACCGTAGGAGCGATGAACACTTGTACCCTTCTAGGTACATGTGCACTCACAATTGGAGATGGAAGAGATTCAGGGATAGAAGGAGGGAAAGAGGAGGACACAGTAGGAGGTGTGGTCTTCTCTTCCTCCTTCTTCTATAAGGAGGCTTGCTCGTCCATGAGATCCTTTCGTCGGAGCTTACGCTCATGTGCAAGGTGGTTTCTACGGCTCTTCACACCAAAATCCAGAACTTGTGAAGGGACAAAAGGATCCTTCTCAGCCATGGGAGTGTCCTCCACGACTATCTCCAATGGAAGGGAAAACTCCTGAATGGAAGGAGGAGAGGCAGGTTCATAAATAGTAGGAGGATTTGACTCTAATGCCTCGACGATGGGCCTCTTCTCGTTTACTATTTTAGGAACAGGAAAAGTACGAGGCCATGGAGGTCGAGACAAAGAGGACTCTCCATGAGGGGATTTTTTTCTCCCATACCGAATGGGCCTAGGCTTCGTCGGTAAGATAGGAAGATCAAATACAGGACGCTTGGCCTTCCACCAAGCAGGCACCATGGGATTCTCTCGCAAACACGAGATAGAAGTAGATGGTACCACGACAGGATGAGAGGAAGCATCAGGCTGAACCATGGAAGAGGAAGAAGGAGGATCTCGAGATCGCTTATCTTCTTCTCTTCTATGTGCATTGGTGGCATCACTATTAGGCTTTAAGCAAGCTCTATGAGAGATAGCATATGGCAAAAGAGGGTATCTCACTTTCTTCCTAGCATGCCCCTTCTTATAGTTTTGATATGTGCAGTGTAGAAGGTCCTTCCTAGGCAAGAGAGGACCAAGAGAGGCAAGCCAAAAGTAATCCAAGGTATAGCTGCCACGTGCAATCGGTGGTCTATAACTAGTGTCATGGACAACATGTACTGAACCTCCATGAACAAACTTCAGACACTTGTGTATGACTGAGGGAACTACATTCATAGCTACTAGCCAAGGGATACCTAGCTTTGCTCTGAAGAGTTCAGATCCCGAGATAATGTCAAACTTAAGGCTTACAGATTTAGGTCCAACGAGGACAGATAGGACAATAATCCCTATAGGGGGTACGCAAAGTCTGTCATGTATGCAGACAGTACTTTCAAGTGCATCATATTCATCCTTGTGAAGGAAGTTAATCAACATGATCTCCTCAATTATAGTGTTCACTTGCGATGTTGGATCAACAAGAACACCTGCTACAGTGTTCCCATTTATCCTTGGAGAAATGTAAAGAGGAGATGGATCTCTATTAAATCCCATCACCAAGTCCTATGAAGTAAAGTTTATGCTCGTACTACTACTCACAGTCTGTGTAGAGGGAATAGGTTGATTAAGGAAAGAGGCCATCACACACACCAGATGGTACTTCTATAGAGCCTCCTAAGGTTTACGAGATAAGGTAGTGACCTAGTTAAGGTTTCGTTACGCAATAATTTGGAACCTTCCAACTACACCTTCTAGGGGTTGCAAGTTGGGTTGTGAGGCAAGAGCCTCACAACACTCACACCTACAACACTCCTAGGATACAAGGAAATGAGGTTTTAGTATCGCAGAATGGAACCAAAATGGTTCACGTTGGGTTCACCAAAAATGTGAGAGGGGGACCACCCACTACAAGGCCCTAGGTCACAAAAGACCAAGAGAGGAAAGGCTTCCCTAACCCACCTTAGTTTAAAGGATAGTTAGGATGATGAGGATGAGAATGATGAGGATTATGTGTTCTTCAATCACTCTGCAATCTTGAATGTTGGAAGGACACTAGATGAGTCAGTCTTTAGAGTAAGGTTTGTGTCTCAGACAGCTCTCTATTTGAGGACGGAAGTGCAGTTCTAGGATGACAACACGGCATGCTGGTGTCTCACAGGTATGTTGGTGTTTGTACGGCCAGAGAACCGAAAAGACAAAAATCATACTCAAAAGGATAGTCTACCAGCCTAGTCTAGAGATTTTTAAAGTGATAAAATGAGATTAAGTAAAGAGAAATGCAGATACGAATACGATAAAGGAAATGTATTACCACCAAGGTGGCGAAGATAATCTCTTACAATGCTCTCCCCGCCAGCCTGCTCCAAGCTCTCTCCACCTGCACACAATAAAAGGAGAAATTTTTGGGGTTGTAGAGGGCTTGGTGTTTCCACCTCCATAGATAGCCAAGTTTGGAATAATAGAAATAGATGATAAAGGAAAAAAACTACAAGCTACGTAACACAAAACACAATAAGCAGTATGTGCTTACTCAATCGAAAGAAAAAGGAGAGATGGTAGGAGCTTACCGATTATCTCCAAAGCACTTAAGGCTCGTGGAGGAGTGAATGAGAGGAACTCAAGCCTTTATTTCCATGGTGTATGTCTTGTGCTCTCCCTATTGGAGTGATGGAGTACTGGATTTCTGCAATGGAGTGAGTGGTGCTAGTGCAAAGCTTGGAAATGGATGCAAAGTGGTAGAGAAAATGCTCAAATGATTTTGCAATTTTCTCTCAAACTCTGCTTCGAAAATGCTAAGGATGGAAGAGTGAAGATTATAAAGAGAAGGGTAAAAAATGGCCATATTCGGGTCGGATAGCTGAAGAGGGACGTTACTCTTCGATTCCCAATCAAAAATGTAACGCCTCTGCAGTCTCCAGCTATAGGAATCTGTCAGGGATGTAAGTGTGTCGTATGGGCATCCTCGACAGAAACGCCCCCACCGACACACAAAACAGGCGTCAAGTGGAATGCATACAGTAGGCTTAAGTGGAATTAAACCTCCACCTTTGATTTTCTAAAGTTTTAAGGGTCAAAAGGGAATTTGCATTAGGGGTGCAAATTGATGTTGATACAGATACTTAATACATTATGTGATGCACTTGAGACCGTGTTTTTTTTGGTTATACCATTATGGTTTGTTTTGGATGACATTTCATTTGATTTTGATGATTATGACATTATGGACCTATGTTTATGTTATATTGGATTTATGGAGTAGTAGTGTGTTTGGATAAATTTGACTCTGTTATCATTTGATTTATGTTATGTTCACTATGCCTCTAATTAGTGATGATTATTTGATGTTGTATATGATGTAATTATTGTTACTTGATGATGTTATTATTTTTGAGGTCTTGGTGAGGGGGACGAGGTAGAATCACACGTTCGTGAGTCCCCTACCACACTGTGATTTCCTCTCATGGTGTGTTTGTTATTGGATATATATGTACATGTGCCTATTGTTCGACACCTTGTTTGATGTAGGTTGCAGGTATCAGGTACCGACTCCACCTACACTGTCAGGTCTGAGCGTACCCTAAAGACCCAATGGATATGAAGTGGAAAAATAGAGATGACAAAAGTCCCCAACCTTACCATCATCCTTGATGAGGATGATTTTCAGTCTGGTAACTAGTTTGTTTAGTTTATGACCCTATTTTTTGTCTTGTTGGTTATTCGTGTTAGTTGTTTAAATTGTGTTGCCACGTCTTTGCTCATTGGTATTGATTCTTATGACTACTTATGCTTTATCTTACCCTACAACTTCCAGGAGTAAGTCGAGGCTTAGGGGGGAGGATGTAATGTCCCTCCGTTTTGGCCTCACTTGTTATTCAGGTAAGTAGTTTATTCATTATATTATATAATTCGTTGGTTATTATATTATTAAATTTGTGCAGAACTTAACATTTAATGGCCTTGTTAGATTGGTGAATTAAATTAAGATTTGAATTACAAGGCAATGTGATTAAAGTGGGAATTTAAAATAAGAAATGTTATGATATTTAAAGTATATGGTTATCGATAAATAATTAGATTTAAATAGACTATATGGTAACTTAAATTAATTGGGAATCAAGATGATAATTAAATGAATTATGTTTATGAAAATATATTATATGTTCTTGGATTATTAATTATTAAATTAAATGGTGAGATTAAATGGATAATGATAAAGAAATAATATTGTCATTTGATTTTAATTGATTAAATGCGAAGTAATTTAATTTTAAATTAGAAAAGAAAAGAGATAAGATTTTTAAATTGAATGGTAAAAGCAAGAAAAGGATGGTAAAAGATAAAAGTGTGTGCATGCACAACTCGAAACTGGATTTGAACGGGTAACTTGCTAATTTTATAGATTTTTGTGTTTTCGAAAACTTGTCACTGGCCTTATAATGCTAGTTTTGGATTATTGAGGGGAGTTTTTCATTTTTGAAAAAGGAAAAATATCACTCTACATTATAATTCTGGAAAAAAATATAGTTTGATTTTGAAAGTTTCTTTCGGGGGGGATGAATCTCGGTAAGTTATCAAATCGTGGGGAAGGAAGAATTGGTGGTTATGGAAACAGAAGTCTTCAGTTCGTCCTCTTTGTTTACGAGCGTAGGATTTGAGGTCGGTGTTGTATTTGGAATTTTGTTCATTTTTTATTTAAGTAATGAATTTTCTTTTGGTTGTCAAATGATTACTTGAATTCCTTTCTATCAATCGAACCATTCTTTTAAGAGGATTTTTGTTTGTGTTGCTAGTCATTTAAGGGTTGAGTGATTCGATTTTATTTGGTTGTTCAAATTATTTAAATCCTTGAAAATGGGTTTTGTTTATGTTCGTTTTGTGATGTCAAATGCATGAGGTTTGATGAGATGCCATATCTCCTTTTTCCTGTGGATTGTTACCTTGAATTGGCAGTCGATTTAATCGTTATGTTCATTATTCCTGTGCAAACCATTCATGTCGTAAATCGGATTCAAAACATTCGTTAGGGGGGAAAGTTGGATAGCAACCCTTGTGAGTGAAGGTTGAGTTATTATTGTTGGAAGGTTAAGTCTGTTTGTGTTTTGGAAAGCCTGTAGTTGGCACCCATGCTATAGAAACTAATTTCTAGCCAGGTCGATTTATAAACATTCATGGCTTTTACTTAGTAACATCTGAACGAGTAAGGTGTCGGTTTGCAGTCTTAAATTAATACTTTTTTTGTTTCTTCTGGTGTGGCCTCCCTCTCTCTTTCTATATAGCTTGGTAGGTGGAGATAAAAGAGGCATTGAATCTCTAATCCCTTGTAGATTATACACTGCCTTACCAGTGAGTTTGGATTTTCACCCAATTTTATTGTTGTGTATTCTTCTCCTTGTGAACCCGATTGCTTGTGAAGGCGGCTACAAATGGTGTGATAGGAAGGAAAATGTATTCAATTTCATATTGAAGTTTCTCCTAAGTTGCCAATGTAGCTCTCTTGCCTTTTAAGACTCTTTCATTGTTGCAGATCGTTTGTGGGAGCTAATCATATGTACCACATGGATGACGTGCCTTGAACTCTTGGATCTAAAAGAAATCTCCTTACAATTTTTTTGTCGCCATCCTCTTTGCATGTTGCTAATTCTTAATGGATGCCTTATATTCTCTTGAATTCGATTTCTCTAGCATGTTTTCTTTTGTTTAAAATTTAGCCTTGCCCATTTTGTTATGCATGCAGCCGATTGCTTTATGGGTGTGGATCTGTAAGTTAAATTCTTATGGATATATATAGTCTTTCACTAGTATGAATGATTCAATGATCAACATATCTCTATCGTCGACATTTTAACATAGGTACCCTTTGTGAGTGCTCTTGTCATTGTCTACGCTTTCATCTCATTTTATATTTTAACATGGCGTAAAATGCCCAAGCATAGATAAGGTGTTGTGTAACGCCCCGTCATGGAACCCAGAGAACAACACGAATGCAACAAAATAACCAAATAATTTATTTTTTTAAACATTCAATAACACAAGTGACAAATTAACATAAGCACGAGCATTCTCAGGTTTCCACAGCAACGCTACCAAAACAAACACTAAAAGGATAACACAACGTAAAACCATATACAAGAAACATAAGAATATGTCATTACACTGATTACATAGGTTTAATTACATGTTCAAAATACATCAAATCAGATTGTGACAAATCACGATACATCCAAAATCATAATACAATAAAGTCTCATATAATCATCATGAGTGATTACAAAAAAGATGATGATCAAGTACAACTGTCAATCTCATTCATGAGCACGCTCAGCGTATAACTCCATGAACAAAGTGAATCCAGAAACCTGTCAAGAATAATCTTGTCTCAATCTACATCACCTACAAGGGGACCCAATGGAGGAAAAGGCATGTTCCTCCCAACCATGTGGTACTTGAAAGCCCACCCCCATGCTAGGAGATAATTTTAGGTTCAAAAATCAAACAAACATACAAGAAGGCAGAATATAATGTCACATAGTTGACAACCACAAAATGACATAACGATTACTAAACCACCATATAACAGACAAACTCCCAGAGGCAAAAACATAACCACAGGTGACTCTACACAAGAGACCACAAACATGTACAAGGATAAGAGTGTCATCACACAGTCGTTTTAGGTTACCCTGGTGAATCTTCCTAGATTATCGGCCCTCATCCTGAGTTACCCTGGCAATCTCTACCGATTCTTGGCCCCTAAATGAGCTTATGTGGAATCGAAACACTTTTCAAGAAGACAAAGTGAATGACTAATCCATTCTAGGCCATCTCAACCTACCCTTAATCTAAGTGAGCATTACAGTATGAGGCGAGGAAAAATAATTATATGAGTTGTTAAATGAATACTACTCAACCCCTAATACTTTAAGTTTATAGTTTTCACTGGATTATCTACTTTTGATAGGTTACCCTGGTAACCTCTTAGGGTTTCGGCCCCTAACAAAAGACACTCCTCCTACACAAATCATTTTTTACTGACCACAATAAGGATAGCCATCATGTATGTTAAAAAACAAAACCTTAAATATACACCACATGACATGACAAAACCATATTATTTCCAAACGCCATTAATGAGAAAACACAACATGCATGGCTAATCCCACAATTTAGTAATTTTAAAGAACACAATACACAATCATTCAATGATTTCCAATACGAATCACTATCTTATGCCTCTAGAAGAAATTAAAGAAAAAACAACACCAATATTGCCCTTAATAATAAATAATCAAAGTTTTCAAGTATAATTATCCTCAAATGCATTATGAATATATCGTACAATCATGATAATATTTGATACATTAAAATTTCTAAATCATTATTTTCCAACGTAATTTTCATTCCATTCACTTAGAACTTATTGTTCAAAAAGACAGTGCAAACAACATAATAAAATGTCAAATTTAATGTTTACTTCTACTAACCAAGATAATTTAATAACAATATTTATTAAAATAAAACCATAAATACATTACAATAAAAAGCATAACATTAATCAATTAAAAACCAATAAATATGTATATGTATACATAAATTAGAGTTAACATAACCTATATCAATATACAATGTATCTATTTAAAGACCGACAGCAGAATGAAAGCTAATTTACTGAGTTATAACAAATAATTCTTTGCAATTAAACAAGAATACCAATCACCGATTATTCCAACATCACTCAATCATTTCTTATTACAAGAAATTGATATATATATATATATATATCGAACTCATAATCTTCATACATCCATAAATATGTATATCTATTGCTAGAGATATGCATTCCAGTAAATTTTTATTTCCAAATGCATGCAAACCAAGCGCAAATAGGAGATTAACATCTATTGAATTCTCCATCAAAACAGCCACTAAAAACCCTTTGTTTGCATCCACTATTATCATTGAATATTCATTACTCAGAAAACCGGAGTAAAAACAATAATAATAACCTAATTTTGTACAAACACTCCTCAAAGGCAATCAGGAATAATAAGAAGAATCACATGCAAGTGCGACAGTAAGGTAATTCCATGTGTTTTGATAAAAAAATGAAATGAGACACAACACTCACATAAGGTACCAATATAAAATGTTCATTGGAATTCATCGAGCTCAAGAAAAAGTAGACGATTGTATCGAAGGAGCTTTCTAACAAACTAAAACGGGATCATGTAGGTCCACTAGATAACCTACCTTCGTCTAAAATAGAGAAACTAATACCGACTGAGGGAAGGACTGAATTTTTTTTGTTAGATTCCAAAAACCATTTTGATCGGCTGTTTATTCAAAACACGAAAACAAGATCCAAATACAGCAAGTTAGCACTTGGGAATGGAATAGTATGGCATCTCTATCAGTATTCACATCTAAAAGAATAAAGGAAATAAGCTAACTATAGCCACGTTGGCCAGGTTAAGGGTAAAATAGTTGATAATAATGGCACCAAAAACACCAAGAGGGATATGCATTAGTTTAAGCGAGATCTACTATTGAAACCTGTGTTCCCAGGCGTGCTTACCAACCACAAGTGTCAAAATCCTTAAAAAGGTAAAGGATATAAAGAAGGTTGATTCAAAGAGCTTAAGAGGTGAATACACCAGAAAAAAAAATGTGATTTACAGAGAGACAAGGCGACATGTCTGCAGCCAGTCGATAGAACGAGATCTCAAGTTCATCGATAGAGCCATAGTACCAAGGAGTTAACAAGGCAAGCCACCATATTGATACTGAATTTTCCTTTGCCAACAAGCAAATGATATGAATCAAAAATTATTTTAAGCATGCATCTACAATCAAAGGAAAGGTCGGTTGAACATGAAAAGCTTTGGCGCCTTACAAGATTAAAACTGTGCATGGGAACACCAGACGGTAGCATAACAACCGAATAGTACAAATGATTAATTCCAAAAGGCGATTTACAACAATGAAGGATTTATATAATCCACAACGATAAAGGATATTTAAGAATTTCTTTTGAAGAATTAAAAATACAAAGTTAGGTTGTGTAGATTAATGTTTCACAGAAATTTCTTTCCAAATTTAATCAAAATTTAGCTAACAATGTTTTTCGTTTTCTTTTGTTTGTGCAGGTTATTTCGCATACAAGCTCATCATAAAGAAAACCAAATTCTATAGACGTCATTTTAAAGTTTGAATTCAAGAACAAACAAAATTACAGAAAAAACCCTGGTGCTCTTCTTCAAATTCCAACAAGTGGTGAAGCCAAAAACAGGATATCCGACACTATCTTTCCCAGCATGAGAAAAGACTCAGAATTCACAATCTTCAATCTTTTTTTCCAAACAAACACACAAAGAAAGCATAAAAGCTTCTTCCCAAAATATTTCCGTGAAACAACTTTTTTTTGACAAAATTAATTATCGTGAACCAAATTGCATAACCTTTCGTTTAATTAATTTTCAATTAAATGTAATTCACAAAACTTAACTGGTAGTCTGCATGCAAACAAGATTGATCAAGCAGTCCAAATTAAACAATAACTCAAGAAAACACTCTCTTTTCGAATCTCACTTACAAATATATATATTGCAAAATTTATTGAAAACAACTTTTTTGAAAATATCTATTTTAATAACGTTCAAGTTGCACAATCAATAAACAATTATATTTAATTAGCATTCTATTTAATAATTTTAATTTAATTAAATATTTTAATCATTTAATCAAACTATAATTTATAAAATAATCTAACATAATCATTTTAATCTATTATGCAAATACAATACAATAAAATCCAATACTTATAAATAAATCATTTAACTAATTTAAACAAGTCAATTTTCAAACATGACGAACATACGAACGACATGACAAAACTATAAACGACACAACGGAACAGACGACAACTATAAACGGCTAACAAACGGGTACTCGTTCTATCAAGAACAATGGCTTAAGACAGAGGATTTGACACTATTTTTTACCAACATATTTTCCATTGGGTCTTGGCACACTCAGACCTGACCAAGCAGGTGGAGTCGATGCATGTACTTACAATCTGCATAAAATGACACCATCAACCATATTAACATATATCGACAAACACACCGTGAAGAAGAATCGTAGTGTAGCAGGGTAATCACGGGTGAGTAATGTTACACCGTCTGCTTCAACAAGAATGACATGCATCATTCAATCATAAACATCAATTACATCATTAACACTCAGAAACAGCATAAACCATAACACACGCATGTCTATCATAATGTCATCATACAAAAATAACTAGATGATCACCATATCAAATGTATCATCAACAAAGTATAACAACTAACATAACATCAATGTCATAACTGAAATAATGTAATATAGCATCCAAAGCCGTTAAACGACTAACAAATGGTCACAAGCAAACTGAAACGAATAGTACCAACTGGAGGGACACTATATGTTGGAGTTGAGTACACTAGATTAGTAACATGGCCCGCAACAAATCTTTGTGCAAATGATTAACTCTTTTTATAGCCATTGTTTTAAGGGCCCTTGAAAGTTTATTTGTTATCATTATTTTGTGAAAAGATAATGAAATAATTCTCCTAAAATATCACTTATATAAATATATGTGTGTGTTTGGTTTATATGCGTATATGGTGATGCTTTATTATTTTAGTTGTATGTTGTTTTAACAGCGGTATCTTTTGGCTTAAATGTATTTAAACAAAAAATTAATTAAAATTTATATATATATATATATATGCATGTATAAATATAAACCATGTTTTAGAATAAAAGTGCGTTGATTGTGATACAATATGTATCGAGATATTTATATAATATGTTTTTATAATTTCTTTAATTATTTAAAATGATTTCCTCTTAAGTGTAAATTTAAAATGTAAATTGATTATTTAGATTGTTCATTAAAATTGTTACTTTGAATGGTTATTGAAATTAAAGGTTAACCCGTTGTATATGTTTGCTAGTTTCTTTGATTATTTAAATAATATTATCATAGACGTATAAATAAATGTAGTTGAAGATATAAACGGTTCTTTAGAAATCTTGTGTTGAATGTGTGAGAGATTTTAAGGTTGATTCCTTTTAATGGTGCCTTGATGTGGTGTCTTTCTCTTGGATTTGTTTTGAACTGATGAGTTTTTTTTTGTTTTATGCATTGAACTCTTGTCAAAAGATCATGTTGGAACCCATAGTGTGAGTTACCTTCAAATGCAAAGTTTTGGGTTGCCAGTTTTCTTTTAGGCTTCCAGAGGTGGGGAAAGATGTATCATTTTAATTGGTTTCTCATGTTGGTTCTTGTGAACTGTGATTTTACACTTGACTATGTGGGTTTAGCCCTGCACTTGGGAGTTGCCTTGTTATGATGTTCTAGCATGAGATGGTGCATGCCTCACTTGATGTTTTCACTTTTTGGTTTCTAGTTTTTGTGCAAGTGGCTTGCCTATTTGGTATTTTGAGATTTTGTTGCTAGTAGGGAGTGTGGCTTCCCACGTGGGCTAGAACCCTAAGTGGTCTCCTGGGTAACTTGTGTGGGAGTTTATTTAATCAAGTGATAACCTAATAAACAATTAGGGGGTGGGTATAAATCACACTAATGAAAGATAATGGTTGCCTCTCTCATGGCTCAAGCGCATGTATAGACTTGGGATGAGACGAGAAGGCCTGGAATGGCAAATCAACTACCTTTTCCTCAAAAAAGGTAAGTTGATTCCACATGTGTAAGAATGGGGGTCGGGGATGGGTTAAGGTTGTCAGGGTAACCCAAGATGGGGGTCGGTAACCTATGAAGGTCCACATTGGGTAACCCATGTCAAGCCATGTGATGACACACTACCATTAGCAACCTTGTATGTTTGTTGTTCCCCCTCATTGTTCTTGTACCTCTGGAAGTAATTTTCCTTATGTTTCTTTGTCTTGATGCCTTTTGGATTGTGGAGTCATGTCAACCTTGTACTCTTGACTATTTTTTTTTATGTTGTGGGTCCTCTTGTCATCTCCTAGCATGGGGGGTGGACCTTAGGGTCCACATGGTTAGGTGGAACATGTTATGCACCCATTGGGTTCCCCACCAATGATCGTGATGTTGTAGAGTTGTATCGATTGCAGTGGTTCCTGAGCCTTCCGGTGTTGGTGACAGCTTTGGTGTTATGTTCTACATTCCTTTCGGATGCACCTCATTATGTATTTGTGGATTCCTTCCCATTTTTATAAGGGAAGATGGTTGTATCATTTATTGTTCATGCTCTGACGGTTATGGTGTTGTAATAATTATTTTGCATACATTGAATTTATGAAGTGTTGTATCTGTGGAAATATTTAAAATCATGTAATCTTGGATTGGAGATGTAATTAATATTACTAGTGTAATGGATGTATCTTGAATTTTATCATTTGATCTCGTATGTATATTTATGCATGGAATTATGAATGTATGTTTATTGTTCATTTCTTTTATTTAAGGATTTCAAATGAATGCTTATGTCTAGTCTTCATCGTTAGGGGTTTTGTATTAAGTTAGAACATTCGCAATGTAATGCAACCATGTCACCCTAGAGGACTTGTAGGTGGTCTATGCATGATTTCAGTTTTAGACTTGTATGATGGATTACACTTCATATTAGTTATTCTTTTATTCAAAAAAAATAAACTATGTTGTTTTTCTTAGATGTTTAGTTGTCCTTTGGGGTGTGTGAGGCAGGGCCTTACAGTTTTTGAAAGCATGGGCTGACAATCCATATTGGCTCTCCATATGGAAAGCATTTTTTGACTATGTATATTCAACCTATCATCATTATGTGCAGGGTATAAGGTTTTTTTCCCATTTTCATCACTGCACAATGAAGAGGTGGCACATTCAGGCTAGGCACCTTATAGTGGCACTCCATGTTGTTTCCTTTCTTGCGAAGGTAGGTTGATTCTAAACATTTGGTGTGTCTCTGGACACGGTTGAGTAACTCTTCATAGTTAGGAAGTGTATTTGTAGCAAAGATTTTGGGTGTTGTTAGTAAGCATGGATTTTCTTGTGAAGACCGATGGTGTGTGTTGTTCCTGTCTCCTAGATTTTGAGGATTTTAGGCACTAATATATTTTATTTGTTAAAATATTTCTAGTTTTGATTGTGTAAAATTTTTTGCATCAACGTTTTAGATCACACTTTGTGATCCATCATCAGGATTAGAGTAGAGAGCATAAGGAGAAACAAGTCACTCTTTTAGCATTCCTTATATAGGTGAAATAGGTCACTCTTTCAGCACTAGAATCAAAGATCATTGTGCTAACATTAGACATGAACGGGTTCTCAAATCCACCCTTTCTGACCACTCCTCATCCACCAAAAACCACATTTGTTTGGAATCCACCCAAATCTTGTTCAAAGAGGATAACTTCTTTAAAAGGAAGCTCAAAGAAGCCATTGGAATCAACAATCACCCCTCAAACCTTAATCGAGATGAGGGTGGAGGTTGATTTAATCATGGCATCCCTTGTTATCCAACCTTAGATCATGTCAGCCCCTTTCTTCTAGGTAGTTCCTTGTTTCCTCTTCTTCTCCTCTGTTTTGTTCCTCACCCTCTCATTCTAAGGTCTTGCCCTTTGTCCCTATGCTTGGATGTCCTTGGCTCTAGGTTGGCTTGGTTGGGTGGCTTCTTTTTCATCTCCTTTTGGTTTTGGTCATTCTTTCGTCTTCTCTTGTTTTGCTTCTCTTCCTCTTTGAGTTTCTTCCCTTCCTTTATCTTTTTGTTATGTGTGTGTGTGTGTTCTTTTGTGTGTTTTATTTTTTAGGTTGTTTATGTTTGTTCTTTCCTTTGCTATAATTCTTTGTCCTTTGGATTCTCATTTTTTTCATTTTGTAATTTTATTGCTCTTCATTCATTCTTCTTCTTCCTTGTTTACTTTTTTGTCTTTTTGGTTCTCTTGTTAAGTCTTGGTTCTTTTCTTTATTGTTTTTGTATTCTTGGTTCTTAAATTTTAATTTTCTTATTCTTAATTTTAGTATTGGTTGTTTTATAATGTTTAAGGTATTTGTATTTTTAATTTCTTCCTTTGGGTAATGTTATTTTCTTATTTATATTTATATATGGTTTCTTTTTTAACTCTTTTCTTTTCTTTTATTCTTATCTTATTTTCTTTTATATTTAAGGCTTATGTTTTTATTTGTTCTTTTTTTTATTTTTTGTTTACATATATGTCATGTCCCCCAAAATTGTAGCATTGAAATATAAAGCATCAAAAATAAGGTAAACAAAATACATATTAAAACATTAACTATTTAATATTATTATAATTATAATTATAAAAGATAATATTATAATTATAAATATTAATATAATATTGTAATTACCAAAATATAAATACCAAATATTATAATCATTATAATATATTAATGTGAAGTACAATTTGTATCACATTAAAAGGAAATAATAATCGAAATTGACAATTTATTGTTATATTAATATGAAGTATTAAACATTAAATAAATATCATAATATATATATATATTAATGTAATCTAAAAACAATATAAATAATAATAATAATATATTAAATAAGATACATAAAGTACAGTGATTAAAACATGGAAAGACATTGTTGTTGGAAAAGTAGCGATCAAGCTAGGTCACGAACCTCCAAAACCAAAAGGCATGTTTGTTAGAAAGGAACGTATCCATTGACTAGTAAACAGATTATAAAAAGAAGACCATTTGAAACCAAGTAGGATTGATGGGAAATAAAGGAAGAATATATGAATATATTTTGAACAAAGGAATTGTTGGCTAAAGAAAATAAGAAGAGACTACTGCAGATTGGTCAAACGGTTCTCTAGTAAGGTTTGAATATGTGTCTTTTCAGAAAATGCTATAGTTAATATTAATTTATAATTCCAGATTTTTTGTAGTTAGTAAAAAAAAAAAATTGAATATAGAACTCTACATATGATAGTAACTAATTTATGGATTGTGAATCATAATACGCAATGATGATTAATCCATGATTTCAAGATTAATAAAAGTAATTAAATTATGACTTCAAGATTATGTTAATTAAAGGTAATTATTGTGAAGCAATTAGGAATAATAATATATAGTAGAATCATAGGATAGTCAATAGATATGTGTCATATCCCTCCGAAGATTGTAAGACATTAGAATAAAATTATTGATATTTATGCTTTCATATCAAAATATCAAATATTTAAATTCAAGTAAATACCAAGTTTGAAAGAGATATTAAAGTTGTTAATATATGAATATGAATAGGAATGGGAATATGGATATATAAATATGAATAAGTAAATATACACATAAATTATATGTATCTACAGAAGTAATTATTGTAAGTCTAGAAATTACTTAATAATAATTAGGGATAAATATGTATATGTTTAGATATGTGAATTATATATGATTATGCAATAATGATGCTTGCAACAATTATTGAACCTTATAAATAGTTATGATGCTTAATATAATTACGGATAATAGATTCTTATCTGTTGAGTTACACTAACAATATCTTTTGAGTGCAAAGAAACAAGAACAATTGCATCTTAGGAAGATACATCATCGCATCAAAGAAAGAAGACAGATTGGGCTCTAGGAAATAAGTCTGGAAGAAGTCCAGTTCGTTCAACGATCGGGGGTAAGTACCCTCAACCAATTGATATACCATTGAGTTTTATATAATCAAATTCCAGTGACAGTGGGTTATAGTGTAATGCCTAACTCATACCTTATTAGAATCCATATAGGTGAATGTTCTAATCTATGATGATTTGTGAATTCAATAGGATAAGTGAATGCATAGAGTGATTAAATGAAACACTGCAATCAATAGATATATGTGTCTATATATTGAGTTCATCTCTACATCGTAAGTGAATTTCACATATAGAAATAAATGGATGTTATTTGTCTAGCCACAATAATATTGCTTACAACAATTATTGTGTCTTATTGAGCTTTTATGACTTTACCTTGAAGAATAGACTTCGGGCCAAAATTCCCTTTCACTAATGCTCACCAAGGAGAGGATGGTTGTGGAGGGAAAGGCTGGTAATTCGATCCCATGATGGATGCGCCCAATACGGGTAGGAAACCTCAAGGGAATCCACTTGGAGATTGGTCAAGTGCTCTCGGCACTGTAAGGCGTCCCTCCGCCAATGGGATTAGGGAAGAGGAAACAAGGCAAAAATATATTTCGATCAAGAGTATTAAGTCATATCATATTATGTTAGTTATGCACTAGTTGGTAATAATGCATTTTATTTATCTTATTCCATCAATCTTTCATTGCTCCTTATCAAACAATCTTTAAAATCAAAATTTTAATCTATGCATTTTATGTATCTAATATGAGGACATTACTATATATATATATATATAGTCTTATTCTTAATTTTAATATTGATTGTTTTATAATTTCTATGGTATTTATATTTTTAATTTCTTCTTTTGGATAATGTTATTTATGTTTGCTTTTTAATTGTATTGATTCTTATTTTTAGTATTGGTTTTTTTTTGTTAGTTCTTTTTTGTCCTTTTCTCTTGTCATTTTTTATTATTTTTTAGTTGTGTTCTTTTTTATATATTATTTGTATTTGTTTTCTTCTTTTTTATTTGTTATTTTTTCTAATTGATTTTTTTCCTCTTTTTAATTAATTCTTGTGTCCTTTGTAATCTCTTCTTTTTCATTTTCATCTCTTCTTTTTCATTTTGAGTGAATTATTTGTCTTTTGTTTTTTTTGCTTTCTTATTAATTTTTGGCTCTTATCTCTAAGATTTTTGGTATTCT
Source organism: Sequoiadendron giganteum (assembly GCA_007115665.2). Lineage (NCBI taxonomy): Eukaryota > Viridiplantae > Streptophyta > Pinopsida > Cupressales > Cupressaceae > Sequoiadendron > Sequoiadendron giganteum. The sequence goes on from CM021105.1 coordinate 531,926,224, forward strand.
TGGTTCTCCATTCTTGTTCAATTCTTTATTTATTTTGTCCTTTTTTCTATCTTCTTTATTATCTTCTTATTCTTTTTAATCTTCTTTTAGATTTTTAAGGCTTTTTATTTTGTTATTGGCTTCTCTTTCTTTAAATTATTTTTGTTTCTTATGTATTTATAATTTTTATATATACTTTGTGGGTGTGTTTGTTTGTATGTATGTTCTTATATTTTCTTATAATCTTATTGTCTCATTTTATTTTTTTCTTTTGTATTTATAAATTCTTCCTTAGGGTTTTTTTGCCATGTTTCTTCTCTTTATTCGTTTTTTAATTATAATTTTGGGTTTCAATTTTAAGTCTTTTTTTTTGCAATTTGGTTTTCCTTGGATTTCCTCTTTGTTCTTAATGTCTTTTTCTCTTTATTTCTTTTAGTTTGTTTCTTTATATTTTTGTATCTCTCTTTTTTAATTTTGTTTTATTCTGTCTTTTTATTTGTTAATGGTCTTGGCATTCTTGGGGTGTGTAGTCTACTCTTCCCTTGTCTCTTAAGTTTGATCTTGGTTTGCAACTATCTACTTTTCTCCTTATATTCTCTACTCCCATCTTGATGATGGATCATGAAGTGTGATCCGAAACGTTACTCCTTACGCTATGTGCTCTCATCCTGATGATGGATCACGGAGTGTGATTTGAAACATTGATGCAAAAATATTGTACACAATCAAAACCAGAAATCTTTGAACAAATACACTATGGATTGTGGAACTCTGATATCATTAACTAACATATTTTTCAAAGAACGATTTCTCTATGTCTACATTTGCATGATTTCTCTAGTCAATTTTATCCATGTTCAGTGCACCTTCAAGCCAAAGGAATCAATGTACATGTGCAAACCCTCAATGTTGCCACTCATATCCATACCTATAGTCTGTTGTACAGTAAAGCTTCTCTAAGACTTCTTCGTGAAATATTGTGAATCGTTGATGCAAGTATAAGGATGTGGTATCTAGATTAGTAACAATGTTAGATATGCGATCTTTATTGTTTCCTGATGTTGGCGTTGCTCCTTTTGAAAATAGTTGGTGTAAATCAGGCGATTTAGTATCTGCAGCACTTGATGTGAAGAATAGTGTGGGGGAGCCTATTTGGTTGATCATGTTTGAAAATTCACCATGACACTTATTCCAATATTCTTGTGTGCCTCTAAGGGGTGATCCATAATGCATCAACTATTCATCTATTTTAGTGTCAGGCAACTATTGCATATGGAGACGAAAACTATCTATGGTGGTTGGTATGCAGTCCTCAACATTTTTCTTGACAAAAACAAAGGCAACACCTTGGCTTCGGTGGCACATCAACAAGTTCAAGACAAAATATCTAAACCTTGGATGCCTTCCAAATCTATTATCATGAAACCTCATTAGGTGCAACACATATTCATGCATTTCAACTTGTCTATAGCGAGGTTGTAAATGTAGTGCACTACTGTTTGGAAAGAGTGAAGGAAAATCCATATCTAAAAGGCCCTCAATATTGTATTCATTAACTAGTGAGGACTCAAGTGTTGGCCAATCAATAATGGTGTCATCTTGATCTCTAACTTGCAATGTTTCTCTAATGATTTCTAGTTCATGTCGTTTATTTGGTAACCTAGCCATAAATGATGAGGAGCAAGTGAATTCATTGTCTGGTGGGTCCACGTAAAATGTCGATGCATTGTTTGGTGCAACCATATTTTCATTTTCAGCAATAATGTTATGAAGCATATTGGAAATGTATGTATCTATATCAGGGAGCTCTTCAAGAGATACAAAATCCACCTCAACATCTTTGTAGTATGAGTCATGTGATTTTATATTTTAGTGCAACCCACACACAATGCCTACTTATGTTGTAGTCATAATGGTCACCTTTTGTATTGGTTCTTCGAACCAACAACACATCCAAGTTTGCAATTTTATGTGGCGGGTATTTTTCTATAGTTTTGATATCTTGCGGGAAACAAATTGTGTGCCCACTATATTTGTATTGGCCTCCACGAGCATGTGTTACTTGTATTATCGGATTGACTTGTGCAATAAGCATTTCTTCAACTTGTGTTAGTGTTTGTAACTCATACGATTGTACTCCTGGGTCCATAAAATTAGTCGATGAGAAATGATGTCTACCTTTCTCATGAAAGCATCTAAAAAAAATTGGACCACTTTGTGTTGCATTGGTGTGCATTCCTGGGTAGCATTCATGGAAAATTGTGCAAGTTGGCAAGTTTGATAGTTAATCTAATCTCGAACGAAATCATTTAGAAGCTTCTATAAAGTTTTTTTCGATATGTGGTAAGCTTGTGGACTGATTTTGTAGATTGTGCATTGTTTGGTGTGAACACATTGATAAACCTCAGTCAAAAGGGTGTTCAGCTTGGGATGTAGATTTGTATGGTTCAATGTTGTGTTGGTTTGACTAAATGGAGGTCAGTGTGTTGGATTGTATTGTATGTTTTCCTACGCGTTGCATATGACAACGAATGCTTATTTCTTCTTTATGTTGAATATAGTAGTCATGACTTCTTTTACGAGATTGTATGCTTTTAGGGTTAGAGGTTGTCATCTGTAAAGGAAATAGGAACTACAATCATCAAATGTACAATTACAAACACATACAGAATTAAAGAAGCTAAACATTTATGGTATGATTTATTTGTGTTAGTTTTAGGATCAGATTTAACAGAAATTAGAGAATGCAACACAGAGAACAATAAACACAACAAGATACCCAAGGAAAACCCTCCTACTCAAGGGACAAAAACCCAGCAAAAATATCTCATATATATATCTTATAGAAGTGCAGAATTATGCATATAGAGTTTGGCCTTACACAAGGCTGAATAAATACAATGAACAATAGCATCACTCCTTGATGCAAAGATACAAATGAACCTGATCTGCTGCTAAGTGTGAACTCCCTCTTGAAAGAATGCAAATTCAATATGAATGATTTGATGTCTTCACCTTGTATATATACAAAGAATGATAACCTCTTCTCTAGGTCAGCCCCCTAAAGGATACAAATAATTATAACATAAGAAGGATGACTGGCCTTTAAATAAGGGAAATAGCTCCCTAAGCTATAAAACACCAACACCCCCTCTTAGCTAGGGAGGTATTTTTTGGATATCCTTTTCATGGAGTCTCTTGACATGACGCCCACAATGGCTACACCCATTTGTAAAAATCTCAAGGGTTCATCACGGAGTCTCTCAACGTGATGTCATCATGGAGTCTCTCAACATGACGTCCACCATGGCTACTCCCATGTGTGGAAAGAAACACGCGTATAAGTTCCCATCACAGAGTCTCTTAACGTGATGTCGTCATGGAGTCTCTCAACATGGCATCCACCATGGCTACTCCCATGTGTGGAGAAACACAAATGCAAAGGGGCTCATCACAGAGTCTCTCAACATGATGTATCATCTCAGTCTCAAAGATGAACAAGGGATCACACCTCATATTTCTGTCTTAGAGAAATATACACTACAAGGGATTTCACCTCATACTTCTCTGTCACAGAGAAATATACACTACAAGGGCTTTCACCTCATACTTCTCCATCATAGAGAAATATACACTACAAGGGCTTTCACCTCATACTTCTTTGTCACAGAGAAATATACACTACAATAAATTTTCATGATGATGTGACTCCCTTTGAAGCTCCAAGTATTCACATCAACTTTCTGACCTCTTCGTCCAAAATTGCCTGCCTTGGCTTGTCAGACTCCCTCTAAATGTTATTTCCTCCTCTTCGAAGAACCTGATTGCAATGACAATCCATATAGGTTCTTCCTCTTCGAGAGATGTCTCCGGTGAAGTTATGTGCCACCAACTCAGTCCCATAGCTGCAAGTTATGACTCCATGCTTGTTCATTTCTCTAGACAGCATGACTTCCTCACAGGGTGCCTCAAGAATTCCTTATGCAATCTTTCATCATCCTTTTGCTCCTCGATCCATCCTGGAAGCATTTTAGAGAGATTGCTAATAGTTCATAGAATTAAACTATCCCGACGAGAAATACCAATGCATACATGATTCACTATTCCAATGTTATCGCATGAATTAATAACTACATAAAATTCATGAACATTATTCAAGGGTACAAGCATAAAATACTTATCTCTTTATTATTTGACATAGCTTTTCAAGGTCTTCACGCTGCTTAAATGTGTTCTTTGCTAACCTGTTTGCCATCTAGGTGTACACCAGTAATGATACATGATTATGTGGTGTGGATCACTAATGCTTTAGCCACCTAGGCCACAGTTTTGACCATACATTATCATCATAATAGTGCACCACAACTCAACTCTCTTCCTCTTATCCTTTATGTGGAGTTCCATAATGTAAATACCACATTTTGATTGTTGAGCAGAACTTTCACTTAGCACTACTTTGAAATGGTAATTTCACTTTATGATTTGTCATCCTTTCCTTTTGGCACACTTTCCCTAGCTATCTCTAATATCCTAGGGTTTAAAGTGAATAACCAATTACAAATTCGGGGTTAACTCAGATCTAACGTGATATAATAAAATCGTAGGTCTGAAACCTATATGTTAGTATTATAACTACAAACTAGAATTTAAACTTTCACCATTCACACAGATGTAGAAAGACAACCCAGTTACCATATACTTTTCCAAATAGGAAATAAACAACGATCTCAAAATGTATTAAGACCTGAGCATGAAAGTACAGAGTTTATTGTTGTTGACAAAACTGTGAGGAATGTTGACAATCCTTGGCCCGATTCAAATTTGATCTCCTTAGGGTTTCGACATGATTGACTTCTGGACGGAAATACCAGATGCACAATGATATAATCGCTCCAATGGAAAGAAGGCTCACCTCCAAAATGAGGGATTGAGGCGTGCAACCCTCAATCTGTTGTTGGTCTATTGCAGGCACTTGAAACTCCACTTTAGGGTTGTATAATCCTGCAACACAACCATCCAGCACTCTTCCATTGGACCCACAGCGACTGGAAGTACTCAGATGGATATTCTGGGTAATTTGCTGCCTAATATGGCATGTTGCATACTTGAAATGTGGTGACAACCTCAAAAATGAGTTGAGGGTTTCGTCTCAGCCTCCCCAATCAGGTTCATGCCCAATTCCTTAATCAAATTTTCCATAATAAAATAAACCTCCTTCAGAATGCTTAAACAGATCTGATCAGATGTTCCCCTGAACCCGCTCTGATACCATGTTAGTTTTAGGATCATATTTAGTAGAAAGCAAAGAATGCAACACATAGAGAACAATGAACACAACAAGATACCTTGGAAAACCCTCCTACTCGAGGGAGAAAAACTCAACAAAATATATCTCATATATATATATATATATATATATATATATATATCTGATAGAAGTGTAGAATTATGCATACAGAGTTTGGCCTTACACAAGGCTGAATAAATACAATGAATAATAGCATCACTCCTTGATGCAAAGATACAAATGAACCTGATCTACTGCTAAGTGTGAAATCCCTCTTGAAAGAATGCAAATTCAATATGAATGACTTGATTTCTTCACCTTGTATATATACAAAGAATGATAACCTCTTCTCTAGGTCGGCCCCCTAAAGGATACAAAAAATTATAACATAAGAAGGTCGGCCAGCCTTTAAATAAGGGAAATAGCTCCCTAAACTATAAAACACCAACACTTCGATCATTTTAATTTTGATAATTATTTAAGATACGATTGGTATGATATATACATAAGTAATTTGGTGGAAGAGATCAATCACATTATTTTCATAACACCAATATATTCAATACACATGTGACTTTGAAATTCCATGTATGCAATCAAAAGTATAGAAAGTATACTATATAAGATGTTACAAAATTGTATATACATTACATAAGCACTCGAGCTATATCTAAACACTAACAATATGGCACATATCAGTGATTCCACCCAACATGAGCAAATTCTCTACAGCAAAATCTAGCTCGTCAACCTTTGTGATTATTGATTTTACCCATCCTTGAGCACCACTTGAATCATACGAATTTGTGATTGTGAAGATAAATTGTTTGAATAACACTCCTTTGATTATGGTCTCAACTTTAGTTTCTTTTCTAGGATTGAATTGTAGCATGTATAAATTATCTGCAGGCATTCCAAAAAGTTTGGTGGTTGGTTCTTCAAAAGCAATAGCCCATAATATTCTTGTATGATCTACTAGCTTTAGCTGAAGTATGTATCTATAGGTACATTTAGCAATTGTAGCTTTGCACTTTGAACAATACCATGTTTGATCATCATTCTGGACAACTTTCTTGTTACATTGTTTTCCATCTAACTCAAGGGGGCAAGATGGATAGAAAAATGGATTTTTTTTTATGAATTGCATTGTTGCTTTTAGAGTGCATTGGACAGTTTGTTTCACATTGGTAGTTTTCTCTTCAATATTAGCAATTGTTTTCCTCATAAGCATGAGAGGTGCATCTAATGGTTGTTTATTTGGTGGAGTAACATCAATCCCATTCTGTTCAAACCATTATTTGAGTTGTTTTGCCTCTATTCTTGGGTTTATAAATAGGTGGGTGCTTGCCAAAGTGCTTATGACTTTCCCATTATACTCAGTGACACGGCCATTTTTTATTACAAGTACAAAAACATGATTTAAGTGATACATCTCTTGAAGTTGTTTGCCTTATTTTTCAGTAGTTCGACCCCATGAAGTAATATTAATGGTAGATGAAGAGCTATCTATCAATTTGATGCTCCTTCGAAGAACTTCAGTCTCATCCCTCCTCCTTATGGTTGAACTTGGGTCCACACATATGACTATTCCAATAACATCAACAATGATATTATTGTTCAGTTCTAAAATATCCTTGAAGGGCATGAAAGAGAATTGATGTTTGAGAATTGCAAAGTCATCTTCAGAGATAAATTTTAGAATCCTCCACTAAACAAATTTCAAGTTGATTATTCAATTTTTCGTACAACCTATTAGCTGACTTAATAGTTCCACCAGATATTGTATATACTTCTTCAACATGAACATTCATGTAATGAAGGTTTGCGACTTCATTAAAGCAAGTTACAAATATTTCAGTGCACTCACAATCAATAAAATCAAATGAAAAGACCCGCCCTTGTCCCTTATGTGTGTTGAAGTGGTGCATTTATTTTTTCATGGTAACACGACCCTTTATAAGCCACCTTGTCTGAAATGGATTCAAATTTCTAATAAGAGTAATATTGGAGGGAAGGTCTTTCTTTTGTAGGGACGAGCATAATCCAAAAAGTGCCCTACGAGGAGGTGGCTTTGTTACCATACCGTTGTCATTCATGCTTGTAGATGGAGCAATTGAGCTTGTAGCATTTACTTGCTCAGCTTGTTCTTTAAATAGGTAGACGGGTTGACCAATGATATCATGTTACAAACATGTGATTTCTAATTCGAAGATGACAATCCACCTATAAGGGTAAAATGAGTAAGTATTTTGAGTAGGTACAAATGTGACATAGTGGATTAAAAATGCTAAGCTACAAGCTATTATTTGGAATTTTGTAGAAGAGCATGGAAATATGGTGGCTCACCTTGAATTGCAAAGAACAGGGCAACTATATCCTATGAGTTAAAGTATAAATCCCTTCTGGAGTTCTTTAGAAGCTATGTCTGGTTGTAATTTTTTGGAAGTGTAGCCTTTTGCTAATGTACCCCATCTGAGAGCTCCACTTTATATCAATCAGTCAGTTCGGGGCCATGGCCAAACAGTGAAATTTCTAATGCTTGTAGATAGGGTTGCAAGTCTATGTTTCCATCATTGATCATCTTAATTGCATTTTAAGTCAAGGAATACATTGTTAGGAGAGGTGGTTGTGGTACTATAACACTGCCATCAAGGCTTGTAGATGTGGCATGTACTTGTTAGGATTGTTGTTCAAAAAGGTAGGCAAGTTGGTTAATGATATCCTGCTACAAACATGTGATTTCTAATTTTGATATGACAATCCACCTATAAGTGTACAATGAAGAAGTATTATCAATAGGATGAGATGTGACATAATGGGTTCAAGAATGTTAACCTGTAAGTTGTCATTTGGCATATTGTAGAAAAGCATTGAAATATGGTGGTTCACCTTGAATTGATAATAACAGGGCAACTGTATTTAATGAGTTTAAGTATAGATCCCTTCTGGAGTTCTTTAGAATCTATGTAGTGGTTGTATTGTTTTGGAAGTATAGTCTTCTGCTTATGTACCCCATCGAAGAGTTGTACTATATAGTGATTGGTTGGTTCAGAGCCATGGCCAAACATTGAAATATATAATGCTCGTAGATGGGGTTGCAAGTCTACTTTTCCATCGTTGATCAACTTAATTGCATTCTCAGTCAAAGAATACATTGTGACAAGAGAGCAAACTAGTCCTTGCAAAAGTAAATTGTAGGTGGTGACTATTACTTACTACAATTGACATATAAAAGTGTACTTTGTGAAGTAGGAAATGAATATGTTGTATAGCCAACAAAATATAGCTAACTAATTTGATAATAAGTGAAAAAATCACAATCTAGTTGACTATGACCATGCAAGCACTAGTTGAAATAAAAGTGTGTAAAAAAATTACATAATGTAAAAGTAAATTTAGAAGAATACATGTAAATGTGATTCTAAATAGGTTTGTCTATCAAAATAGTGGCTTTTGGAAGTTAACTTGTTGCATTTGTAAGAACAAAAAAGAGAAAGTGTAGTGAGTAAAAAAAATAGTTCACTCTATTAAGTAGTCTAGGTAAATTGCAAGCACTATAGATGTTCAAATATGCATTCAATGCTATACGCACAAGAGGAAAAGTGCTTTGGAATAAACAAATATAACACTAGTGTATTATTAACAAGGGATAAACATTGAAGGAACATACATTAAAATTAAAGAAAACTACTTGGTTCGCAAATGTGCTAATCATTTGGGAAGCAATGGAATTAGGAAACCTAACTATATTTTATACTAATTGTGTTAAATAAATGAGTCTAACACGTTGAACCTATATTGGAGAGAAAAAATTGTATGTGGATTGTATCTTGGTTGAGGAAGCAAACACTTTGTAAAACATTTTTGTAGCTATAAAGAAAATATAGGGTGGTGACTTATTTTATTTTGTAAACCTTCATATGAGAATATGTGTTGTATGGTGTATACATTTATTATGTATGTTAATCTAATATACTTAAAAATGTGGTATATTTTAAAAGAAGGAACTTTGTTTAAAATAATACTTTTAGTGGAAAGGGTTTGGGTTTAAGTAAGTGATTAAGATATTATCGTTCTACTAAGTGAACAAATTGTAAGAAATGTAGGTAGAACAAAGAGACAATTATTGAAGGAGACATATAGCATTTGTTGTCGATATATCTTAAACAAGTGTTATAAATGAAATGTTGTGAGCAAAATGGCTAGACTATTATTAGTTAAAGTGAAATGTGGAAAAGATTGTGATACATTACAAATATACTACTATTCTTAATTATATGTAATCGAAGATGTCATTTTTTATTGGAATTGAAACATATGGGTCAAGTAAAGAGATCAAGAGCAAAAGCAAAAGGCAAGAACGAAGCTCCAATATTATAATAAGAGCACATAATATGTGTATATATTTATGAAGCAAAAACGTATTCCATGGTATTGTAGTAGGTGACATAATGCATTTTTTAACACAAGGCAAAGTGCCTTGTTCATAGTATATTGGAACTTACATTTCTTTTAAAGATTTACAAAATATCCAACTATGCATAAGTTGGTAAAATTTGTACTTACTTTGGTTAAATCACATACTATATACACATTTATAGAGAGAAAGTGTATTAGACATCATTCAAGTAATTCTAAAATGCTTCTTTTATGTAGACAAAACCACCTTGTGCGTAGAACTCATCTACTTTCATTTTACGAAAGAAAGTGCAAAAGGAACCCAACTTCTCACAAGTTGAGTGGAACTCATGTACTGTTACTTCCATTGACTGAATGTCACAATCTTGCACACTTTGCATGTTTCAAAGAGCGGCCTTTGCTTGTTGTAGCAAGTTAAGGTAGCTAACTGTAATGTCATTCACAAAATCTTGTATGTGGCTTGTAGAAGTGCCATTTGGAAGATGACAATCTTGATCATAAAATAGAAAAACCATTTTAAATTATTCTACTTTTCAAATGAATACATTTAAACTGCAAATATAAACTTTACTCTATCCATATCGAAATAAACATTTCTTTAATTTAATCTCCTGAAATGCGATAAAACTTATACATAGAAAAATAATTAAGACTTTATAAAAGAACTTTGAAAATGTTTATTTGCATGTTAATCTAAGATAGTGTCTCAAAATTAAAATAACTATTGGAAAGGGATGCTAAGTGGAGCACAACTATTATTTGCATGCTAATCTAAGATAATGTCTCAAAATTAAATAACTATTGGCAAGGGATGTTAAGTGGAACATGCATAACTATCATCTGTCATTGAAAACTAAATCATTAATAATTAATTGTTACTTTGTTTTTATGGGTAGAAGTTTGGGTTCTCCTTGGATTCACTGGTAGGGGTGGTTGTTTTCCTAACGGAGTGGCAAGTGTTTATAATAGAAATTGAGTAAAAGAAATTGGTACCACACTAAACATACGACACTAAAAATTGTCTCTAAGGCTATAATAATATGGAAATGAAAAAGTGGAAAAAAAACTTAGATGCTCCCTTGAGAGTTACGTTCATTAAAAATATAACAAAATATAATTTTAAAAAAAATTTAAAAATCTTTACACTACATGAGATAAGTTTGAATAAAATATCTAATAAAATAGAATAAATAAAATTTACACTATTTGTGGTAAAATTGACTAAAAGAAATAAAATATAACAAAATCTAATAAATCTCTACACTATTTGAGTTAAATTGTAATGCCCCGCCACGCAACCCTAGAGGAAGTTGCAATTAACTACTTAAATGGACTAATTTTTTTTTTGTTTAAGCACAATTAACATGCAAGTTCACTACCTAATGCCAACAACCTCTAAGGTTACGAGACAGAGGTTATATAGAACCTCAACAAAAAAACATGAATCTAAACCATGTCATTTATTTAATTAAGAAATAAACACATACATTCCAATTAAGATAATTTACATCAAGCATAAGAGATAACTTTCAATTTCATTTATCCATAATTAAACAATATGATTACATCACTCATTCCCCGAATGAAGCAAGTCCAATAAATAAGGTTACAATTACAACTTCCACCTTGATAACAAATGAAGGGTAATAAATCACAAAATCAACTGAAGTTATGAAATGAAACTGGATCATACGAGCTCTCCAATTGGAAATTTCGTCCACACGATCAAAAAGAAAAACCCAACGGAGTAAGGTGCACGTTCCACCCAGCCAAGTGGAACCCAAAGGTCCACCCCCCGTGATAGGAGATAGTAACAAGGATTTCTAGCCAAGACCATCTGCCTCAAGACATAGGCTAACACATAACTGAACTGAAATAAATACATATACATCACTTAACACAATGGTTACAATGCTTCCAAAATTACATAATCAATTGCATCACTGATGTGAACATACAGTTGACTTAGGAGAAGTTTCATCACAATGTTACATGGGTTATCCTGGTGAGTCTTCCTAGGCCCCGGCCCCGGCCCCGGCCCCCATCTCGGGTTATCCTGGTAACCTCTAACGACTTTCGACCCCTCATGTAATCCAATGCAGAATCAGTTATCTTTAGTAGAGACAAGATAACAATCTTGTCATTCCATGTCTTCTCGTCTCATCCCAATTCTATACAAGCCCTTGCATTCATGAGAGAGGCATAATTATCTTATTAAGTGTTTGATACTACATAATCCTCTAATCAGTTTAATTACGTTATCACTGGATTAACTAACTTACAACGAGTTATCCTGGCACCACTTTGTGTGTCGGCCCTTGTTGCAAGCCACTTCTCTAAGACAACACGTGGAACAACTCCACAACCCAAGGGTACACAAGTGCAACCTAAGGATATCAAATCCCTATTCATGACATACAGTCATCACATTCTTGTTCGTGATAACCGGGTAACAAATTGGTTACAGATAAATGCACTACCCAAAGCAATCCAAAGGTTGACTACATAGTACGACAACTTACAAACTTGAAAACCCAACTAGAAGACTTGACCAATTTTATGACTCATATTTCCCAAAACATGAACACCAAGGAAATAATCTCATAAGGCAGATGCGAGGAAATAAACCAACTGTGGATATATTAAATCCATTTTCCTTAGTAAAATTCAATATTTTATTGCATTAAATAAACTGATTTAAAATATGTTTTTCTCAGACAAGAGAGAAATTTAAAAAAAACTCAATATTAATTCCCTAATTGCTCTTAATTAATAATAAAATAACATTTACTTCATCAATTTAAAATATGTCATTTTAAGATAACTATATCTCCTTTGCAAAATAAAACATCAATTAATTACAATATTAAACACGTTCTTGCAAATTCCATGCCTAACCTTTCAAATATACATTTACAATTCAACTGATAATTTGACTAAAACTCCATACTTTAAATTTCTATATTGATATTTTAATCATACTATTTGAAATTCAACATTTCCCTATGCATAATAAATTTATGCCACAACTAAAATATATAAAAATAATAACATTTTAAATCTATATAATATAATCTCAAATATTATATTATAAATTCCTATTGCAAATATACATATTAATATTTCAATATTATAAAAATATAATACCGAAACATTAAATATATTTAATATTATAAAATTATAATACTAAATATATTAAATATATTTTAATATTATAAAATTATAATACTAAATATATTAAATATATTTTAATATTATAAAATTATAATACTAAAATTATTAAATATATTTTAATATTTAAACAAAGTCAAAGCCCATTTTTCGGGCCGCACGCTTTTGTTTTAGGGTTGGCCGCGGATTTTATTGGGTCGCGTGCATAAGGATTTTGACGGCTGTGTTAACACAGCCAGCACTGTTGGAAGCGACGTCGCCGGTGGCTGTGGGCACAGTCGGTCGCCATTGTTGGTGGCGTTGTACTTTGCACAGCCGCCCACCAACAATGGTGGTGGTTGTATCCATAGCGCCCGCAGGCGGTGGGTGGCTGCGTTGGGCGCGGCTCGCCCCCACGCGCCTCCCATGGGGGGCGCGGTGGGGGTGAGCCCCCAATGCCACCACCGTTTTCATTTTTTTTTTTCTTTGATAAAAAAAATCAGCAGATTTTAGGTCCGCAATTTGGGCCTAGGAATGAAAAAAATTCCCAAAAATTTTGGCAACATAACCCTACCATGGGAAAAATTTAAAAAAAACATATATATTCAAATATATATATTACCAGATTTATATATATACATATAAGCATATGTATATATATAAATCTACATTTAACCAATAAAATTTGTAAACTAATTGAGGAAATAAAACTGCAAGAAAATAATTTATAACCAAAATTCATTCTATTTTCTTGAAGCAACCTATTTCCAAAAGAAGATTTCTTTCAAATTTGGAGAACGAGGATCCAACTGAGTTTTATTTTGCATTCAAACAGCAGGTTTCAAAAGCTTTTTCCACATGATTTTCAACAACAACATATACCATTTAAAATCTCAAAAGCAACCAATTTTAAAGACATAAACCTGATTTCTTTGAGATTGTGAGGAGATCCAGATGGTGCTCAGCTTCCAACTTCAACTCCACAAATTTTCACAACTTCAATCCAAAATCCACAAAAATGCAACAATTCTTCCTCTTTTTCCTTTCAAAAATTTCATGCTTGTTGAAAGAAAAACTTGTAAAAGAATTTTCAAATAATAAGGAAAATTCAACAAATATCTTGCAACCACCCTTATTAATTTCTAAAAACAGAGTAGCAAATATCTTCCTTTTTCAATTTTTGAATTCAAACTTCTAAAAATGCAATTCAATTCATTTTTCTTTTATTTTGTTAATTTTCATCCTTTTAATTTTCTCAACTTCACACAAAAAACCTATTAACTCCAAAATGGAAAAACTTAATTTATTTCAAGACAATTAATTTAATTATCAATAAACTAAATCTAAACCAAGATTTAATTATTTATTAATAAATTAAATCACATTTCAACATAAACCAAATAAAGTTAAATGACAATTTAACTATCAAAGCATATATTTTAACCTTTTTTCCTAACTTGCAATTTAAACTGAAAACAAAGTCAAAAGAACAACATTAAGGCAACGCAACTATGATTAGGGTGATGACTTGGCATGGAAAACCTAGCTACTATCTCCCAATCAAATGTCGTTGGGCAATGGACACGCTCAAACTTGTGAAACCAGGTGGAATCGATGTCTTATACCTATCAACCTGCGAACAAAGAGTATATCCACATGCATAAATATGTCATAAATAAGGCACACCGTGAAGGGGAAATCACGGAATCGCAGGGCGCTCGCAAACGAGTGATGCAATACCGTCCTCTTCACCAATACGATGTTACTAACTGACGTATCTAACATAGCACCATAATCAAAAGCATAAAACATCATTAATTTGAATATCCACTTATGCTAATTCAAAACATGTCATAATAATAATATCAAAATATAGTATCATCACATCAAAATACATCACGATAAAATAGTGATCAATCATAATCAAGTACATAGTCAAAGTACAAACAAAAACTAAAACATAAAAGGGAGAACAACATCATTTGCACAACAGAGCAAAACAGAGGGGTATTACATCCTTCCCCCCTAGGGTCAGGCTTACTCCTGGAAGCCTGCGAACAAATAGGGATAAATCTCCCTCATTCTAACTACATCTTCCCAAGTGGATGACGTGTCATCCCTAGGATCCCACTGGATCCTAAATTGATCAATATCTCGCCCTCAAAGAGCGAGCGTTCTGCACTCCATTACGGCCACAGGCTCGAAAGCCAGTTGTCCGTCCTCTACCTGTAATGCATTCCAATCAAGGACATGAGAAATGTCTGGATGGTACACTCGAAGAACTGAAACATGAAAAACATCATGAATGCGTGAAAGATTGGGCGATAAAGCAAGACGGTAAGCAACTGGACCAATCTTCTTGAGTATCTCGAAAGGTCCGACAAAGCGAGGCGCCAACTTAGAGGCCTTCCCATAATGGATGGGACTCTTTCGCGGACGCACCCGCAAGAAGACTCTATCGCCTATAGCAAACTAACGATCCACTCTATGCGCATCTACATACTTCTTCTGCCTATCTTGTGTTGCCACCAAGTGCTCTTTAATCCTATCCACCTGCTGCTCCATATCCTGCAACATTTCAGGACCCAACACTATCTTGTCCTCCAGTCGATCCCAACTCAAGGGAGTGCGACATGGTCTCCCATATAATGCCTGGAATGGAGGCATGCCAATAGAACTCTAGAAACCATTATTATAAGCAAACTCTACCAAATAGAGATAATCCTCTCATCGTGTATGTTGGTCCATCACATACATACGCAACATATCCTCAAGGATCTGATTGACCCTCTCGATCTGTCCATCTGTCTCTAAGTGATACGCTGAACTGAAGTTCAACTGTGTTCCCATCGCATGCTGTAATGAAGTCCAAAGAGTTGAGGTAAACACTGGATCCCTGTCAAAAATAATCCGATGCGGAATGCCATGTAACCTCACTATGTCCTCCATGAACACTCTAGCTATGGACGATGCGGTATAGGATGAGCGCATAGATGAGAAGTGTGCCACCTTCGTCAACCTATCAACTGTCACCATAATCGCATCATGTCGTCTCAAAGAGTTGGGTAAACCAACAATGAAATCCAATGAGATTATATCCCACTTCCACTCTGGTACTAAATGCAGTTGCAAGAGTCTTGCTAGATGTTGGTGTTCAACCTTAACTTGCTGACACTCTAGACATCGCAACACATAATTCGTGATATCCGCTTCATCCCTGGCCAAAAATACAACTGATGCAAATCTGCATGCATCTTCTTCACCCCAAGATGGGTTGAATACGATGCACGATGTGCCTCAGTCATGACCAACGTGCGAAGACCATCTGATGAAGGAACGTATATGCATCCCATGTGTCTCAATATCTCATATGAATCTAGAGAATATCCTGAATGCCTGCCCTCAAGAGGTCTACCTGCCTCTACCACTGTCCTAACCTCCTGGTACCAACTATCTGCTGGCAAGGCAGAAAGAATCCGACTCCGCAAATCCACAATTAGAGTCAACTCGGATATCTCATGTCTTCGTCTACTGAGTGCATCTGCTACGACATTCTCCTTTCCCTGGATATACTTCACCTCAAAGTCATATTCATAGAGAAACTTCATCCAACGCCTCTACCTAGTATTAAGGTTGGGTTACGTGAAGATATACTGAAGACTTATGTGATCACTGTGCAACTCAAACCTATGGCCAAGAAGGAAATGCCTCCATCTCATCAATGCATGCACAACTACCGCTAACTCAAGATCATGTGTGGGGTAGTTCAACTCATGATCCTTGAGTTTTCTTAACTCATATGCAATGACTCGACCTTCCTGCATCAACGCTGCACCTAGACCCTCCAAGGATGCATTTGTACAAACTACAAAGTCCCCAGTCGGATCCGGTATCGCTAGTATCAATGCACTAGTCAACTCTCCTTTAGATTCTGAAAAGTTGCCTCACACTTCTCTGACCACTCGAACCTCTTCCCTTTCCTCTGAAGGGTGGTGATAGGATAACCTATTCTCGAAAAACCCTGCACAAAGCATCTGTAATAGCCCGCTAGCCCCATAAAGCTACGTATCTCTGCCACATTCGTGGGCTCAGGCCAATCTGAGATCGCTTGGATCTTTGCAAGATCCACTGAAATACCCTTCCCTGAGATCACATGCCCAAGATACTGAACCTCAGACTTGAAGAACTCACACTTCAACAAGTTAGCAAACAACTGATTATCCTGTAAGCACTGCAATACCTGCCGCAAATGTTCCTCATGCTCTACCATTGTCTTGGAATAAATTAGAATGTCATCAAGGAACACAAGGACAAATTTTTCAAGGTATGTATGAAATGCACCGTTCATCATACTCATGAACACAGAGGGTGCATTCATCAACCCGAATGGTACTATTGTGAACTCCTAGTGACCATACCGCGTCTGAAATGTTGTCTTATGGATATCTGAGTCAAAGATCTGAAGTTGATGATATCCTGACTTAAGATCAATCTTCGAAAAGATAGTGGCACCCTTGATCTGATCAAATAGATCATCGATCCTAGGAAGCGGATATCGGTTCCTGATGGTCACTTTGTTCAACTATCGATAATCAATACATAGCCAAAGTGAACCATCCTTCTTCTTCACGAAGATGATTGGTGCTCCCCATGATGAAACACTAGGGTGAATGAAGCCCTTCTCTAACAACTCCTCAAACTGCAAACGAAGCTCTTTCAACTCCTGGGTGGTCATATGATAAGGAGCTCGAGAAATGGGTTTTGATCCATGTATAAGGTCAATCTTGAAGTCAATGTCCCTCTGAGGTGGCATCCCTGGAATCTCGTCTGGAAAGACATCGGAATACTCCTAAAGAATGGGGTGACTATCAAGAGAAAATTTCTCTTCTCCACCTCCTAGATCCAAGTCATCCACTGTAACAGCAAACAACCGGCAACCCTGACACACACACCTTCTCAACTACATAACTGAGATGACCCTCAAAGAAATCGGCCTCCGAACTCCCACTATCTCTACCTCTCTGCCAAATGCCTCAATGCATCGAATCGACTTACGTCGACAATTTATAACCGCACTATGTGCCTCCAACCAATCCATCCCTATGACAATGTCATAAGAACTCAAAGGAATAACTCGGAGGTCCATCGTAGTCTGGAGAGGTCCAGCCTCCAATCTACACTTTGGCACAAGGGAATGCGATGCGATTTTCGCACCCAAGGCTAACTCTACCTGCCACCTATCGACTTGACTTACCACACCCAATCTACATCACGTCATGACTGATGAAGAAATGAAGGAGTCTGACGCTCCTGAATCAAATAAGTTGGTAACTAAGTTACCCATCAACATACCATATGTCTCGATGACTGTCATGCCCACAATTTTTGCTAGAAAAATCCAACCATTTATTATTATTATTATTATTATTTATTTACAACACAAGTTTTAAGCTAATGGTTCTATAATGCCCTAATTTTGCATGAAGGGCAAAGACGGCCATATTTTTTTTAAATAAAGCTAAAAACAAAAAGGCTAATAAATGGGTAACCATCCACACGTATGGTAACACACTACACACATCGAGTGGAGTTGTTTGAGCAACTCCATCATTGACATGACGCTCGAGAGCAGAGAGTAAGGAAGATAACAATTTTGGGTACACATATTCCATTGTGCTCACCCTTAGAAAACATTGGGTTGGCTCAAGGAGGTAGGTTACTGTAAATTTTATGTAATACATTAATTCCTAAAACATTAGCAATTGTGGGGTTGATTCACATTCTAAAGTTAATATCGTTGCTATATCATGACAATTGTACTAGGGTTATAACTTGGATGAAAATCCTCAATTTAAAGTTTTACTATAATAAAGGTAATATCACTTTCTCTCAAGAAGTACTTAGTCTTTAATCAAAGAGGTAACTATTTTACGAGAAGTTTTAAATATCTTTTAATGCATTACTATGTGAAGAAAATTATATATATATAATTTTTATATAGTAAATTATCACATTTATGTTTAATCTTACACATATATATATAAGAATCGTCAAAAACTATTTCATTTTTATTAATGATTAAATTATTTATATTTTTATTATATATAAATATTGTAACATAAAAATTAATATAAGTTTAGAAGTAATATAAGATTCTTTAAATGATAGAATAATACTAATAATTAAAAAAAACAATATAATATAAGATTCTTAAATGATAATATACAAAATAATACATATATAGAAATCTCCAAAATTTTAAAATTTCATTTATATATATTTTAATTATTTTCTTGCCCATAATTAGATAAATAAAATATATGCATCTCTTTTCTTTCTTTTTTACTTTAAAAAATGACTTTAAAAAAAATATAAAGATTTAGGAATAACAAGTATAATTAAATATATGTTCATTCTTTAATATACCCAAAATTATTTTCTTTAAAAGAAAAGGAAGAGGAACGAATCAAGAGGAATTTTTTTATTTAAGATTATTAGAATCTCTTTTTAAGAGTATGGGAATATATTTAAAAAAAAATATCCACTCACTTTAAAACTTTATTAACTAGAAACATTGCAACCTAATTGTCTCCTTTCATGCCTAAGGCCCTGAATAAGGCCTATATATTTATGCAATATAAAAGAAAAGTAATATCAAAGATATAAAGTAATGTAAATAATGCGATGAGGTTACCGCATATATAAGAGGAAGAGATCATTAATGCACATTATTGAAGATGTTTAATTTTAAAGGATAAAGTCTAAAAGAAACAAGTTAATTTGCACTGCCTCTAAAAGATGCAAGCCGATATAAATATTATTTAAACGTGAAATCTGTTGAATAAATGAATCCTAACGATCAGCCTTCACTCTCTTCGCATGTCTCTTCTTATTCGAGGGATATGAAAGGGCATTTTTTCATATATTTACTGTTGTTGTATCTTCTAATGTAATATGATTAAAAGGCTTAATATATATCTCTATTCAATGTGGATGTAAGTCAGTTTGACTGAACCACGATAACATTGGTGTTATGTGTATGTTTTGTTTCTTGTTCTGTAATTTCAGTTTATATCTCCATTTTCAATTCTGCAATTCTACAATTGGTATCAGAGCCTAGTAAGACGCTGGTTGGAAATTTTGTGTCAAAATTTTCTGAAAATGGAGGATACGAGAATACATAAATTTTCTGGGAGGAATTTCAGCATATGGAAGGTTCAGATGAAATCTCTGCTGATCAAGCAAGAATTGTCTATTGCGATTGAAGGGAAAACGAAGAAGCCAACCGCAGTGACAGATGAAGCTTGGGATAAACTTGATCAAAAAGCTATGGCAACAATTTTTCTTTCCTTAAGTGACAATGTTTTGCACAATGTTTCAAACGAGTCAACAACAAAGGAGGTGTGGGATAAACTCACTACCATGTATGCAATGGCATCGGCAGCAAATAAAATATTTACAATGAAAAAGTTGTATAAGCTGAAAATGAGGGAAGGAGAATCTATGACAAATCACCTCAATGAGTTCAACACTCCGATCAGCCAAGCAACCTCCGTAGGCATGACGCAAGATGAAAAGAGCAAGGTTGTTTTGCTCTTAAGTTCTCTCCCAAATAGCTGGGATGGTGTTGTCACAGTAGTAAGCACCACAGTTTCAAATTCAAAGAAATTATCCTTTGATGAAGTTGCAGCCACACTTCTATCTGAAGATTTGAGGAGGAAGAATAATGAGTCCTCAACCGATGATGCTCTTACTATGATCAACACTGAAAATAGGGGGAGAAGTTACAATAGAGGCAGAAATAACTACAATCGAAGGTCCCAATCTGCAAGAAGATCACAGTCAAAAGGGAGACAAAGCGGTTGTTGGTTTTGTGGCAAAGTTGGTCACGTAAAGAAGGATTGTTGAAAATATAAGAAGGCACAAGAAAAGGTTTTGGACAGCGAAGCAAATGTTACTCATGATAGGGATGATGGTATTTTAATATTATCCACTACAGATGAAAAATTTGATTCGTGGTTATTGATTCTGGCGCTTCTTTTCATGCTTCCTCTCTCACGAATGCATTTAAAAATTATCGAGGCAATTTTGGTGAAGTATTTTTGGGTGACAACAAAGCATGTAAAATCATGTTGTCTTGCATATAGAAGGTGGAGCCAAATTATTGCTCAAAGATGTTAGACATGTTCCTCAATTAAAAAGGAATTTGATTTCAGTCAACCAATTATATATCCAAGGTTTTAAAACCGAACTCACGGATACGTGGAAAATAGTCAAAGGTTCATTGGCTATTGCAAAAGGAGACAAGACCGGTAGTCTCTATATTGTGAAACCTGTTAATGAGGTGGGAGCTTCTATGACACTTGTGGGCAGCGATGTTGCACTTTGACATAAGGCTAGGCCATATAAGCAAAAAAGGTCTTGAGGTAATGCTGAATCGTGATCAACTACCGGGTCTCCAATCTGCAAATTTGGAGTTTTGTGAGTATTGTCTTCATGGGAAACAAAAGCGGGTCAGTTTCTTGAAGAATGGACACGACAAGAAGACAACACCTTTGGAGTTAGTACACTCGGATGTTACAGAGGTAACCTCTTATGGAGGGGCAAAAATTTTTGTTACTTTCCTTGATGATTGTACTAGGAAAGTTTGGATTTATATGCTTTCTCATAAATCTGAAGTTTTTACAAAATTTAAGCACTTCAAAGCACTTGTTGAGAATCAAAGTGGGCACAAATTTAACTGTTTAAAAACAGATAATGGAGGTGAATTTTGTTCCTTGGAGTTTGATATTTTTTGTGCAAATCACGGAATAAGAAGGATTAAGATTGTTCCTTATTCGCCTCAAGAAAATGGAGCTGCAGAAAGGTTAAATAGAACCATCCTTGAGAAAGCACGGAGTATGTTTTCCAATGCCGGTTTAGGCAAAGAGTTTTGGGCAGAAGCCTGCAACACAGCAGTCTATTTAATCAATCGAACTCCTTCATCTCGATTAGAATTTGGTATTCCGAAAGAAGAATGGCAGGGAAAGAGGATTTCTTACTCACATATCCGGGTTTTTGGATGTGAAGCTCATGTACATGTCCCAAAAAAAAAGAGGACAAAGCTGGATTTCAAATCACAAAAGGGCATATTCATGGGCTACGGTGAAGATCAGTTTGGTTTCAGAATTTGGGATCCGATTGAAAAGAGAATTATTCGCAATCGTGATGTTATTTTTAATGAGCATAAGTTTTCAGCTATCAAAGACATTGATAGGCCTGTAAGTGAATATATTTCTTTCAAATCAAATTCTCTATATGAGGACAACTCTGCCTCAACACCTCAAGGAGGAAACTCTTTGCAGCTAACTCCTACCTCCGTATTAGCCCCAAATCCGGCTCAGTCATCATCCTCTGTTTCTCGCAACATGGATGATGCTCTTAATAATCATACATTTGAAGGGAGCTCACATCCCTCACACGTCATGGTGGACAGTATGCGACCACCAACCATGGTTTGGACTATACGCAAGGGAATAGTGATAAATTATTTACGACTCCTGCAGACTTCTATACACCCTACCATGATACGCACACCTGCAATTATCCGCACACTCATCTATCCCATAGTCATTGAGAGGGTCGCGGTAGGCAAGGTGTGTGGATTGCTCGAACACTTGAACATTCACACTGTGACCAAAGGCACAGGAGAGATGTCGATTCAGACCACAGCACGCAAGATGACAGTCGAAAACTCACGCCCCACTCCGATTTCCCCTCTCCAACCCACATCATTGATGATTTACAATCAACAGGAATGGTTGATGGCGTCGACAGCAGGGTTGCTTATGCGCCATATGCAAAATTTGACCAGTCAGTACAAGAGAGAGTTGCTTCATTGGATCGATGCAAACTGGCAATTTCAAATAAAGGATCGTTGGCAGAAAATTACAGTCACGATAAAGACTGTGGTCAACAGAGTGCGTGGGTTGCTGAACAAGATCCTTGTATGGGCCGTTCAACTATTCCCTTTCATACTGAATTAGAGTGCGGGTCTCGTGGCATGATGCCCGATCAGATCAGGGGGCAATCCATCTCAGAAAATTTGTGCAAACAAACAGTACAAACTTCTTCTGAAGGGACTGCTCATGAATTGTAGGGAAGTCACTCTCAATTAGAAAGGATGCATTCTCATACGCAGAATGATAATCTGGAGTTAAGGCGATCATCTAGACAAAAGAAAATTCTCGAAAAATTCTCTGATTATCAGTTATTGTATGTTGAAGAGGCAGAACCAGAACTTCTTATCTCTGAGCAAACTGAACCGATTAATTTTAAGGATGCTTGTAACAACAGTGACAAGGATAAATGGCTAAAAGCCATGGAAGAAGAGATGAAATCTCTTGAAACCAATCAAACATGGGATTTGGTTTCTTTACCACCGAATCGAAAGTCACTTAAGAACAAGTGGGTCTACAAACTGAAAGATGAAGGTGGAGGTTCTAAACGGTTCAAAGCTCGATTAGTGGTAAAAGGGTATGCTCAAAAACATGGAATTGATTTCAATGAAATTTTCTCACCGGTTGTCAAAATGACAACAATCCACATTGTTTTGGGACTTGCAGCAGTGTGGGATCTTGAATTGGAACAGCTAGATGTCAAAACGGCATTTCTACATGGCGATGTTGATGAGGAGTTATTCATGGAGCAGCCTCAAGGTTTTGTCAAGAAGGGAAAAGAGCATCTTTTTACAGGTTGAAGAGGAGTTTGTATGGGCTCAAACAAGCCCCACGTCAGTGGTATTTAAAGTTTGATAAATTCATGCTTGCACACAATTTCACAAAGTGTGAATCTGATCCATGCATTTATTATAAGCAGCTCCCTAATGGGGAGTTTGTTATTCTTCTTTTTTATGTTGATGATATGTTGATAGCCGGCACTAGTCTGAAGATTGTTAATAAGTTGAAAGCTCACTTAGCCAGCAAGTTTGCTATGAAAGATTTAGATGCAGCCAAAAGGATTCTTGGCATGACGATAACTCGGGATAGGAAGAAGAAAGAGATTACATTGTCACAAAAGGATTACATTGACAAAGTGGTGGACAAGTTTGGTATGTCTGATGCAAAGGTTGTTCTACTCCTCTTGCTTCTCATTTTCATTTATCATCGGATTTGTGTCCCCAAACACAAGTGGACAAAGACTTTATGGCTCGTGTCCCTTACAAATCAACGGTGGGTAGCATTATGTATGCTATGGTTTCTACTCGTCCCGACATTGTTCATGCGGTGGGAGTTGTAAGTAGGTTCATGAGCAATCCTGGGAAGCAACATTGGGAAGCGATGAAATGCATTTTGAAGTATCTTAAAGGTACTTCTGATTATAGTTTGTGTTTTAATGGCAACAATGTTCAGTTGCAAGGATTTACCGATTCTGATCTTGCCGAAGATTTGGATAAAAGGAGGTCTACTACTGGTTATGCTTTCACGTTTGTTGGGGCTGCTATTAGTTGGGCCTCTAGGTTGCAACATTCTATTGCCTTATCTTCAACTGAAGCTGAATATTTGGCTCTTTCCAAAGGTGCTTGAGAGATGATTTGGTTATAACGATTACTTAGTGATTTGAAGTATAATCAAAACTCTTATATTCTGTTTTGTGACAGTCGTAGTGCCATTTTTATGGCTCGTAATCACTCATCTCAGCGACGATCAAAGCACATTGACACTCATGCTTATTTTGTGCATCATATGGTTGAAGAGGGCAGATTGCAAGTGATTAAGATCAACACAAAGGTCAATCCGGCAGATGTTTTGACGAAGGTTGTACCCAAGGAGAAGTTCGAATGTGCAAGAACTTCTCTTGGGCTTGTAAAGAAAAGATAAATCTGAAAATAAGAGCAGAGGTATGGTAGTATCCGTTGGTCATCAAGTGGGAGTTTGTTGAATAAATGAATCCCAACGGTCAGCCTTCACTCTCATCGCATGTCTCTTCTTATTCGAGGGATATGAAAGGGCATTCTTTCATATATTTACTATTGTTGTATCTTCTAATGTAATCTGATTAAAAGGCTTAATATATATCTTTGCTCAGTGTGGATGTAAGTCAGTTTGACTGAACCACGATAACATTGGTGTTATGTGTATGCTCTGTTTCTTGTTCTGTAATTTCAGTTTATATCTCCATTTTGAATTCTGCAATTCTACAAAACCTAATCTCATTTTAGAAGAGAGTCAACAGAGCATGATTTTTTTGTGTATAATTATAACAATGATTTTTTTAAAACAGAGAAGACTCCTCTTAAAGATTTTGTGAAGAACGGATTGTTTCCACTCCTTTAAACCGTATGATAAGAATTATATTTATTTACTTATTTATCAACAAAAATCTTTTAGCTAAAAATTTAAACTTATGATGCGATAAGGCAAGTTACAAATTTCTTATGAAAGTAGTGTCAGATTTTACTAACAGGGAAATAAGCAGAGTCCTAAAATTTACTACTGTAATTTCATCTGCATTCGATGTTCTTCATATGAAGGTAAATGTAGAGGATGAATTCATTTGTGTTGTGCTAATCTGTGACATGAGAAGAAATGCAACAAGGTAGATATTGACAATGTTCAAAACTCTAACTATATTGATAAATTCCTTAGTAATTGATGGTCAATAACGCTGGCATTTGAACGGGTTTATACTCTTCGCACTCTCCCAAAGATATAAGTGATGTAACAATACATCAATTTTTTTACTTTTTTTTATTTTTTAATGGCACCAAGGGAAAAAAAGGTAGGTAGGGGTTGGATAACATTTTGTGAATTCCTCATCAGGTGGTAGATATAACACGGTTTTAGAACTTAATTCCTTTGAGCCTAAGTAACATGATGTGAATGTTGCAAACAGGTCTTTAATGCTCGACCGAATATTGTAGTAGCTGTTGATCCCAAATGAGCGATTATTATCCCTGACGCCAATTAATAATATTCTATTATCTACATATATTTTTGGCAGATAGAAAAGGTAATGCTTGTTCACTGCAGTATGCCAAGCGACTACATGCAACATACAAGTAACAAATAATTCTCTTACTTTTACTTCTATACCATGTCGCCTGTGAGTGCAAAATCAATGTAGGTGCAAGAATTTAGTATTAATGTGATTAGATGAGAAATGAAAGTCACAACGAAACTATAATGTCAGCACTTATGGGTGGAGGCGCTCACCGAAGCATGTTGCCAAACAGAAGGTGGTGTAGCTACCAGACCCCACGGCCTAGGTGACAGGCTCAGACCTACTGGAAGGTGACTAATAGGGAAAAATAATAAATATGACAAATACCCAGATCTGTGTGCCAGCCATTGGATTGGCTCTCCAGGAGCCGAGGTATTCATTCCAGTCTGAAGGTAATTAGTGCACTAGTAGCCCTTGAGGTGGAAGGGAGGTCAGGTGACTACTTTTTTGAGTTAAGGGTCATAATCTAATGAGGATTCACACCCAAGGGTGAAGGTCATGCAACCCTATAATCTGGCTTAAGTTGTTAACCTGCTCCTTCTATCTTTTGCACAGCTCATTCCCTCGACAGCGCTTGAAAAACAAAACACAAGGTGAATGACTCATAGTCAACCTGTTAGAGAGGTAAGGAGGCGACTGTATTGCAGTTCAAAGACCGACACCGGAATGATCACCATGTTCATTAAAGATTCTAGCTCAATTGTGTAGTTTTCTATTTTGTTTTTATTCTAAATGGTGAGCTATCTGCCACAAGTTTGGCTAGTCGAGTTTTACTGGTTTGCCCATTCAAATCTGTAATATTTGATTGTTTTAATAAAATCTTTTGTTGAGCACGCACCCCCAAAGCCCAGGCTTGACGCCCAAGAAGTGCATCTATGTCCATCCCTCTCTATACTAGTATATGTCTATGCAGGGCAAAGTAATATCAACGCCAGGATTCCATAGTTTCTACTGCTTACACTTAACTGTTATCGATGCACATATGTATATTTTAAAATGTTATTCCAGTTTAGAAGTGGAGGGGCAACACCTCCATTTTATTCTTCTATTTGTTGACTGATGTATGAAATATATTTTCTTTTACACCACAACTGATCTACTTATTTCTATTATTTGTGTGCAAAACTTACAAGTTACAACCATGGCAGATATGTTAATCCGAAAAGTTATTTTAGTCTGAAACTCATTTCTTTCCAAGGCATAGAGAACGATAATCCCATCTTCTATAGTTAATGAGTTGAAGACAACAGTTATAGAATGAAATAGAATGATAGGATGGGGAATACCTTATTAATGGCTTATACATCTAGTGAATACCCTATATAAATCGATTATTTAGGGAGTCAGATTCCCCTATGAGAATCCTAGATTGTCTAGTACGTAGTGGGTGAGTATACCTTATTTGTAACCTTCCTATTGTTCTTGTATTTATCCTGAATCAATAAAATGAATACTTATTCTCGGATACACATTAAGATGTAACACAATTTAAATAAACTTCCCATATTCCAAATTTATACACAGAGTTGACACAGTTATTATTCTGGAAAATAAACCCTTCCTTTTCATTATTTCATTCTGTTATAGAATATTAGCTTTCAAGATTTACCATAACAGTTAGTAATCAAAAGACATACACGCCTATAAATAAGGTTTGTCCCTTTTATTTTCTTTCCTTTCTCTTTCAGGTTACATAAAAGAAAACACAAGCTTTCTAAATCATAGTTAAATTTAAAGAAATGCAATGAAGGACACACCACTACATAAGGCTTGCTCTCCACCCTACCATAATGGCGTCATGAAGCTTCGTAGGCTCTGGCCATACCCCCGAGCAAGGATTTCTTTTAGCTCCAAAAGATGAATGGAGTATTTTCAAATGTATATTTTCTCATCAAATGGATAAGAATAGCATAGCACAAATTTCCTATATCTAAGCTTTTATGTGTTCTATTATTAACCATGATCCATTCAATATGCCACCTTCCTACAAACAAATAACAAAAAGAGAAATGGAATTAGGGAGAAAAACTTTTCTTTTCTTTTTTTCCTTAGGAGAGGGGACTAGAATCTTTTCTCCTTCTTTCCTCTCCTAGCCAAGCCATCTATAGATCGCTATCTCCCCAAAGGGATCTTTTTCTCCTCTTCTCATTCTTCCTATCCTTTTCACTAAGTTCTCCAAAAAGAGAATTGGCTAACTCCCCACTCCTTCTTCCTCCTCCCATATCTAGAAGTTTCACCAATTGCCAACTCTTGGATGGGAAGGTGTGGAGTATACCTACCTCCATCAATGAGTCTTTTCCTTAATGAAGAAGAAACATACACTTGGACAACCCTTCCATCTTTCCATCCCATCCTCTCTTCAAAACTCGTCACTCTCCATAATGAGGTCTTTTCAAGGGTCAAATCATGTCCTAGGGGCACTATTGTATGCCTACTTGACCCCTACCACTACGGTATAGACCCTAGAGGGTTTATTTTTGCATCCTAACCAAGGAAATTGACCAACAACCCTCTTTAAAGACCCATTTAAGGACCTATCCGAATTTCAACTTGGATAATGGTTTGTAAACCTTATCCCCCAACATACAACTCAATTAACACACAAATAAATACCCTCTCAACCCAAAATATAAATCATCCCTTTTATATCAACCCTTTACCACCTTACTCTATCAACTTGTTAACTTTATTTCCTTTTAAGCCTCGAAAGAGGGTAAAATTCATCACCACAAAAGGATTTATTTTGATCTACTCAATGGTCTTCCCTTCTCGTAATGATTCTTCCTTTCCTGCACATTACTGATGAAACTGTAAGCAACAATCGTATATCACATTAATTTTATAGTTGAAATAGATTTAATTTTGCAACCATTTCATTTACAATTTCAACTCATATTCCCAATTTACGATTCCTAACTCCTTCACGACAGCATAAATAAAATGTTAAAATGAAAAGAAAGAATATTATCAAATAATCACACTATTTGTCATCCACAATACATCTTACCATCTATTCAGGAACACATAAAAAATATTAGAGCTTTACTAATCACATGCAAGGTGGGGCCTTACATCCCCCTCCCCTTAGCTTAGACTTCCTCCTGGAAGTCGTTAGGGTCTAAAACATAATCTTTATATAACAATGCATGTAAATCTATTAAACATAATATTTACCTTGCTTTCTTGATGATATAATCCAACTTGCGACTATAAACACACATTAAAACAGTGCCCTGATGCTCTGTCTGGCGGTTATCAACCGTTGCAAAAACCTGATGCCCTCTGCCTGCATCACCAACTATCGGCTCAGATGTCGCTGGTCCCTGAGAAAAACCAGATGTGCCCCTGTTGGGACACATTCTAGCCATGTGACCCTGTTGGCCACATGTAAAACACGCAATACCTCTGCCATAACCTCTACCCCTAGATGGTGCGCTAGACTGTTGCGCACTACCCCTGAAGGTAGACTGTGAACTTTGTGCTAACTGATCAAAGCTGAAGCGTTTTGCACGCCTCCAATTTTTGTCCCCTTACCTCTGCTGGAAATTTTTACGTTTCCCTTGCGATACCTGTTGATGCTGCTGACCACCTTGAAATGGCCCCTGCTGAGATCTAGGAGGTACACCTCCCTAGGGCTAACCTCCTCTAGCACTAGACCCTGCCGCTGAACCACTGCCAATCTGTACACTCATGTGACCTCTTAGTGCCATGGTCAGATTCTCCTCAACAAGGCGTGTTTTCTCTACTGCCACCTCCATGGCTTTGGGTTCGAAGACCCTCACACCACCGCTAAGACGAGCATTTAAGCCCCTGACAAAATGGTGCACCAACATACTCTCATCGTCACCAATCCCTGCATACTATTTGAGCTCATAAAAGTGTTGCTCATATTGCTCAACAGATAAGGCCATATGGCGCAAGGCATGAAACTCGACGCTGACGCCAATGCTCAGATAGGAACCGAGCTCTAAATCTCTCTAAGAACATCTCCCAAAATACTGAGTGAATGTCAATATGGAGCTTCTGCTCCTCTAGCCTCCACCATGTGGATGCAAACCCTCTCAGCTGCATGATAGCATAACGATTTTTGGTGTTACTGCCATACGGGTGCATAGCAAAACACCTATCTAGGTCTATAAGCCATGTTTCGACCTCTAAACCAGTACCTAATCCATCATATAATGGAGGATGTGCCCTGAGTAGGTCTCTCATGTGTGACTCAGACTGGGGAGGAACTTCCCTCACAACCGGATTAACCTGAACCTCTACCTGCCTCGAACCAAGGAGTGCCAAATCCTCCTCAAGCGCTCTACGCGCAGCCTCAATCGTTGTTGGATCCTGCTGACGATCACTGAGCCCTGGTGCATTCTGAGATGCCTGATGCTCCTCCTGGTCTGGAATCATAGGAACAAGAGGAGGAGAGTCAGTCATGCTGACTCTCTCCACAACCGCCTATACGGCCACGACCACGCCCTCTACCTCTTCCGCGTTTGGGAGGCATAATCCTGCACAGACACATCAACATATTAAACAAGGTACACAACTTAAAAACATAAACATCTAAAAGCTTAATGGGTCCATCATAATCTCAGAGTACCCAATGTTTAAACCTAGGCTCTGATACCATGTGTAACGCCCCGCCACGTAACCTTAGAGGTTGTTCGCATTAGGTAGTGAACTTGCATGTTAATTGTGCTTAAACAAAAAAAAATGTCTGTTTAAGTAGTTAATTGCAACTTCCTTTAGGGTTGCGTGGCGAGGCGTTACATAAATGACATATAAAAAAGAGTAAGGAGTCAAAAAGAGTCTCCATTGTAATATTTTTCCTAATATAATAAATTATAATAAATAAATTTCAATTTAATGTTTTTTCCTATAATAGAATTAAAAAAAAATTACTTAAAAAAATTTACACTATTTGTGGTAAAATTGACTAAAAGAGATAAAATATAACAAAATCTCCATTGTAATATTTTTTCCTAATATAATAAAGTATAATAAATAAATTTCAATTTAATGTTTTTTCTTATTTGTATTTAAATTTTATCTAATAGAATTGTAAACATATCATTTTATCTATTTTTTAATAAGTTCGATATTAAATATTTTATATCTATAATAAAAATAATATATTAAAAAATCTTTACACTATATGAGATAAGTTTGAATAAAATATCTAATAAAATAGAATAAATTAAATTAAAATAAATAATTAACCCGTATTTGAATTTTTGGGATATTTTCTTTATGTTAGATGCCTATACTTGACAGATAAGGGGTTTTTCTTTATGGAGGAGACTCTTTTTGATTCCTTACCGTTTGTACCATATTCACCTTTATATTATTTGTATAAAAATGGTGTCAAGGTACAACCGAGAAAAAAATAGTTTGAAAACATTGTCTTCTTGACCAAAAAAGCAACTCAAATACATAAATGAGAAGGATTTACTGAGCTTCAGAAAAGAAACAAACATGAAAAGATGCAGAAGAGAGATGGAAAGTTGAAGCACGCTGGAAACACGTAGCACGTTTGAGGACAAGTGGTGGGCGCTCATGGTTGCAATATATTTTTAGAAAGGATGTCGTAATGTTAAAGCCTAAATGTGCTCATTATCAAGATCTTGGCCATAATTTTCATTTTAGTAAACATGCTCTAAAATCCTCTCGAAACCTTATTGTCAGGCTGCAGAACACCAAATTGGAGAAGCACAGACGGGCTTCTGCACGGCAACGGTGTTCGATTTGCAGGGGGTTGAAGAAGGTGAGGAAAAAGGTTCAAAATAAATGTGATTGCAGGAACTACCTATTGCTGGATACAAATTTCTTCTGCAGTGTCGTCAATTTCCTTTCAATCGCTCTCCTTGGTAATAGATGGTGAAAGATATTTTGTTTATAGTAAGTCATTCATTCTTTTTGTAGGCGTACAGGGCGGTGGCGGTGGCATGATGCATTTACGAGCAGCATTAATGGAGCAGAAGATATTTTACCTCCTTAACTCCACTCAAACAACTATATGTTTGAATGCTTACCGCAGCAAATTTGATGCGACTCTCCCTCCACCAAGTTCAGAATGATTTACTGCATTGAAGATTTGTCGCTTGTCTGGCAATGCCTGCAAACTGGGAGTAGTTTAAACAAACCGCCAACGGTAAAAAGGCGTGAGACAGGTTTCAGGTCGAAACCTCACACCATATATAGCCTATCGGCTAAAAATGGAGTTCATAAAAGGTCGAAAATAAATATATAATTTGAAAATTTTGAAATCAACTTTTTTCAATATCACTTAAAATAATTGATTAACTTTTATCATTGTTCTGGTTGACTATTATATTTAAAGAAATAGTGATTTAGATACGAATTATCTATACTGGACTCTTCATAAATTTGTGAAAAAGCAAATATGTTGGGACTTAAAAGGCAGACACCAAAAGCTCAAATTCAATAAAATTATAAAAAACATCAGGTTGTATTTTGTAAACAATTTGATTCTAACAACAAACAATCCAGATGTTCTGCCATAAAGTCTCTGCAAATTATCCTTTCATTTCAATTAATTACGATTTCTGGGCTCAATATACAAGACTATGTCCAAGTTCTAAGGGGTGGTTTAGTGAAGTTAAAGAGATATTTACAAATATAACTACCTTAGCCATGCCAGGTCTGCTGGGCTATGGTTTAGTTCTCAAGATGGGGTGACTCGGTTTAAAATCCAGGTGAGCTTAGAGCCAACTGATTTTTGAAGTCTCAGTCTGATTAGTTGATATTAACCCAAAAAGACGTTGACTGTACTGTATTGTAGATGATTTGGTGCAGCTTCGTGACAAATAAAAATAAGCAACTCATCACAATGTAAATGCTAAGAATTTCCTTAAGGTAAGATGATGGATAACATTCCATTTAAGCTAGAGAAATACTTCTTGGGTTATTTTCTTGCAGATCCCATATCTACAGATGAATTAATCTTAGCATTATCACAGTTAAAACCACGAAAACCTGGTGTGTCTATTTGCTCAAGAAATTTCCAGGGGGGTTATCAGAAATGAGGAAGCATGGATCCCAAAAGGGTTATCAGAAATAAGGAAGATTGGATTCTCGGCCTGCCCTTGATATTCACTTGTAATGAAAACATTATACGTGTACTATTACACCGTGGGCTGCCTCTAATTTTTACACCTCAGATGATCCCATGAAACTATAACAGCTCGAAGTCCAAAAAGGAATATTTCCAGAAAACTTCAAGCGATCAATGTTTCGGAGGAATTTTCAGCATATACTACTGGGGAAGGGAAAGTGGCTGCACTCGCTTAACAGATTTACAGGCAAAATTCAACTTTAGTCTAGATGGCTTTACTCTTGTTGACATTTCTATGCACATCTGGTCCATAAATAGATATGGCTGATAAGTGCTCGGGTAATAAAACAATACAATAAAATCTATGCTATAACAGCCTCTTGTTGATCTTTTTTAAGAAATCTAACATCTTGCCACTTACTGGATAATTAATAGCAACCCAATAGCTTACCAGTTATCAAAGGACCCAAGTATTATGAAATAAGATTGTCCATTGCAATTGATTATGTACAGAAAGGTGGTACCGCAATACTTTTGTCTGCTATATTGAAATTTTGTTTGGAATTAATCCACAGGAAGAAGATGCAAGGGTGAACATCGTCAATAAGAAGGGAAGACATAAAAACGGTTTAACAAGTATATCTCTTTTGTTGATGGAACCTAATGGACTCATTGTTGGAAATTTTACAAATCATAGTTAGTATGTTAGTTTAGTTGTTGGTGATAATAAAACTTCCTGTAGGAAGTTAGATGGAGTATGTTCCATCATGTAGTTACAAACAACTACATGGATATTGTATATATTCACCTTTTTGGTTGATCAATAGAACATTGAAGCATTGCCATTTTTAACATGGTAACAGAGTGTGCAAGATAATCTGGTGATTACTAAAAGGGCAATAGCAATTGCATGTTTGTCCTGTGAATGAGAATTCGTTCTTCTCTTGGGATGTTAGAGTAGTTGCAAGTGAAAAAAAACTCCAGCCATTGAAGAATGTGCTTGAAGAAGAGTGAGTTGAAGATTGGAGAGAAGTTTGCAACCAGAATTTGGAAGTGAGATTGCTGGAGAATTGTGCTACCATGTCTAAGTTTGAGAGCAGATTTGAATACCCTTTTGGGCATAATATTGCCCTGGCAGATCCATTTTCATAGCCGCAGCTTGTAGAAGGATTGCATGTAGCTGCTTCTGCATTTTAAAGGAAACGTGAGTTTATCATACTAATTGATGGTGGAGATTATAAGAAATTGCCCAACACCATTCAAAGTGGAGAAATAGCGAAGTCCGCCTCCATGGGATCAATAGGTAAGCTAATAAACTTACGGAAGCTGGTTTCTCAAGAAACCTTGGCACCGAAAAAAAATATACAGATGTTATTGAAATGGATCCGAGTTACAATACAGTGTCCGCAAGTTTCTAAATAAACCTTGACAGCCAAAAAAAATTAAATAGAAAGATGTTATTGACTTGGAATTACAATACAATGTTCTGATATCCGTTGTTCTATCTTTGCCCTCTTAATGCTCGAAACAAAAGATTAAAAACTAAAATGGCACAGCCGAGATGGCATTTTCAGATCAATTGGGACTATTTTTCAGCCAATAAATCTTACTTTGCAGTACCCTGCTGTGAAAATTTAGGACTTCCCTCTGTGGGACCAATAAATAAGATAAAACTTGGGAAACCCAGTCTCTCAAGAAACCTTGACAGTAAAAATAATTGAAACACTGATTTGGAATTGCAATACAAATTTCTAAATATGATTGTGTTCTGTTTGAACGTGCAGGTGTATTTGCAGCTAATTAAAACTTTTGAACGATGGTATTATGGTGAATAATAGTGTAGCGAAACATATGAATATTTAAACATGAACAGGCAAAAAAATAAATGGAAATGCAAAACAAAAACAAGATGAAACCTGTGTGTTTGGTGAGGCGCAGGTAAAGGCAAACACTTCTTCACTGTCTCTTCAAAAGCAACTTTCTGGAATGCCAAATGAAAGTTGATGGACTGATAAACTCACCTCACCATCGACCATATTTATGGAGAATACAGACGGTGATGAGAGGCGGAGAAATAACAGCAAGGCATGCAAGTTGGGTGGTTTAATCAATCCACAATAAATATAATCTCTACACTTAAATAGATTTATTTAAAGCCAAATCTCCCTACAGCTGCTGCACCAATCAACTCAGGCGTGTGAACCCCAAGTTGGGCTGCTTTGTTTAGCATGGTGTGCTCTGATGATGCCAGGAATGCCATTAATAGATTAGACATGAGTAGCTGTGAGTTAAAATTTGTTTTCAGGCGTGATGCGAGTTAAAATTTGTTGGCAGTCTATATAAATCGAAGTTCACTTTAGAAGCCGGTAGAGTCTCGGCCGGCCGGTAGTAGTTCATAGTGCTCTTTTTGTCAGGGTACCAGGAAAGGGATACTACTCGAGAAGAAATAACTGCATGCTGCCATCCGCACTTATGCTTCCGCAACTGTTGGTTGATCCACCGACTCTGCCGTCCCTCTAGATGCGTTTGCCCTAGCATCTTTCACCTCTCCCAACTACAACGTCCTCCCAGTAGTTACTTTGTATAAATATCTTCTGCATCTATTTAACAGTGTGAGAAAACTTTCCCGATGACCTCAAAACTGTTGGCGGCAGGCTAAGCCTGTTCTCAGGCGTGAGACAGGTTTGCTGGTGAAAGGTAGACTTGAAAGTCCACTTAAAAAAAGCCTATCGGCTAATTATGTGAATATTGCCCCCTTCCTTTTTAAAATTGGGGAATGGGAATGGAAGGGGTTTATCAAACCAAACTGTTAGTGGAAGACTTAGTTAGCTGTACATTCAACCAAGGGCTGTTGAGGCAAGCAGGTTCTCTCGTCAAGAGCATTCATAGAACTCTTGAAGCTGAACTAACGTTGTGATAATTGAACAGGCCAAAAAAACTACTGACATTTATTTATCTATCTGCCCAAGTATACAAGGTTGATTAATTCTTGTAGATCTAAATTTCCGCAGCCAAGAAATAAAATTTCATGTAAATCTGAAATAATTTTTGAGATATTTAAATCAAAATACATTTCTAGTTAGACTATATCACAGTTATCAAATATATCCCGTTGCAACAGAGAAAAATTCGGGTAGAAGACCTTAGATTACTTGAAAGTTGAAAAGAACTATACACATAAATCCAGAATCTAAAGGAACAAGCTGGGTAAGCTATAAAAAATAAAATTCCCACATCACATTATGTAAGCAATTCATGTTAATATATGTATAAAATGGTTCTTGAATTCTAATCTTACAGTCCAGTTTATATATACATCTTACATGTCTTACTTCCACACACCATAAGATTGAAAAGCATTTCAAATAAAATAGAATTGAACTATATCTTTTATCTTCCCAGGAATGCAAACAATTCAATGGCACATAGGCAACATGATGTGAAAGTTTGGATACATTTTATTTGGAAAACTCCAATAAATCCATAGTCTTATCTCTAAGTAATCACAAGCTACAGCTCTTTTTTGGCTTCTTCAATTGTCTAACCAATCTTCCATCCAATGCCCATAAAAATCTCTTTCTGCTCACTTTTCACTGGGTGAAAGCTAGTTTTTAAGTGAGTTTCAAAGCTTGCACATTAATAAATCTTAATAAGCCTTGCCAATGTTACCAAGAGCTTCTATGTCTAGCAACATAGGTAAACATGGCATTCTTCCAGAATGCTGCCAATCAAATGCTGTCAATCAAATCCTTACATCTGCAATCCAAATGGGATTAGCAGAATGCGTGCCAAATACGAAAAGGCTCTGTAATCCTCTGGGAATCTTTCTTTCTTCTCATAAGAAAGAGTAATTATAGCAGGGTTGAAACAACAACCAAACCAACGAAATTAAGTATACCTGTGGTCACTATAACATCTAATATAATGATTTCTGAAACTTGCTGTAGAAAAATTCTGTCTAAACTTGTCTTTCTTTTAAAATCTTTCAGAGTTTGCCAAGATCCAATAGCGGGTTTTTCTCAAACATCTGAAAGTTGTCATTTCTACATATTTTGGCGATAGATGTTGGTACATTTTACACAGGCTATTATGATGATAAAGATGTGGTTAACCAAAACTAATTTTGAATTGAAAAAAGAAGTTCGAACAAAAGTCAAACCCTAAATGATCCATCCCAAACACAAGGAAGTCTTAAACATTATGCTTGCTGAATTAGTGATATGGTACAGAGTTGAATATTGCCTGCCATTCCTCAACAAGCTTGAGGAGCATGCCTTAGAATTTATGTTTCACATCGTAGAACGGACGACTCGAATGATATAAACCCTATTTTTGAACATGTTATCTAAAACCCTAAATCTATTAAACATTAAAAGGGATCTTCCCATATCTTTTGGAGAAGATGACAATTTTAGCAGGGTTGACGATACCTTTGTGAGAAAAATAGATAATTTGAACTGAAGCAGAGCATCTAACATTTTCTTTTGAAAAATATCAAAATGATGTA
Source organism: Sequoiadendron giganteum (assembly GCA_007115665.2). Lineage (NCBI taxonomy): Eukaryota > Viridiplantae > Streptophyta > Pinopsida > Cupressales > Cupressaceae > Sequoiadendron > Sequoiadendron giganteum. The sequence continues at coordinate 531,963,619 of CM021105.1, forward strand.
TTTTGAAGAAATCAGAGGGAGTGCATATAGCTTCTATGAGGCAACATGACAATTTGAACTGAAGCAGAGCGGATTGGCATTTGTGCATGTATCTGTTGCTTTGCAAATTCAGAACTGCGATTCTCATCAGTCCAAAAGAAAATAACCACATAGATGAGATCTTGTTTTACATATGATGTGTTTATTAATCATCGTGAAAAAACAGAAATAATATGGCAGTCAATCTTATTTACCATAGCAGATACTTCAATGTCCCTTTCTCCTTACTGCCTCAGTTAATATTCAATATTTGTCAAGAACTACCCCTGAAGGTTGAAAAAACACAAAAATAAACCCTTAATTTGGACACAGAAGCGAAAAAATTACAACAAACAGTTTTGAACTAGCATTCACACACCTGAAAGTTTTCGGAAATGGAAGCTCTAATACCCAATGGATCTTCCCAACTTCTTTAATATAGTCCCATAGGTTATTAATGGAATCTATCTGAAAATACCAAAACCAGAACAAACATGAGAAAAAGTGAAACCCAATTGATTGCTAAAATATTCTAATACCCAATGGATCTTCCCAACTTCTTTAATATAGTCCCATAGGTTATTAATGGAATCTATCTGAAAATACCAAAACCAGAACAAACATGAGAAAAAGTGAAACCCAATTGATTGCTAAAATATTCTTGTAAAAACTTACCTTGTCTGTAAATCTGCAAATGTCCTCTCCTGTCTCAACGAATTTAGTGCCATCCTCCATAGGAGGAGTTGATCTGTTTCTTATCATCTTCTCTCTCTACTGCTACTGTTGAAACATGCTTTCCCTCCTAGTATTTTTCTTTTAACACGGACTCAAGTGTTAAAAGACATCTATGCTCATTGTTCACTATGATAAGCATTCATAAAAGCCCATTCACATACTCCAATTGGTTTTTGCTTCCTAATGAGACATTTTTTTGTTTCTACAATATTCAGCTTGTAGCCTGGATATATATATTAAACATCCGGGCATTGGGATTCTATTATGGGTCAATACCTCCTTTACCCTGTCACTTTATGCATGTACGACAACCTGTCACAAGCTATCCAAGAAATCTTATCTTCTAAGACAAGATAAAAAAAGGTAAATATCTTAAAAAGCGTAAATATAATGTAAAAAAAAGAATGGTGTTTTGTTGAAGTTACGCAATTTGTTGCAGATTCCATCTAGAGAGTTTGGAGTGCATTTCATAGAGCTTGAAGTGCATGTGCATTTTATCTTTGATAGGAAATTTGTTTAACTTTAGATAATTCTATAAGGAATAGGAAATGCAAGTAAATTCACAAGGAAAAAAATACGAAAAACAAATCATATCATTTGACACTTCACAATTTTCATTATATTTAAAACTTTGTTTCAAAGTCGTTTTCTAGTGAATTTTGAAGAAGAAACAATGTTTGAAAGAAGCGATCATTTGATCAAAAATTATTATGGAAGCACATCCATTGGCTTGATATTAGTGAAGAACAAACATCTCTCAAAAGAAAAGACGCGAGCATCTTTAATCTTCATAAATCGCGAAAGCCTAAAGAGAGTTATACAAGGTTTTATGAAGGCATTTGTAAGGATAGCACTTAAAAACAAGATAAGCACACATTTTGGTTATATCAAACAAATCTAATAAGTATGGAGCTCCTAAAGATTATTGTTATTGCTCTCAAGGCATAAGAGTTGTGAATAAACTTTTAATTATGCCAAAAGGAACCTCAAGTTCCAAGGATTTTGGAACTTAGAGTAATATGGAGGGTGTGTAATGTCCACCTATGTGATAACTCTTGCTTTGTCTTGATGTTTCTTTATAATTGGATTAAAGGTTATATTATGTTGATTATGACAAGATGTAATTGTAGGATGGATATGTGCCTTCTAGATTATATGTTTTCATTGGTTATTATATATTGCTTTGACTATGATCTCTATTGTCAAAATTGATGCTTCATCTCAAGTGTGTAGGAAATATATAGGTGTTTGACCAATGAAAAGGTGTAGAGAAAAATGACATGGATTCACTTGAACCTTCTCGTCTTACCTAGTCCATGTGGTCAACTTAGTAACCCTATGACTCTTGTGGGTATGTTTGATTGTTTAACCATCCTATTTAGATGTGAATAAAAGGATGTTCCCTATGTTTATTTGTTTTCAACTAATTTTGGATCCTTGTGTTTTAAATAGACTCGTATTTTTCTTTCCATGTGTTTATTTAACTCTTGATTTCACTTGCATTTTATTAGTTTTCATAATGCTTGATTTGGAATGTTTATGAATATCCTATATGCTTAAGTTGAAGAGTTGTTTATTTTGTTTTCCTTTGTAAAATGGTCTTATGCATATTAATATTGTGAACTTTTAAGAAATACAATAAGCTAAAAGAAATCATTTGAAATTAAAATGCATTAGTCAATTGTATGAAATTTCTCTATTAGTCTAACTTGTTGAGTGTGAAAAGGAACAAAAAGTGACTTTGGGGTTAGGGTTTTTTGAGTGAAAAGGGAAAACAAAAGGGTTTTAGAATTTTTATTTTTGCTCTATTTTTCCCTTTATTGTATGAGTTCTTGGTTGTTGCAAATGGTTCTTGTGCATGTCTTGAGGTTTCTTAAGGGTTAGAAGTTAGATCAAATCTCAAGAAAGTTTGTAAGGTTGCTTGTGTGGTATGCAAGACAAATCTTCTCCATTTGAGCTTGAGGGTTTACATAGTAGTTCAAAATTATTATTTTGGTTAATTTTTCTGCATATACTTGCTTGGATTTTAGTTTTGACCATGTCCATAATGGGTGGTGGCATCCGGTTTTCAATTCATAGGTTGTAATTTGAACATGAATCTTAGTTTAGCTATTATATATTTTGTTGCATGCATTCATTTTTGAAAATTTTAAATTAGTGCAATTACTTCAGCAAAATTGCTTCAAAATCTTGTGTGATATGAAAAGTGTGTTGTTGTGCTTCATAGGCTCATAAGGGTGTTCTTATTTTTTTAAAATTGAAGGAATTTTGAAGCTTCCATCAATGGTGAATGTGATTTTTCTTGATTCTTGAAATATAACATTTTAATTACGGAGCATGGTGAAACCATTGTGTGAGATGAAACGTCTCATTGTGTAAATTTGATTTCCTATCTTTTAGATGTGGGTGTCATGATTTTTGGCCTCATTATTATTAGATTATTTATCCACATGGTGTTATGCATTGAATGGTGTGTAAAAACCATGTGGAACCCTTGTGTGGATTATTTTGGTGGCTTGCTTGAGACCCTAGTTTATGTGTGAGATTGGTTGTGCTAGAAGTATATTCATGGTCTTATTTCTCCATAGCTCGAGGGTTACTTAGAGTTGTATAGGAACCTATTGCACTTGATGATGGTAATACGGTTGGGAGGTGAGTAATGTCAACTATTGGTTCCTTTCTTGGAAGTCTCTTGGGAGTTTGAAGAGTTCACAATTTGGTATTCTACTTGGTTTACATTTATTGCTTCAAATTGTGTAATGGTTGTAATCATGTTCTTAGCATGTTTGGAAAAATCTTAATAATAAGATGAAGATTTAATTTGCCTAAGAATTTGAAAGGAAAATAGAAGTTATGATATATTTATTATTTAAATTCATTGAGTAGATAAAATCGATGATATAGTGTTGTGGAGTCAACATTATGTTAGGAATTGAATTACTCATTTATGTTTGTCACATTTGATGTATGATGTCAATTCTTAGAAATTGTATGTTATTTTATGAGCATTGTTATGATTGTTAGTATAATCAATAGTTTATGCTTTACATTTGATTTTGATAAGAGTTAAGACTATTCATGTATGTTGCTTTTCGTATAAACAAAATATGGGTACATGCTAATGTATAGTATCATTTTGGCTTAAAATGAATCTTTAGATTTTGTGAATTGATTACACATTGATTGGAACCTAGAGAACATAGTGAATGGTTGGTTCAATCCATCTCTAAACAATACTTGGATCAAGGTTCTTATACCTTGTTTTGGGGTAAGTGCAAACTAATAGGTCCACTTTTAGTAAAAGTGTCAAGTTTGAATATTATTTTGATAGGAATGGGTACCCATTTAAGATCAGACTCTTGAACTTAAATTTATACTAATATGAAACATGTGTTGGAAGTTTGGAGAGATTGTTGAAGTTTGTTGTTGATGATGTTGTTTGGCAACATGAGCTTGGATGGTTCGTAACGACATGATACAGTGTTGTCATTCACGTCAACATTGTTGTGGATCATTTTGATTAATCCTAACAAGTTTTTGAGGTGTTGTGGAAGGCATTCATGCAAAGTTGAGTTGGTCTGGAAATTTCAGTTGCATATAAATTTGACTAAGTGTCAAATTTGTCAGTTTAGTGTAATAGTGAGTCAGTTTTTGGGTCTACACCACTCCGCAAATGAAGATATCACTTTGTGCTTCTAACATTAATTTGGTGGATGTCAAATGCACCTAAATTCAATATTTCATCTTGATTGGACAAACAGTTTGAGAGATATGAGTAACAAGGTTTGGCCTGGCAATTTACAATTGCTTTTTGTATAGTGTGTTTGTGTGGGAGAATCCACACTTCTCTGTAAATGAGTTTTTGGCCTTGTGGTATTGAGGATAAGTTTTAAGTTGTCAGTTGAGTATGGATTCCAAATGGTATCAAGTTTTGAGGTTCACGTGTCAATATGTGGATACACAAATGAAGGCTTTTGTATTTAGGTATTATATGGAGCCGACCTAATATGTTTGAAGGTATGCAAAGGTTAAATATGTATTGCTATCTTATGTGAGATCTATTATAGGTCCATGTAGACCTATCTTAAGGGGTTTTAAGATTTGAATTATAGCGTGTGTTATGGATGATAAGTTTTGGAGCCAACAAGTTACATTTTGGGTATTACATCTAATTAGGCCAACCTAATTAATATTATACTTGATGTGAGTATATAAGATGGATTGTTTTTTCATTTTTTTGATGAGATAGATGTCAAATGTATTGTGTGTGATGTGAATTTAAGAAGAGTAGTGCAAAATTAAGTTGTGAATGCTAAGTTGAAGATTAGAATTATGTGAATGAAGAGTGAGGCAGAGTGTTGAATTAGAATAAGATAAAGTTTGTTATTGTGCTTCAATGGAACTGTAATTCATGCATACATAAGATTCAATTGTAATAGTTCAAAAATAGGTTGTGAGCCACCATCTCTCTTCTATCTTTTTCTCTATGGATAGTGATTCCACCTATAGCGAGCATTTATATAATATACTATAACTAGTTATAATATATTGTGAGCTAACCCTCACCGTGGTTTTTCCCATTTTGGGTTTTCCACATAAAAATCTTGGTGTTCATGTGTTGTGTGATGTTGTGAATGTTTCATGTTTTATTTCCTTACTGCAATTGACTATGCATTAGTGATTGGATGTTTAATGTTTGAATGGTTTAAGAGAATACCGATTCACCCCCCTCTCAGTATTTTGGGTCCCCCCCTCTGAATGTTTTGGGTGTTCAATAATTAGTATTACAGCTTGATTCCTTGGAAGGAGCTTAACCGCTTTGGGAAGGTCTTGGAGATTGAACACATGGCTGACAAAAAGTTTCATATTCCTCTAGAAAAGATTTCTACTTTTAACTTTATAGAAGAAGATTGCATGCTTGACAAAGATGGAGAACTCAAAGTTTCTCTTGAAGATCTGGAAAGAACTAAAGGTGAAAACAAATATCTAAAGGAAAATGTCAAAGAAGTAAATGAATGTATCAAAAATTGAGAGATCAAATCAAGAAGTTCAGATAAAGGCATAAGGAAGTCAATGAAAAATTGAAGTAGGCAAATAAAAACATCATTGGACTAAAAGTGCAAGTTGAAGAAAATAAAAGAGTTGAGGAATGTCTAAATACAATGATGAAAAGAAAATCTAATGGATGCATAAGACTTGAACAAGAAGTGGTAAATATGAGATCAGATCTAGAGAAAGCAAGAAGTCATGAAGATAAATTCAAGGTGAGTTCTATAATGCTTGATGAGATGATTGCAAGTTAGAAAACATCCAAAGACAAAGGTGGTTTAGGATTTGAAAAAGGTGAAAGCTCAAAAATAAATCAGACACCTAATGCATAAAATAAGATCAATGAACTAGAGAAGATTGAAGACAAGAAGAACAATGGAAAGATCTAGAATCAAATAAATGAAGCTAGAAGACTTCCGGTTAGACAACCAAATTCTCAAAGGTACCCATCTTTCAATGGTTTTTTCTATTATTGCAATAAATTCGGACATAGCGAAAAAGAATGTAGAAGCAAAATGTATCAGAATGTTTCATCTTCACTGGTCAATGTTTTACACGTAAAATATTTGGTCATAGAGCAAATGAATGCAATAGTAAAACGATGAATACATATAACAATGGTAGAATGATTCAATCTTTCAATGGTTACTATTATACATGTTATGGATTTAGACACAAGGCTAATCAATGTAGATCTAGAGTGAATGGAAGGAATATTGTAAAAAAAATATCACATGTCACAATTGTAGTAGACCTGGACACATTGCTAAATTTTAGAGAAGCAAAAATACAAGGAAGGATAATTCGATAAAGAGAAATGAACAAGTTAAAAAGGTTGATCTGATTGAAGTAAAGAAGGAAATGGAAAAGATTTGGAGAAAGAAGGAAGAGACATAAGACAAGGGAGAATATGTACCATGTAAGGAAAAGCAGAGGTGTGGAAATGCTTTCCTAACGCTAAAACCACAGAGGAGATGTGCAAAGACCAGTTTTAAAACATTAAAACACTTAAGATGAACACATGCAGGGTAACAAGAGTAACAAAAATAAAATGATTTCAGAGATAACACCAGATTTACATGGGAAAACTCTTTCGAGTAAAAAACCCACCACACCAAGAGAGAAACACTTTGTATTATAGTAAGCAAAAGATTACATACAAAGTTATAGCCCTCACTCTCTGATAGTTAGTTCATAGAAGCACTAGAGTTTTCATGCACTCACTGTTACAATGTTATTCCGGCATACAATGAATATAAAACTCTACCAACACTTTTACAGTATTCTCCTGCTCAATTTCTACAAATATGTCCTCTGATTTCTAATCAAGACCGACTATTACAAGTCTCTCTCCAACCACCAATTAGGGTGCATTAAATTCAATTCTTCACTAACATGCCAAATCAATCTCGGATCGGATCCACCTTCAAACTTGCATCGAGCCACCCCCGTAATAAATTTGTTGCAGAGAACATACTATTTGGGCTCTGCCAATCGCCAAAATCTGATCACAAAAGAACTACATAAGATATCGCTTTTCACCAATCCAGCTTCCGACAATAAATTTTGTTTTGCAACAACGAGGCAAAAACAACCAATGAGAAAATTCCATGTGTTGAACTGTTATTCGTTCCGCCGCTTGACAAAGCAGTGATCGGTCAACTATCATCGGGCTCCGAAAACCCTTCGTCATCGCTAATAGTTGCATCACATTCTGAGCTGACAACAATCTGTTATCGCCAAAACACCGACCGCCAGCCCTATCGGGTCCCACAACCCACGTGTTCACCGCTCAGGAGGTTTTGGGGCATCTAGGAGGGAATCTCCAAGATTCCCATGAGCCTGCCCAGAACGAGCTTTCGAGACTGCCACGTGTTCACCACTCGCGCACTTCGCTTGGCCTATGTGGAAGCCGTTGGAGCTCCTTCAAGGAATCTCTAGAATCATCCGCTAGATTCCCCAGGGAACTCCTGAGGTGCAGACAATTTTCTACGTCCGAACAACCCTCCGCATAAAGCAGCTCAAGGCCCACCATCTCTTTCGCTGCGCTCACCACTTTGACAAGCCGTCATGCGTCATGCACACAAGTGATTCCACTTGGCGAAAAGGTAAACAATGGTACTTACCTTTAGATGTCACAGAAAGCAACCAGCACCGTCAGATGAAGCTGATAGCAATCATTGATGCAAAGCATCGACACATCGGCATGACAAAGCAAAACCTCTCGCCAATGGGTGACCAATCCTCTAATAAAGTTGAAGCCTTCAAACAAACCGCCAACTCCACGCTCGTCGGTCCATCATTGTGACAACCCTCAGAGCCTCACCGATCAGACAGAGTCTCAGTGACCAAGGGGTCAAGCCAACCAAATGAGAACACCGTGGTAAAGTGATAAGGGCATAAATTTGTCAAACCTTTAACTGAGGTCCAAACCAATAAGTTGAGGCACATTTTCCAAAAAGCTCCCACTTGATGAAGACTTATTGGCTTCCTCCAGACTTCGAATTCATTTAAGATCATAGGCCCCAAGGCCCATTGAACTTGCACACCATCTGAATGTTTTTGAGCTCACTGGCTTTGTCAATGCATCAACGACATTTTTTAGAGTATCCACCTTTTCTAAAGAAACCTTTCCATCCTCCACATTATCTCTCATGAAGTGATACTGCACATCAATATGCTACGTCCTGGCATGGAAAGTTGGATTTTTTGCCAAACAAATGGCTCTTTGACTATCACAGAAAATAGTGATTTTCCCTTCATTAAAACCAATATCAGAACATAAGCAGTTGAGCCAAACAACTTCTTTGCAGGCATGAGTTGCTACCATGTATTCTGCCTCCATTATGGACAAAGCGACTACAACCTATTGCTTGCTCATCCAACTGATTGCACCACCATTTAACATGAAAGTATATCCATTGGTGGATCTTCTGTTGTCAATGTCCCCTGCCCAATCAGAGTACACATACCCACGAATGTTGAGAGTTCTTTGTCATGCAACCAAATTTCCATGCTAACACATAGCACATTCTGAGGTACCTCTCAAATATCTAAACACTCTCTTTACAACATCCTAATGCGTCCTTCCTAGATTTTCCATAAATCAGTTGAGTACTCCCACTGCTTGGGAAATGTCTAGCCTTGTACAAACCATCGCATACATTAAACTGTTGACAACACTCACATAAGGAACTTTGGTCATGTCTTCCATCTCAGTAGCAAATTTTGGACAATCTTCAACAGATAGTTTTGTTCCCTACGTAACTGGAACAACTAGTTGCTTGCAATCACTTATATCAAATCTCTCCAGAATAGTGTTGATGTACTTACTTTGGCTGACCCAAAGCTTTCTGCCATTTTTGTCCCTGGTTACCTCCATCCCTAGAATATACCTTGTTGCACCCAGATATTTCATTTCAAATGTTGCAAACAGCTGAGATTTAAGATCATAAATCATAGACTTACTATTTCCTATGAACAACATATCGTCCACGTATAGGGTAATAATAAGCACACGATCATTTTTAGTTTTAAAATACACACAATGATCAGATTTTGATCTCACAAATCTCATAGACAACACAAATGTGTCAAACTTATGGTACCACATTCTAGGAGACTGCTTCAAACCATACAAAGATTTCTTTAATTTGCTGTTCAGACTTTCTTTACCTTTTTCAACAAAGTGTTCAGGTTGGGACATGTAAATTTCTTCTTCTATCTCACCATGGAGAAATGATTTTTTCACATCCATCTGCTCGATCTCTAAGTCATACGCGACTACAAGTGACAGCAAAAATCTGATAGATGCCAGCTTAGCTACAGGGGGAAAAAAATCTCCATAATCAATTCCCTCTACCTAGGAATACCCCTTTGCAACCAACCTTGCTTTATACTTCTCAGCACTGCCCTCAAGACCAGTCTTCTTCTTAAATACCCATTTACAACCAACAAACTTTCTTCCTTCAAGCAAAGGTACCAAATCCCAGGTTTCATTCTTTTCCAGTGATTCCATTTCTTCATTCATGGCTTCCAACTAGGAATTTGCATCGGGCATATTAATTGCCTCTTTAACAGGCATAGGCTCCTTAGTGCTAGTAATTAAAGCGTAGGCACAGTTTGAATCCAAAATGGAGAAACCATACCTGTCAGGTTGTTGTTTTTAACTTGTAGACCTTCTCACTGGCTGAGGTTGTGGTTCTTCATCTTCAAAACTCTCAGAGCTGCTAGAGCTCTCCTCAGTTTCAAGTACGCCATGTAGTTCTCCTTCTTTTGGAGTTTGAGGAATCTCAACTGCATCATTCTTCTTTTCTCTTTGATTTGTCTCTAGTTGTGGATCAGTTGTAGAAGGTTTCAACTCACGAAATATTACACTTTTGTTGTACAAAACCTTCTCAGTATCAGGATTCCAAAGCTTGTATCCCTTCACACCAACACCATAGACGATGAAGATACATTTAACAACCTTTTTTTCCAGCTTAGATCTTTTCTCATTTGGCACATATGCATATGCCTCATAGCCAAAAACATAAACATGTCTCAAAGAAGGCTTCTTACCAGACCATGCTTCCAAAGGTGTCTTATCAACAAGAACAGAGCAAGGAGAGTGATTTACCAGGTAACATGTTGTAGCCACGGCCTCAGCCCAAAACATCTGCTCCAGACCAGCACTGCTCAACATACTCCTTGCCTTTTCCATCAACGTCCTGTTCAACCTTTCAGCAACTCCATTTTGTTGTGGAGTATAAGGTGTAGTTTTATACCTTTTAATCCCATGGTCCTTACAGTATCTATCAAAATCTGTAGAACAAAACTCACCGCCATTATCCATCCTCAAACATTTTATTTTCCTTCCAGTCTAATTCTCAACCAAGTTTTAAAACTCTTTCAAATGACTGAACATTTCTGATTTACTTTTAAGAAAGTATATAGATTCCCTTCTCGAATAGTCATCAATAAAAGAAACATAATATCTAGACTTCGATAATGAAGGAATATTTACTAGACCAAACACATCAAAATGAACATAGTCCAGTACACCAAAAGATTTATGAGAACTCGAGGAAAAGGAAACACGTTGTTGGTTTCCATAAATGCAGTGTTCGTAGAAATCGAACTCAAGATTACAATCTACAATCCCTTCAACAAGATTTTTATTTTTCAATGTTTTTAAACCTTTCTCACCTATGTGATCGAGTCTATGATGCCACAACTTGGTCTTCTCTATTGAGAATTTGACCTCCATCGCATTTGCAGCCAAAGAAGCATATTCATCTTTCTCTACAAGAACAACTTTGCTTGAATTTACAGAGGGGTTGTTGCATTGAACAGGTCGTGCATCCAGCTTGTACAAAGTGCCAGTACACACACTCTTATCTAGCACCATTGCACCCCTAGCCATCTTACATCCTTACTCGAGAAAGAAACTTCTACACCAACATCATTTAGCTTACTGACAGAAAGTAAATTTCTAGCCAAACGCGGTATATGCAGTACGCCACCAATGCCTTTGACTCTCCTGTCAGGAAACTAAATTCTGACTCTACCTCGGCAAACAATCTCCAACGTTGAATCACTTGTCAGGTACACCTTTACACCATCATACTTCTCATACTTGGTGAACCATTCTCTATGAGACGTCATGTGAAAAGATGCACCCAAATCAACCAGCCAGACATCATCTGATGCTTGAGTTGTCAAGGCTACAATGAAAGCATCTGCATCACTCTAAGAAGAGTCATAGTCTGAAGAGTTACTCTTCTTCTTCTTCTCCTTGCAATCCTTTCGGATATGACCAGGCTGCCCACAATTCCAGCATTTCACCTTGGACTTTTTACCAGGAGACTTCGATCTTCCTACAGATTTAGATTTGGACTTCTTGTCCTTCTTCTTGCCTTTCTCCTTCGATCTACCTCAGACAACAAGGGCCTTTTTGGCCATCTCTGAAGACTTCCTCTGCATCTCTTCAGATAGCAGCGAAGCAACCATATCTTTCATCTTGAAATTAGAAGTCATACTTCTAATAGCCATCACCAGATGATCCCAAGTGTCAGGTAACAAAACATAACAAGAGCATGCAACGATCCTCCTCCTCTATCTTTACACCCATAGATGCGAACTGAGCAACACTCATATTAAACAAGTTCAGATAGTCTAAAACATATGCACCTTCCTCCATCTTCAAGGAGTACAAATTCTTCCTCAGGAATAACTTATTTACCAAAGACTTTCCTTGATAAATATCTCCAAGCTTCTTCCATAACGAAGCTATAGACTTCTCCTCATGGACATTCAGGAGTACAGAATCGGCCAGAAAAAGTCTTATTAGACCTCTCACTTTTCTATCTGCGAGGTCCCATTCTTCTTGCTTCATACCTTGTGGCATAGTTCCAGACACTACTACCTAGAGGTCTCTATCCACTAATAGGTCTTCCACTTTGAGTTTCCACAACTCAAAGTTGCCACCATTGAATTTCTCAATATCAACTCTTCCTGATGTACTCGCCATCTTAGATAGAACTAAGTTCTAACTTTGCAAGACTCCCATTGGAACAGTATTAGCACAAAAAATAAGCCCTACTAACAAGGATAACACAATTGGCCAGGTTTTGATACCACTTCTAAGGAAAAGCATAGGTGTGGAAACGCTTTCATAATGCTAAAACCATAGAGGAGACGTGCAAAGACCAGTTTTAAAACATTAAAACACTTAAGATGAACACATGCAGGGTAACAAGAGTAATAGAAATAAAATGATTTCAGAGATAACACTAGATTTACGTGGGAAAACTCTTTCGAGTAAAAACCCCACCACACCAAGAGAGAAACAGTTTGTATTACAGTAAGCAAAAGATTACATACAAAGTTACAACCCTCACTCTCTAATAGTTAGCTCACAACAACACTAGAGTTTTCATGCACTCACTGTTACAATGCTATTCCGACATACAACAATACAAAACTCTACCAACACTTTTACAATATTCTCCTGCTCAACTTCTATAAATTTGTACTCTGATTTCTAGTTAAGACCAACTATTACAAGTCTCTCTCCAACCACCAATTAGGGTGCATTAAATTTAGTTCTTCACTGACACACCAAATCAATCTTGGATCAGATCCACCTGCATCGAGCCACCCCCGCAATAAATTCGTTGCAGAGAACATACTATTCGGACTCTGCCAATCGCCAAAATCCGATCACAAAATAACAGCATAAGATATCACTTTTCACCAATCCAACTTTCGAAAATAAATGTTGTTTTGCAACAACGATGCAAAAACAACCGATGAGAAAATTCCACGTGTCACACTGCTATTCATTTTTATGCTTGACCAAGCAGTGATCGGTCAACTATCATTGAGCTCCGAAAACCCTTTGCCATCACTAACAGTTGCATCACATTCCGAGCCCGCAACAATCTGCTATCGCCAAAACACCGACCACAGCCCTATTAGGTCCCACAACCCACGTGTTCGCCACTCAGGAGGTTTTGGGGCATCTAGGAGGGAATCTCCAAGATTCCCATGAGCCTGCCCGGAATGAGCTTTCGAGACTGCCACGTGTCCACCGCTCACGCACTCCGCTTGGCCTATGTGGAAGTCGTTGGAGCTCCTTCAGGGAATCTCTAGTAGCATCTGCTAGATTCCCCGAGGAACTCCTGAGGCACAAACAAGTGTCTATGGCTGGACAACCCTTCGCATAAAGCAGCTCGGGGCCCACCATCTCTTTCGTTGCGCTCACCACTTTGACAAGCCGCCACGCATCATGTGCACAGGCGATTCCACTTGACGAAAAGGTGAACAAATAGTACTTGCCTTCAGATGTCGTAGAAAGTAGCCAACACCATTGGATGAAGCCGATAGCAGTTGTTGATGCAAGGCATTCACACATCGGCATGATAGAGAAAATCCTCTCGTCGATGGGCGACTGATCCTCCGATAAAGCCGAAGCCTTCAAACAAACCACCAAATCCACACCCATTGTCCATCTTTGTGACAACTCTTAGAGCCTCGCCGATCAGACAAAGTCTCAGTGACCAAGGGGTCAAGCCGACCAAATGAGAACACCGTGGTAAATCGATAAGGGCATAAATTCGTCAAACCTTTAACAAAGGTCCAAGCCGGTGAGTTGAGGCACATTTTCCAACATACCATTCTCTGGTGCAAATTTTTCCTCTGAAAACTAAGCCAAGAGCTATGGCTTAAGGGGAACTTTAATGGATATCTTATATCCCGCACCAAAAAAGAGTTGTTGAGGTTGTAGCATGAAGATATGTGATGTAGATCAATATGCTTGATCTATTGGTGAAGATTTTGGAAGAAAATATGTCAATGCAGAATTTTGCAAAGCTTTGAAATTTGATTGTGCATACAAATCAAGTGTCGCTAGCTTTATGTGTTGAAGTATTCAATGCAAAATTAGGTCAAATCGAAGGGTTATAAGCAAATTCACTAAAGAAAATTCATTTCACAAAAGCATTTGAAGAGAAGAAGAGTTGCGAGAAGAGAATTTGAAGTGCATAAGGCTATCTTAGGTTCAAAACATCAAAATCCTAGTTTGATGAACAAAGTTAAAAAGGTATTTCACAAATCTTGCATGCCCTAGTTTTTAGAAATCTTTGTTTGAAATTAGTTTGGATCTATATTGCAATGGCTACACCAAAGGTTATAGAGGTTATCGAGAAACCATGACCTAAATTCAAAAGATACCTTGTGAAATCCATGGAAGATGACCCACAAGGCACATTCTCTCATATTCCATATGGGATTTTACTGACTGAGGATATTAGGGCATATATTCATGGAAAAATGGATCTCTTAGTTTGTTAAGTGATGTATGGACAAATGAATTAGCTAGTGAGGACTTCACCCTAAAGCCAAAGTATAAAAACCTAGTTGAAAAGAAACTGGATGTGTGGCAGTGGTTCCCTAATTTATTTTATGATGTCAAGTGGATTAGAATGGCCTTAAGCAGAGTTCATGAGCAGTTTTTCTAGACTGATATACCTCACATTATTACAAAGGGAGTGATAAGAGAGTTCACTGGTTTATGCTCCACCAAACCCATTCCCACTCTGAAGTCTATTAAAAATAAGGAGGTGATGGAGAAAACATTTGATCAGAGAGCCCTTGCAGTAAATCCCATTAGAAATCCAGGTGATAGGTATTTTTCTATGGTTATTGGTTACAAAATCTACTTTACCAACAGAGATAAATTTATTTTTTCCACCGCGATCCATGTGGCACATGATATGATATAAAATGGTGCGGACTATGACTTGTGTGAGATGTTTAGGGAATAGTTAATGGATAATCTAAAGCGAGCCAAGGAAAATAAATATGTGTTTAAGTATGGCACTTTGGTTATGTGCTTACTCTTCTAATTTTTTAAGGAGCTTCCCATAATTGGAAAAGTAAAATGGGTAAGTGGAAGACCTATTGTGCATCAAATTGTAGATTACATGAGGGGCCTTAGAGATATCAATGCACAAGATGATGCCCTTACTACTTTCTTTACAGTATTTTAGAAAAGAATGTGTGAGAGAGAAAGGATTCCTAAGAAAATTGTGGAAAGGTAGATAAATTATATCACATTCCTAGTTTCTACAGATCATTGTATCATGGAAGTAGTGGAATCGAGATCTATTTGGGTTCCTGAATTAGGATATGAAGTGAAAGAGGCAGATCTTATTGGCTATGTTGATATTTTATTGAAGATTCTAAAGGATGAAACAAAACCTAGATATGTGAATTTTGAAGAAAAGTCCATGGAAGTTCATATGGAATAGAAGAAACCACATATCAAGAAGAATGTTGATGCTATGGTGCATGTTTATGCCAAGGAAATGGTCATTTATAAAGAAAATTTATATTATGCTAGACAAAGAGCTAGAGTAGACATGAGTACTAGAGAAGCTTTAGGTAGTTCAAGGAGATCTGGCAAAACAACTACCACACCACCATCTGTTCAAAAGTACTTTGGGGCTTTGCCTAATATTGGAGAGTAAAGAAAGTCTACTGCCAATCCTCAAGTAAGGGATAAATTCCCCCTGGTTGTGCATGCTACCAAGGCAAAGAAGAAGAAAATTGCCGCCACCGCACCTCCTATTGCCCCTACAAAAAGAAGAATTAAACAAAAGGCTACCAGAGAGAAGGGTATTGGTATCAATTTTGATAAAGAAGAGGAAGAGTTGGAAGAAGAACCACAATTGGTCTAGAGAGGAAGAAATGGGGCTTCATAAGGTGAAGCTAGTGGAAAGAGGAAAATACATGATGTTATTGACACCGAAAGTGAGGAAGAAATAGAAAAATGTAAAGAATAATTCAAGATTCACATGAGGGAAAAGAAGAAGGAAACCAAGAAGGAATCTATGGAGAAGACATAGAAGGAAACAAAGAAGACTCTGATTAAAGTCAAAAAGTAGAAACAAGCTAAATCGGTAAGGCCTCACTCCTAATGAAACCTGGGGCACTATTTAATACCATTTTGCAAAATGAGATGTTGAAGGAGACCACAAATTTATATAAGGATGTGAATGAGGTAGATAAGGCCACCATCATAGAGGTCATAATCAAATATATTATTGTATTGGAAGTTGATATGCAAAATATCAAGAAGGATATTCTTGATGACTTATGGAATATTTTGTTAGAAAGGAGACAAGAAGCAATAAAAGAGCATGAAAGGCTAAAAGATGAAGCATTGGAAAGAGTTGGTGCTCCACATTTTGAAGATGACAGAACCACATTGGCTACTATATTTAGCAAGGATTTGAGGAAAAAACAAAGGGTTAGAACCCTTATAGGAAAAGACAAAGTTAACCTCGAGAGAATTCAGAAGGAGAGAAATGACAAAGCAGAGGAGATTGTACAAAAGTTAGGATTTACTCTAGTGGTTGAGGAAGAAGTGAATGATGATATCACTACTCTGAAACCTAATACAAAGGAAGAAGTGTAGATAGATGATGATCAACATGAGCAAGATACAAATGAGGAAGCTGCATAGGATAAAATTCCTTCGGAAGTAGAGGACGTGACAAAAGAAGATGACAAGGATGCAATGATCAAAGAAGAAATTGCAAAGGAAAATTTCACCACTCCTCCTATTGTACAAAATGATGAAGTTACTCCTCTGACAAACATTGAAAATTCTGCAGAGGAAGAGAACACTAACAAGGTTGATAATAAAAATGATGATGCGGAGAATGAAGAAGAAAAGATTGATGAAGAGAAGGAAGAAGAGCATAAAGAAGATGAAGACAAGGATAATGATGCATCTGAAGATGTAGAAAAATTCAAATGAGTTGACTCTAGAAAGGTTGTAGAGGATGAGGGAAAGGTAGTGAAAGTTGCTAAGGCTTCTAGTGAATCTTTTGGATCCTCTAGGGATTCCTTGAAGAATCTTTTGAGAATGCAATCTCAATTTCAACCTATTGTATCATCCCAATTGTCATAGCTTTTGATGCAACAAGGAAATGTTGTTTTGGACAAGATATCTCCCATTCACAAGCTACAACTAGGAGACATGTTCCATGCATCTGTGAGGAAGGAGATCATTGAATCACATCAAAGGAGCGGGGAATTAATGCATGAAGCGGTTAAGGCATTTAAAGAGATCATACTTAGATCAAACATTAACACTACACTATTTGGTATGGAAAGCTTCAAACTGCTAATTCATTCTTTCAAAACATATGCATCCAGTCTTAAGAGGAAGCTGAGAAAAAAGTAGAGAAAAGGTTAAGTGATAAGAAGATGTTAGAGATAACAGAGAAATGCAAAATTAAACATAAAAATCTCTCTGAATTGCTAAAGGATGCAAAAGTGTGTGTTGAAGGGGTTAAGGCATTATACCAATACAACATGAAGTGGCTCAGAGTCAAACAAAGCATAAGAAAGGAGATGGACTCCATTGAGTCCTAAATCAATTTTGTCTCTAGTGCATATGATCTGACTGTTGACCTCACCAGAGAGACAAGGAACATAATTGAAGACATGCACAAAAAATTCTTCCAACTACAAAATTAGAAAGAACACATCATCTTACAGTTTGGAGAGGTAAGGGATCTGGTCTATCCCAAGCTTATGTTTATTTTAAGAGCTCTTCTCAATTCTGAAAAAGCTAAGAAGATGAATTTGATACTTGCTACACCAGAAGAGGGAGAGGAATTATTACTTGATCTTGAAATACATAACAGGTTGCTTGCAGAATCCAAGAGAGAATGGGAACTTGGTAGGAAATCCTAGGAAGATCACGTAAAGAAGTTACATGCATCAATCACCTCCAGTTGACTTATCTTTTATTATTTTATGCATTTTTAGTATCTATGTCTAGACTACTTGTACATATGTGGACCATTTAAAACAATTTTTTAGTATAATTTTAAGTTTTTGCTCTGGTACATGGCTCAAGGGGAGTCAATTCATTATTTATCCAACTATATATATGACTACATCATTCAGGGGGAGTTCCAGTAAGATTCAAAATAGTTTATGTAGGCACCCTTTACCCTTGATGTCAAAGAGGGAGAGTATTTTTGGAAGTTTTTGGCATGTTTCCATCAATGACAAAGGGGTAGATTGATGGAAGTTTGGAGAGATTGTTGAAGATTTTCATTGATGGTTCATAACGACGTGATACAGTGTTGTCATTGATGTCAACATTGTTGTGGATCATTTTGATTAATCTTAATAGGTTTTTGATGTGTTGTGGAAGGCATTCGTGTAAAGTTGAGCTGGTCTAAAAAGTTTAGATGCATAGAAATATGACTAAGTGAATGAGTTTTTGGCCTTACGGTATTGAAGATGAGATTTTAGTTGTCAGTTGAGTATGGATTCCATATGGTATCAAGTTTTGAGGTCCACGTGTCAAGATGTGGATACACAGATAAAGGTTTTTGCATTTAGGTTTTATATGAAGCCAACCTAATACGTTTGAAGGTATGCAAAGGTTAAATATGTATTGCTATCTTATGTGGGATCTATTATAGGTCAATCCCAACCTATCTTAAGGTGTTTTGAGATTTGAATTATGGTGTGTGTTATGGATGATAAGTTTTGGAGCTGATAATTGCATTTTGGGTATTACATCTGATTAGGCTGACCTAATTGATGTTATACTTGATATGGGTATATATGATGGATTTTTTTCAGTGTTTTGATGAGATAGATGTGAAATGTATTGTGTGTGATGTGAATTTGAGAAAAGTAGTGTGAAATTAAGTTGTGAATACTAAGTTGAAGATTAAAATTGTGCGAATGAGGAGCTAGGCAGAGTGTTGAATCAAAATCAAATAAAGTTTGTTATTGTGCTTTAGTGGAACTGTAATTAATGCATACACAAGATGCAATTGTAACAGTTCAAAATTAGGTTGTGAGCAACTATCTCTCTTCTATATTTTCTATGTGGATAGTGAGTCCACTTGCAGTGATAATTTTTGTAATATACTATAATCAATTATAATATATTGTGAGCTAACCCTCACCATGGTTTTTCCCATTTTGTGTTTTCCACGTAAAAATCCTAGTGTTCATGTGTTATGTGATGTGAATGTTTCATGCTTTCTTTCCTTACTGCAGTTGAATATGCATTAGTGATTGGATGTTTAATGTTTGAATGGTTTAAGAGAATACTAATTCACCCCCCCATCTCTCAGTATTCTGGGTGTTCAACAACATGAACATATTTTGATTTTTAAAATGGGTGCTCATTTTTAATTACATCATATTCTCACTCTTTATTAGAATGGGTACACATTTTGGAGTGGGTACATATTTCATAAATTTTAAACTTTGAAATATGCAAATTTGATTTTGTTTTAAGATTACAACCTGCATTGTTGGAATCGCAAGTACAATTCCATGAAAATAGCAAGAGAAAAACTAGCTTCAGTAATATGGTTGATTTTTTTTTTAGATTTTTTTGACAAAATTAAAACCTATTATAGATGATGGTGTATAGTTTTAAAATAAGTATTTTTTTTAACATGATTGAACATGTTTTTTTATTCATTAATTAACTTTGAGGAAAGTGGTCCATAATCTTAAAATTTCAAGTATTAGCATTCTTTTTATAAATTTTAATTTTTAAGTTTAAAAAAAAAATCATCGATCTAAACATCATTCTTTACATAATGAAAGAACAATCATTTTATGATTAGTTTAGTTTGAATTATGTTTGTTCTACATGAGAGTTTTTCAAAAATAGTAATTAGGGCCAATAAAAAAAAGGGAAAATAATTATAAAAAAATATTTTCATTAAACTTCACTCTAATACACATCTTTCCCCAAAAGGAATTAGAAAAATAGTTTTATTTAGGTCAAATTATGTTTGTCGTACATATGCATGTTTTGATTGAGCTAAAGTAGGAAGGGCTCGAACTTGATACATAACAACCATTGAGGTAAGTAGGAAAAATCTCACCAAAGGTGAGACTTAAAAGAACCAAACAAAGACCAACAATGCTTTTGACTAGAGCAAGGAATTGAAGAGAAATGAGAAACAAGGGTCTCAACCCTATACAACAAACTTATCCAACAAGTCTCAAGAATGAGAAATGGAAGACGTAGAGGAAGGACCTTTATGCCTTCTACAAATGACATTTTCCAATCGATACTATCATTTGGACACCCACTGCAAGGGGGAACATGAGACTCCCCAATGGGAAGAATAACATCAGACAAGGGGGAGCATGAGGACAACCATATGCATTTTGACCCTAAAAAATAACTTAAAATGATTTTTGTACATCCTATACAAATATAACTTCTATCATTTGGGTATTATAATAAATTAAATATTTTAAAATTAGACTCAAAATCTTACATTTCATATTACTGGACTTTCTTAAGATTTTTTGTGCAAGTGCTTCAAATTTTTACTCCAATTATGATAAACCTTGATTTAATTAATAAAAACTTATATTTTTGTTGAAAAGTGGACTCAACTTCTTTCACTTACCCTTTGTGTTTATTTTTCTCTAAGATTGTGTAACACCTCTCTAACCCCAACCTAGGTAAGATAGCATTTTGATTTTGATTTGGTATTCTAAATGAAATGTTATCATATTGAAATTAGACAATGTTAATTAAGTGAAAGGTTATCATGATTAGTTAGTATGTTGGATTGCATGCTTATATGTTTATATAATGTAATTATTGCTTTTGTATGATTATGGATAGGAAATGGATGATGTCGTAACACTCGTATCCGAGAGGCTTACGATATTATGACCCCTTCCTGATGATTGATTTTTCTTTAGCTATATGATATATGTTATATGTACATGTACTTTGACATGTAATTGTAGTGATGCTGGTATTGAGTATTGACTCCGCCTGGATTCACAGGCCTAAGCGTACTCTTATTCCCCAATGGTGGTTACTAGAGGTAGTTATAGGCCAAATGTCCCCTACACTAGCCCACTTTACCCCATTAATGCAGTGTTCTCATGTTGTCTTATCGTCTGGTTACCTAACGGTAATGTCTGAAGCACCTTACAGTCGTATGTGGTTTACCTGAATGATTTATTGAGGCATTTTGTCATGGTTTCCATTAATCTTATTATGTGGCTATATTTTGGTTGTCGGTGTTATGATGTGGTTTTTCATTGGAATCTTTACGAGATTTAAAATATTTTATTTTAAGTGATTTTTATTGATTATTCGAGAGAATGATATATTTTCATTTAATAATTTTAAATTATTTTATCAATCATTTTTGTGAGCTCTTATAGTCTTATTTAAATCCTATTTGGGGAGCTCGTATATTTTATTGATTGGATTTAAATTATTATTTTATGTGTTATTGTGAATGCTGATATTTAGTGATTTAAATAATTGATTTGGAGAGCTTTAACAGTTTATTTAATCAAATGTTTTACTTCATTGTTTTGAGAGTTTTTACAATGGAAATAAGTTTTGATATTGTATTTGATTTAAAAAGTGTTATTTTTAAAGGAGATTTGTTTTGGAGGAGTTGAATTAAAAAGAAAAAGAAAATGGGCAGCTTGGTCTTTGATATTTATACCTTGTTATGAACCATTTTTGGGTGAGTTATTTTGGAGGAGAAGAAATTTTCTGCTTTGGGAAAGAGGAGAAAAAACCTCACTATTTGGGCAACAAAGTTTGGGAGAACTTGGGAGAAGAAATTTGTGGGTAGTGACTCTAGAGGTTCAGCATGATTTTATTGCCTTGTTGCTCTAGTTTGGAATCTGGTCATGCCTTACACATAGAGAATTCTTCCATTTCTATTTTGGGGCAAAATTGAGGTATTCTCCCTTGTTGTTCTTGAATCTTTGTAAGATTGATGATTTGTGCATTCCCTTATGCTAGATTTATGCCTTGAATTTCATTTTTAGTTCTAGGTATTTATATTTTGTGAATATTTGGAGGAACTCCTCTATTCTATTTTTGTGAATACTTGGGGTTAGATAATGGTTGTTATGGATTCTATTTGCTACTGTGTAGTTTTCTTGTATGGAATTTTTTTGTATGCCAGTAAATCTAAAATGGGTCGATGGAAAAATCCGATTTCTCGGCTTATTCATTTTCTTTTTGTTCTTGCCTAATTTGTTAAATCGCGTTTTTTTTAATTCTCTTTAACCACCTATTATAAATTCAAAATAAAGGTGGATTTCATGTAAAAATTCCCATATCTCAACTAGGTCTTTGTCAGATTTGAATTACGGATACTTTCATTTTTGGTCAAATTTGTGTCTGTTGTTTAAACACATTTTTAATTGATGCTCTTAAATCACTTTTTATAAACATGAAATAAAGGTGGATTTCATGTATAAATTCTCATATCTCAACTGGATCTTTGTCCGATTTAAATTCTGGGCACTTTCAATTTTCATGTATTTTCTTGCCCAACTTGATAAAAATGATGTTTTTTCTAAACAAAACCTCATTTTTGGTGCTAAACTCAAAATTCGAAGGTGGTTTCCACCTTGAAACATTGAAATATGAACTGGGTCAAGCTTATAATTTTAATCCGGGCACTTTGAATTTTTATGCCTCCATTTCTTTATGGATTTCAGCTGTTTAATGTTTTCTTTTTACAACAGTATTGGCTTGGTTGTTTTAATTGGTTTTAATGATGTATTTTAGTTGCTTTTTTCACTATTTCATGTTTTTTATGGATTCCTCGTCTAGTTAAATGAGATGGGCTTAATTCGAGGTCATTAGAGTGGCCTTATAGACTAGTTGTAGGTGGCTGCCAAGGGAAATAGTAGCAAAGTTGTAGTAAACATGTGATAACTAAATAATTTCAATGGTGTAAAAT
The DNA here is from genome assembly GCA_007115665.2 of Sequoiadendron giganteum. NCBI lineage: Eukaryota > Viridiplantae > Streptophyta > Pinopsida > Cupressales > Cupressaceae > Sequoiadendron > Sequoiadendron giganteum. Next base: position 531,986,712 of record CM021105.1, read on the forward strand.
AGTTAAAATATAATGAGTCCTCGTGCATGGCCTTGAGTGCTTGTAAAGGCTAAGGATGCACTTGAGAAAGCCTATCCGTCTGTGAGGCATTGAGTTATCTGTCTATAGGGCATTGATTCGGGCATGATTGAGTCTCCTTGTCCGCATGAGAGGTGTAATTTTTTTCATGTGGTGCCATCCCTTCAAGCACACATGATGACCCTCCATCCGATCTGCACTTTTTTTTCTTATACCTTAGTGGTCATGAGTAGTACCCGACATGTTATTGTATGAGCATTTCCATGTTGTGACATTGGCCTTATGCATTGTACTTTGTGTTTGCTTTGTGTCTGATGTGTGTGTTGGCCATAAGTTACCTTGCCTTGTTTTTCTATTTGGGTCTTGTGACTACCTCCAAGCATGGTGTGGTGGTCTCTCCAGAGTCCACATGGTAGGGAGGCATTGTCACTGCCATTGGGGACTGGTGTATAGGGTATTGGAGCACCAATTGGAGACATTCTCTCTCTCATGCTTATTTATCAATTGATGTATCTTATTCATGGCTATGCCATTGTACTCATGTATGTTCATTTATGTATATTTTAATCTCTTGAGAAAGTATATGTAATCATATTATTTAATGAGAAGAAATGTGATGTTTTATATTTATCTTACGAGTTCAATTTGTTGATGTTATAAGAAGCTTAGGGTTATTCTTCCAGTGCACACAGTTCAAGAAGAAGGCATAAATTAAATGATAGCCTTTCGGCTATTTAATTTATATTGTCAATGAGTTAATTAACATAAGGGTTGAGCCTCTTAGGTTCGCATATTTTGCTTTGTATTGGGCCAACTCCTTTGGCATTTATTATGGTTATTTATTCTCTCTAAGAGAGTCGACCTAATTGAAGAGGTGCTTCAATTGTATATATACAAGGTCTCATTTGTACATTTGATACTCAAGTTCACTCAAGAAATTCGTAGCCTTAGAAGAAGTTCGCACTTGTGTAGCAGCAGTCCAATTTCAAGGAAGAACATATTCATTTGTATCTTTTGCATCTAGGAGAGGTGCGACTATTTGTTGTATCAAATTCAGCCATTGTTGGGCCTGTGCTGTAAGCAGATTTATGCTCTTATTCCTATATTATATAAGAGAATCATTATTGGGTTTTTCTCCCTAAAGAGGAGGGTTTTCCCAGGGTATCTTGTTGTGTTTATTGTCTTATGTGTTGCAATCTTATGAGTGCTTTCAGTTGTGTTATCTGATCTATAAAACATTAACATGGTATCAGAGCCAGGTTTGAAAAAGATCGTGATCGGATTTGTTTTGCAGCACTCACTTTAATCTTTTTTCAGTCTATCTCTATTTTTGAATTTCAAGATGGTGAATGGTTTGAAAATCAAGGATAGACTAGAAGGAGCTTCTAACTACACATCATGGAGGTTTAGGATCATGCTCACATTGGAAGAGAATGATTTGGTTGAGTTTGTGAAATCAAAAGTTCCCGAACCCGAGGAGGAAGAAGAGAAGTTGCAGTGGAGGAAGAAAGATAATAGGGCAAAGAAAGTGTTGGTTGATTCTATCAAAGATCATGTTGTTTTGATTGTCTTCAAGTTGGATACCGCAAGGGAGATGTTCACTACCTTGGAAGAGATGTAAAAAATCAACAACACCAGTCGGGCACTTGCACTGAAGTAACAACTTCTTCACGTTAAGATGGCAGAAGGAGAGTTTGTCATCACTTACTTCATGAAGATTTCTTAATTGAGAGATCAAATCTCTACCATTGGTCATATTGTTGATGACAAGGATTTGACCATTTTGGCTCTTAATGGTCTTCATTCGTCTTGGGAGTCTTACATTCAAGGAATCAATGCGAGATAGAAAATTCCCAAGTTTGATCGATTGAGGGCCGACTGCATTCAAGAAGAGTCGAGGTTGGCAGCTAGAGGCGTGGGTCAAAGTCCAAAGAATGAAGATAAACATGTTCTCACCTCTCATTCATCGAAGAAAGGAAAAGTTTGGAAGAAAGGATTCTTCAAGAGGAATCGAGATAATGGGTCAGATGGTGCTCCTGCATTCAAGAAGAAGTGGGACCTCTCTCGTGTTCAATGCTTTAGATGTGACAAATTTGGTCACTATGCAAAGGATTGTCCTACCAAGCATAATCAACATGCTTCTTTTGTGGATGTGATTGATATCTCTCCCCAAAATGATTCTAGTGAATTTCTACTTTATTCATGGGCCTATGTTCAAGTTGTGAAGGTTGTGTATTGATACGAGTGCAAGAGCAATGTATCGTACTGTGTCCACCCTTCAAAATATTTAAGAGATAAGTATTCTTTTTTTTTATTGCAATCACCCTTCTAGGTTAAAATTCAGTTTGCTGAGTTGTGCAAATCTGACTTTGATTATTTGAATCAAGTGTGTTTAGTCAAAAACGTGGTTCTCTAGTAAATAGTGATCACTGTGATAAGATTCCTTAGATTTATTCATTGAAATTTGTATCATGCTAATTTTTGAAGATTGTCTTTTGTTATGCTGAGATTAGCTCTTCCAAGAAATTGGGAGAAAGACATGTCATGATTGATGAATTAATTATCTATTACTCAAGAGATTTTGAATTCTATGAGATAAGTATTGCATGGTTGAATAATGCTCATGAATTGTTTTGTAGTTACTAATTCATGCTATAACATTGAGATGGTCAATCATGTATGCTCCTAGTTATGGTACGTCTATTTAAGGTAATAAAGTAATCTCTTTTAATGCTTTCAGGATAAATCAAGAAGCATAAGAGATTGCTTTCAAGAAGAGCTTTATGCATCCTATAGGTTGAAGGATGAAGACTCTACTTGTAGCTATGAGACTAAGTGATTAGTTGAAGACATTTTTTAGAAGAGGAAGAATTAACCTTAAGAGGGAGTTCTATGACTCACTGAGAATAAATAAGGGTTACAGTGTTGCAAGGCCAGATGCTAAATTGTTGAAGGACCTCTTCAAGCAGTTGGGTTCTGAATTGATCAAGTTAGGTCAACCTAGATTGGTAGCTCCACAAACCTATTTAGAATAGAGTGATCTGGGATGCGATCGAAGAGGACAACCCTGAATCTCTATAGAGGTGTGTGTTGGAAACCATTTCTCTAAGGAAAGCATTGCAGGCAATGAGGTCAAGTGGTTGATGCAAGTGATTGAAGATTCAAAGGAAGCCTACTGAACCTAAAGAATATGGTTGTGTTGCTTTGGATGTTGTTTCAATTGAGGTTTGCGACGATATCTTGGTATAGCTGGAAGCAAGTCTTCTGTGGCACTGAGTACATCAAAGGCCGAGTAAATTACAACTTCTGTGGCAGCTCGAGAAGTAGTGTGTCTTAGAAATCTCCTTGCAGGATTGGTTGAACAAGCATTGAAGCCAATTGTCATCCCTTGTGTTAAAGCTTTGAGAAGCTTTATGTCTTTCCATGGGTTTCATGATAAAACTAAGCATACCACTATATTAGAGATATGGTATCAAGGAAAGATATTCAGTTGAGGTATATCATCACTAATGAGCAGATGGCAGTCATTCTCATCAAGCATCTCTTTTAGGATAATGGTTGTGTACCTTTGAGACAAGCTTGATATGGTGGAGAATGAAGCCCTAGTTGAGAGGGAGTCTCGGTATCAGTAATCTTCAGAATTGATAATGCATTTCTCTATTTAGAGAGATTTGAAGTGCAAGCCCTTGATAATGCATTTCTCTTTGAGATTAGAGGTGAAAGCCCTTGTTTCCACCCTCTGGGAGAGCCATGGTGGATGTCATGTGTGTGACTCCATGAAAAAATTTTGTACTTGTGTTTTTTCACCCTCTAGGAGAGCCATGGTGAAAGTCATGTTGAGATGATAACATCACATTGAGTGATGAACACCTATGCATACCATCTATGGAGGTAGCCATGATGGTTGATATCATGATGAGGTGATATCTGATGTCACGATGAGGTGATATATTATTTGCTTTTCACATTGAGGTGATAAGCTACTGTATCACTATAAGGTGATATGATTGTGTGCAGCTGAAAGTATCATCCCTAGCTGAGAGGGAGTGTTGATGTTATAAGTAGCTTAGGGCTATTCTTCCAGCACACACACTTCAAGAAGAAGGCATAAATTAAATGATAGCCTTTTAGCTATTTAATTTATCTTTTCAATGATTTAATTAACATAAGGGCCGACCCTCTTAGGTTCACATATTTTTCTTTGTATTTGGGCCGACTCCTTTGGCATTTATTATGGTTATTTATTCTCTCTAAGAGAGCCAACCTAATTGAAGAGGTGCTTCAATTGTATATATACAAGGTCTCATTTGTACATTTGATACTCAAGTTCACTCAAGCAATTCGCAGCCTTAGAAGAAGTTCGCACTTGTGTAGCAGCAATCCGATTTCAAGGAAGAACATATTCATTTGTATCTTTTGCATCTAGGAGAGGTGTGACTATTTGTTGTATCAAATTCGGCCATTTTTGGGCATGTATTGTAAGCAGATTTCTACTCTTATTTCTATATTATATAAGAGAATCATTGCTAGTTTTTTCTCCCTCAAGAGGAGAGTTTTCCCAAGGTATCTTGCTATGTTTATTGTCTTATGTGTTGCAATCTTATGAGTGCTTTCAGTTGTGTTATCTGATCTATAAAACATTAACACTAGTGTTGGTATTGGACTCGCTTGTACTTTGATGATCATTATGGATTTCTTTTCAAAAGATTTCATGCGAAAATTAGAGCTTTGGTTGTGTATTTCCCTTCATTCTTTGGTCTGCAAAAGTTCTGACGCATTCGTGCTTTTTGGTTGTTGTCCAGTGTTGTTGCTGCCAAGTTCTGGCACATCGATGCGCTTTTTTGTTCTCTAGTGTTGTTGTTGCCAAGTTCTGATGCATCGACGTCTTCTATTTGTTGTCTTGTGTGTTACATCAAAGGTTTCAGAGCATCGACGCCTTTTGTTGTTTTCTTGTGCGTTGTAGTGAAGGTTCCGGAGCATCAAAGCCTTCTATATTTTGTCTCTGCATTATTATAGCAATGAGTTCCAGAGCAACAAGTTCCAAAGCATCAAGTTTCAGAGCAACAAGTTCCAGAGTAGCATGTTGGAGCGCAAATTTTTGGAGCTATCATGTTGGCTCTTTTTCGGATTTTCTCTAGAGGGTGAATTATTCCTCTCCTTTGGGATGTACTTCAGGTCATATTTGGCCATGTGTGTCATTGTTTTATCGAATTTGGTAATTACTTTGTGTGTATGTTATTCCTCTTGTTTAAAAAAAATTGTATCCTATCCTCTTTTTTCTCTTAACCTTCAGGGTGTGTAGCGGGATGTTACAAATTGTAATGGTTTAGCCATGCACATATCTTAGTTTGTGTGACTTGTTTCTTGCCTTGTGAGGTTGAAACATGGTGCCTAGGGTTATTCATGAAACAAGTTTGAAAATGATCCCTTGGTTAGATTGGAACTCAAAATTGGATCCTTTAGGACCTCTTAAATGTAAACTAGGTTTCTCACTATCCCAGTCACCTATTTTTCTAGGATGACTAAATGTCATGAAATTAGGATAAATTTGGGGGTTTCCTGTTTTAGAAATGATAACCTTAGGAAGATCATGGGTAACCTTAGGGTCACTTAATATGACTTTCACTTTTAATAATGATCATTTGAATTGTTAGGGTGACTTTGACTAGCATTAGGGGCAAGCTTTAGACATCAATGACTTCTTTAAAAAATTCAAAAAAGGTCCCTAAATAAAAGTCACATGCCTATGTCTATCTTTTATTATCTATTTTTTTTGTAAGATGTATGAGGTACTTTACAAGTCACTATTTCCTTTGTGTTGAAATTTCTACCCTTGTGATTTAAACAACTATTCAATGGTTTTATTGGTTGAGGTTTAGGTCTCCTCACTAACCTACATCTTGACTAGGCAATCCTAGTGTTTGAATGACATTTTCACATCCTTGTGGATGTTATTTGTGTCATTTTCGGTTGTGTAATGAGAAAATATGTCACTTTGATTCTAATACTTGTGTTCATGAGAGAAGAATATCATGGAATAGTGTCCAATCTCTATCATTAGAGTAAACCCTATTTTTTATGGTCATTGTGGTGATGTTGTGATATGATTAGGTTAAGTTTCCACTTGTGTTTCCATGCTTGGAACATTGGCATTGCATAATTTGAGTGTCAATGTGTTTGTTTTTGTATCTTGAGTGTGTAGGTGTGCAATGTGACATGTTAATGTCACATTTATATTATGAAAATGTTCATCCATTTTTTTAATCATTAATGTCTTGAGAAAAACATTGGGGTATTACATTTGGTATTAGTGCTTATGTTACAAAATTGGAGTATTTGGCTTGGGTGTGTGTGTGTGTTGGTTATTTTCTTGGCCATGGATGTTTGTGTGTTGGAGTATACCATTTGTGGGAGATACTAATAATCTAATTTTATTTTGCTATGTGGTCATCCCATGTGTGTGATGTACCTCCTTGATATTTGAGTGTTATCATTGCACTTATCATGAAAAGATAAGTATGTTAAAGTTAGTTGTACATTGATTGAAACATGTTAGAGTCAAAAATTGACTCAAGCTCCCAAGATTTCCTTCCACAATAAAGTAGAAAGAGATAAATATTTCTTAATTATGGTGTAAAATAGATTATGATTAAAATTCTATTTTACAAAATGTACATATTGTGCCTTGCTTCTAAAGGAAATGTTGAGAGATAGTACAAACTAAGATGATGACATGTGTCTTAATCCTATGTCATGTGACAACTAGAGATAAGATCACATGTGTACTAGAGACTTCTAGAAAAATTCCTAACTCCCTAAGTAAACTTAACATGTGAACATGTTTGAATAGAACCTAACTAATGATTAGTTGGATATTGTGCCTTGTCCATACTACAAAATAGAAATTGGATATGATGCTTCCTTGTTCACACCAAAAAAATATTGTATGCCTTCTTGGTGAAGGATGCTTATGAAAATTTGAGAAAGGGGTTGTGAAAAATCATAACCATGAAATTCATAAAGAATGATGTGTGTTTTTGAAATGATAGTGATAAGGAATCATGTGTCATGTGACCTTAACTAATTTCTTATCATTTTATATAGTTTGCATGACATAAATTGTTACTCTAGAGGAATTTTTTATTTGATCTGGATAAGAGCTCCCAATTATATTTCTTCTTTCTTATGATGTCTAAGTTATTATTCTTATGGTGTTGACCATTTGAGTATGCTCTTCCATGATGTGAATTTTTCATCTTATACTTTTGATTAGGTGTATAATAAAAAACTATGTTTACTATCATGTGGAAGACATGTTTAACATTGATATGATGTAATATTTGAGAAAATACTTAAGTCCTCAATTAATTTTTTTCTGATATGTGTCATTGTTGAAGAAATATCATTACCATACTTTGGTGTATTCTTAGTATGATGTTGGACAATAAAATACTCCATGCCATGTGTTTTATTGTGAAGCACCATCTTGTGAGTTTGAATCTTGTTGCTTTAATTTAATTATGTCCTATTAGGTGAATACTAGTGTGTTGGTGAGCTTGATTATATGTATTGTGATGTTATCAAATATAAAACTAGGATTGAATTTTATTTATATATTGGAAAGGTTAATTCTAAATGAAGCTTTGGTGAACTTATTAAAAAATCTTGTGACAATTATATTGCATAACGATGTATAAGAAAGTTATTTTAAAAACTAATTAATTAATAGGAAAACTAAGTGTGAACATTTTATGTTCTTTTGTAGATGTGGTTGCCCCATTATAAGTCTATATTCTTTGTGTTGTGAACAACATGTACATGGTTTTTGTATTTTTGGGTTTGTGATACTAGGTATTCATAATGGGATCATGTGCATAGCTATTAGTGTGGTGGAATCATATATGTGTGATTACTTGTTTGTGGACATTGTTGAGAGCCAATGTTAAGATTGATGACCTAGACATGTGTGGAGTTGAGTAGAGAAGTGGGAGAAACTAGGAAGATAAGGTGATATGTTTCTATATTAGCCTAGGATGACCCTTGGTGACCATACATTTCTTTAGGAGAGTGCCCCTACTTGTTTATTTGACCCTTGAATGGTTCATAGTGATAACCTATCTTATATTTGTTTTTTTATGATGTTATTGGCATCTAGCATGTGATCTTCTATATAGTTTGTATGTGTGTGATTTATTATTAGGGAAATTCTACTTGGTGTAGATTTTCTCTTACATGTATCATTTTTTCCAATTATAGACGTGTTGTATAAGAAATATTGACATTATTATAGAGTTGAAAATTTTGAAAAAATATTATTCTAGCATGTTAAAATATTAATTGCTTGGATTTTTTTCTTATTCTATGTTATTTGGAAAATGAATAATTCATATTGCCATATTTATGATAGAGTGATTTATTGTTTCCTTGATTTTTGGTAATTTTCATACCACACATGTATTGAAATAATTGTTTAGATATGATGCCATATTGCACGAATGTTTTTGACATAATCTGGTTGTGATGACATGTTATTATTTAGGAGTGATCTTGGCCTTGAGGACATGATTACATGTAATATTGCATTAAGACGCATATGGTATTGTTCCTACATGGTTGTGTCCCTAATTAGACTTGATGCATTTGCATGTCTTTATGTTCTTGCATGGTTTCTATGAATATATATGTAATTATATTAGAATCATTTGCAAATGCAATTGAGAAATTTGTATTTTCTATTGCTAAATAAGAGAATAGGGATGATAATATATGAGAATTCCTAGTCATGTCAATTTTTGGATATCTATGTGTTGTTTACAAAGCACACACAATGTCTATGTGTGGATTTTATATACATTTTTATATTAATCACATGTAAAGGACTATGTGATAGCCATGCCCATGAATTCCCTTCTTCCTTATGTGTGACTCAATGTTAGACACCTAGTGTTGTAATTTACAAATTTTTAAATTGTGAACATTTCTTTAGGACATATATGACTTTTATATTTGTTTATGTGGGCCAAAAATGATGATTTATTTTTTCATGTGATTAGTTTAGCCATAGAAATTGATATATGTTTATTCACATGACTCTTGTGGCTACATTTGATTTATTATTGAAATGATTTGTATTTATTTACGTTATCGTTGGAATTTAAATTACCTTTCTTTTGTAGTTTTTTGTGGTGGCTAAGTGATACTATTTCTATTTGCAAGTATTGCTCCTATATTGTAATGTTCTTGTCATTTATATGTAGAATGGCCCTTGGTAGTGTACATAAGAAATAAGATGTGGGAAAATTTTGAGGATGAAAATAAATGTGGAATATTATGGGCTGGTCATCATCCATTTACCTTCCTAGTAATGTATATTCTCTTTAATGACAATCTCTTGGAGGTTAATCCACATATACAAACATGAGACAAGTTGATTATGGTAATATATGGATGGGCCCTCCTAGGAGTGGCTCCAAGATGATCATTATAATTGGTTCTTAGATGTTTGATTCCTTAGCATTGTTCTAGGTTACTTGATACTATTGTGTGAGTATAAAGTTTCCATAGATGTATATGTGACCCATGTGTTGCATGATCTATAAGACTTGGATTATAGAAAATATGTGTCATGATGAAAACTCTACAATGAGTTTTTCTACATATGAGTTGTTAAAATTTTATAAACATGTGATAGAATCTATGAGTTCTACTGTGCAAGTGGAAAATAATAATAATTAAGCGATTCTTTTATGTTTTAAATTTCAACCATAGGAATAGTATTATTGAAAGAATAATTATTTTGTAGGATCTATCTCACCATAATTTATATTCTATTGAGTATCTCTATAATATGTGTGTGCTCTTATTGTGGTTCCACCTTATGCTTTCTTATTATGTGGCTTAGCTTGTATGGAGAGAAGTAGGTTTATTGTTGTGCTTTTTACTACCCTTGGTGACTTCTAGGAGTAAGTCCATTCTTGGGGGGGGACGTAACATCCACCAATGTGATAACTATTTCCTTACCTTGACATTTCTTTATCAATAAATAAAATTTTATATTTAATTTGATTCACATTATGTAATTGCAAGATGGCTACGTGTATTTCTAGATTATGTATGTTCTAATTGGTCATTATGTGTTGCTTCAGGTATAATATTTGTTGTTGGAATTGATGTTTTTCCTTAAGAAATATGTAGGTGTTTAACCAATAGAAGGATGTGAAGTATGACCTTGATTCACTTGATCTTCTCACCTTACCTAGTCCTTGTAGTGGAGTTAGTGACCTTATGAATCTAGTTGGTAAGTTTTGTTGCTTAATCCATACTGTTCATTTATGAATAAAAGATTTTACCTATGTTTATTCAAATGCTTTTCCACTAATCTAAACCATTTGTAATTCTAGATCCTTATGTTTTGGATAAAATAATTAAGTTTATGTTTCTTTTATGTGCATTTATTTAAATCTTGATTTCACTTGTAGATTATCCATTTCCATAATGCTCTATTTGGAGTACAAGAAAAATATTTATTTTATTTTTCTTTGTAAAAAAGTCATGCATTTTAATATTATGAAAATTATGAAAATTTATTTAATTTAAAATAGATTATTTGAAATTAAAATGCATAGTCAATTGTATATGTTAAACAATTTTCACCCATAGGCTCAAATCAGGAAGAGCACTTTTGCTAAATGGCGCTCATTTTAAAATTTGATCATGCATTTTATGCCATAGTGAAAACATTACTTTGATTTCCATTCATGAATAAATATTTCATTTTTATGAAGAAAAGAGAAACAAACTGATACACTATCAAGTTTTTTTTTTTTTTTTTCTGAAAAATGTAATCCTTTATTCATCAAAGTATTCAGATTGCTTCACACAAGCAGTGAAACTAGCTAAGGAAAATAAAGAATTGCTGGAATTTATAACATGAATACATGTGTGAACAAGAAAAAACAAGGCATAAGAGTCATAGGAGCAAGTCATTGACTGAATGACTGGGGGTGTTGATGTTGCTTGCGTGTTTTTGCTACCTTGTTGCTCCTGCTTTCTGTTCTCCAAGTGCAAGATCCTGAAAACACAACATAAGCAAAGTTAGATCCAAAAGATCTAAGCAATAACTGACCTATCATCCTTACACCCGCACACGCATTCATATTAGAAAATCCAAATAATGCTTTATTTTTACTAACTAGTTTGTGTCATGTGCAGAAATAGGAAATGCAATGTGTTATTCATCAGTTTCAAGATGAGTGGAGTAAAATGCGGCTCCCACAAGAGTAGAGCCTAGTTCATTTAGGCTTTATGTAGTAAGTTTAAACATGAGATCGGTTTCTTCATATTGAAATGAGAATTAATTGTTCGTTCCCAAGAATCAGTATGTTGAAATTTCCCAATTTTAAGATAGTGAACATACATAGATATTGAGTTCACAAACAAGCGGTCAACTAATGAAGGTCACAATGCTAAGATATTGGAAGAGCAGAAAATATGAACATATTGCTTGCATATGCTGCAACTAAGATAATGTACTTTTTCTTTTTATCACGATACATTACAACAAAAGAGGGACAACATTATGTTATTTGCAGAATATGTTCAGAAGTCAAATGACTCAGAAATGGAATGCAACCATGATTATTATTGCAACAAGGTTATCTTTTCATTTATTGCCTCAAAGGTTGGATTGGAGAAAGTGCACAACCACAAAAGTATAGACAGTTAGTAGAAAAATGAGAGAGCCGAGCCATGTATTTTCTGTAAAATACAAATATTATGCTAATGTGTACCCACGACCTGGGGTTCATTTCAGTTTTGCAGAGTTGAGTAATTGAGCTCATATAGTGAAATGCAAGGTAAAGGTAGTAAGCTGGAAGTAAAAGTGAAATAGAGTTCATTTATACTCACTTTCAGAAAATGAAGGAAATAACCAAAATGCAGAAGGTCATATTTACTCAATTTTTTATCATTTTCCATGGTACCCACATTGGGTTTTTGTCAAAATACAGAAGTGTGAAGATTCTTTCAATTTTATAGATACCCAGATACGAACCTTTACGCAGAATACAAATTTGCTATGGATTTCTAAATACCCATATGATTGTTTGATAAAATGCAGATTACATATTGAACCACGAGTCTAGCTCATTCATAAAGGGAAATGGGAAATCTTCCTCAAGAGATGTAATGGCGTGACCAGCCCTTGGTCTGCATTTCATGTGGTAAAGAACAAAAATCTTTTCTTGCATATAAGCTCTTAAAGCTTTGGTTTGACCGGAAAAGATAATAGAAGGAGTGGCTTACCTTGTGATGCCCGTGAAAGAGAAGAGAGGCCACGCCCAACTCGTATGGATCTCACAATACAGGGATCAAACTTTCCCATGGCGGCCTGAATCAAGTTAAAATCTAGAAGACTAGGAATGGTCGCGACCATTCTTAATAAAAGCCTCAAAGACTTTTGATTTTGACAGGGAAAACATATTCTTATACAGGAACAAGGATGGATTTCTTTGAAGCAAATACAAGCTTTCTTCAAATTTCTAGAGTTTAAAGACCATATAGATACATTAGGGTTCCCGGCTCAAAATAATGGAGGAAAAATTACGAATGGAGACTGAGTCGAGGCCATTGTCAGGGTAAGATATAAATATGTAGAGGAAATAAAAATGAATGGAGGCACGTGGGTCGTTGACAACCCAGAGACATATTGTGACACCTGCAATAGAATATATGGCTGCGGCCTTTGAATTCAAAAATGCCCCTATGTTTTGCATAAAAATGATGCTAAATGGATTTAGAGAATAGAAGAGGGTTTCATTCACAAAAGAAAAGAAGGAATCCCTACAGGGAGGCACATGAAATATAAAACGTGTTTCTCATTTTCACATCGACAGAGTTCGAATACAACCTTTTTTTTTTTTTTACAAGAGTTGGAAGAGAAAAGAAAATTTTGTTGAAATAAGAGCTTATAGTGAGATCTGCATATAATATTCTAGAGAACTCCATGAAACCTTTTGTGCATGAACCATGGTGGCAGCAATAGGTTGTCTAATCTGTAGAGAATCCAAACCCTTAAGAGATTCCATGGCGGCGCTTTCAGTCTTTCCAGAAAAGCTCGACAACATAAATCAAATGACTTGTGCGTTTTGCATTTTTTTTGTCTTTTAGGGTTTACCCTAATGGTTAAGTGTGCCGATAAAATAAAGGTTTTTTAACTTTATTTTTTCAAAATTTGCAATGTAAATAATACCATGGTGAGTTCATAGTCCCTTAGGACTTAGTCTTTTTGACATTCCACCTTTGACTGAGTTATGTATGTTTGCATTAAGTTAAATTGTAAAGCATTTGACTTAAGTGTTATTGTTATAAGCACTTAATTCAATTTGCTATTTCAAATGCAAAAAATGATGCAACATGCCTTGTATACGGTTAGGGAGATATATCTTTGGATTTATGCTTTTGTAAGCATATTGGAGGGTATTTAGGGAGGTTATTTGCAATTTGCAAACATATGGAGTAGAAATAGGCCTCTTTATTTGCTTTTTGGAGCATTTTGAGAGCATATAGTAATGAATCTATTATGTTTTTATCTTGGACTTGGTCAAATGTGACCTTTTCAGCCTTTTGGAGCCTCTTTGGAGAGGAATCATTTGCTAGACATTAGGCCTTATTGTTTCATCCGACCCATGGAGCTTCTAGGTCCTATTTTGATGGATCTTGTTGGGAGTTGAGTGATTTAGTCACTTATGTGACTTCATTGTAACTAGTTCTGGATTGGCATTTTTCTACACTTAGTGATTTTTTAGGTCCTTTGGCAGAATTTTGTAGAGTTTTGTAACCCACTTAGACATGGAATATAGTACATACCTTGGGCATCATTGAATGAAATATTTTTTCTTCTTGTTACTGCAATATTGTGTATTTTTGTTGGGTGAAAATAGTGTAATCAACTTTTCAACAAATTATGTCATCTAGACTTCAACCACAACTGTGTGAGATATGATCTCTCCTCTCAAAAAGGGGAGGCACCCTTCTTACTGCTAATTAGAAGCTATAGTAAACATAAAGGAATACTTACAAAATGTACACTGTACTTATGAAATGGGGGGGGTGTGTTACATTCATACTTCTCTCTTTTTTCAGAGAAGATGTTTACAATGCTTCACGATGAAAAGCTTTAGATCTGATAACTTAAACTTAAACAACAACAATAATGCCGATATTTCTGTCTTGACAAAGCACATCATAGAAATACCAGGTATGATTTATAATAACAAAGGAAAAAAGGAAAAGGGAAGGCTCACGAAGGCACAAAGTCGTTTCGTAGCCTTTTCAATGTTGAATCTTGTAGTAGTATCGTTCGTTGTATTAGAAGCACAAAGTCTTCTTAGACACAATGATTCCTCGAACAACATGAATGATTACAAGCACAAAGTCTTGTAGATCCTTCAACAAAAACCTTCAAACATAAACAAATCGAAACAATAAATGTAACACAAAGTTTACATCAACCACTTGAAGCCCTTTCAATCTCATACACTAATCACTACTGATATAATCAACACACAAGACAATTGATTCCAACACAAATTCTGGTATGCAATCCTCTTCTTTATTGATTAGATTTGAATTCACAATATTGAACACAAAGTCTCAATGCTTGTTTCAAAAGAGCAGCACTTCGTTGCAAAATATCAAAAGGTAACTATTACAAAACAAATCCCTCTTATTTATAGAAAGGAGGGAAGAGAAAAATTAGGTTATCAGATGAGTAAAAATAGGAAACCCTAATCTAACTGAGTGTAATTTATTTCTGTGTAATCATACCTCATATTTTGGTGCAATTACTTTTTACAAAAAGACACCAGAGATGTCAAAAACTATTTACAAGGTGCAAAGTAGGGGACACCAAAACTGGCGAACACTGGAGATAAAAAGAAGACTATTGTTCTTTGCACTGGGAGTGGAAGTCTTCATATTTATTTTCCATCTCTCATAGGAAATTTTCGTCTGGCCCGACTGTATAATCCACCAGTGTGTGTATTTTGGTAATCATCTTCTTTGCAGATGAAGAAACCTTTTTACACCTTTGAAGATGAGCCTTGAAACAATCAAGTGAAAGTCGTAGATCACATACAATGTGCACGGTGTTTTTGGTAAAACCTTTATCATCCACCGGCTTCATGAAGGCCTCTTTATACACTTGAATAATCTCACTAAGAGGGAGAAAGGTGTGCTCGCCATCAAGGAGATCACCTGGCAACTCTTCCATCCGATTTACCAATAGAACCTGGTAACCTTCTACATCCTCTTGTACCTGGTGAATTTCATCAATCAAAAAATTTAATACCTAGATCTTATGTTTGAGCGATTCTTTCACCTCCACATATTTCTCCTTGTCAGGTATTACTCCATTCCTTACCAATTTGCTGATCTTGGATTCTTTCATTTTTAGCCATGAAGATAAGGACCTTTCCATCTCAAGTAGATCTTTCACAAGTGATCCTTCCTCTTTATTAAGCTCAGTTTATAGCTGGGCTACTTGTATTTTCTTCTCACTTGCTGCGGTGATGACTTGTGTCCCATGATCTATGATTTCTTCAATGAACTCATTGAAGACTTTACCCTTGGCTGCAAGCTTTTTTGCCTTTTGTACAACTGGTTCTTTGACATTCACCAAGGTCATAGATTGGGCATCACCCATTGAAGATCCCGCTATGTTTCTCAAGATATTCGCATAGCGTTCAACCTTCTCCTTGTATAGATTCTTAGCTTGCTCCATCTTGTCAAGCCTTCCTGCAAGAGCGTCTAATACTACTTGGGCATCTACTTTTGCACTTTCATTGGTTACCTTCCCAAGTTGTATTCTTTGTACAGTATAATATTCCATACTTACGTCACCCTCTGGTTGTGAAGGAAAACCTACCTCAAGAAACTTTTGGCCAACTTTATCAACATGGATTCTTGACAGCACCTTAGCCTTTTTCTTTTCCTTATTCTTGGGGGCAGGTATTTCTTCCAGGTCCAACTCATCGGGGGAGATCATCTGCTTTTTGTGCTTAGGAACCTACGACGCCAACCAAGGAGGGAGGGAAGAAGTATATACATCTCTTGTTACCACTAATTCTTGAGTTGTAGGGGCTCCTTGAGGAATAGCTGAGATAGTAACTATGGGCACCATTGTAGTCATTATGGGCCCAGTTGTCAGCACGCCAAGCTAACTCTGCAAAGATTCATTCATGAATATGTTAAATTCAGCCTCCAAAGAAATGTCAAAAGATGGAGATGAAAAACTGGGGAGAGAAACTGGCGAACTAGATAGGTCATTGATATTTTGTGCTCGGTCAACTGCAGAAGAAACCAACACCGTTGACACTACTGGTGGGGAAGAAACATCTTCTACTCCTGTAACCATGGTAGGAAGAGGAGAAGAAGGAATGGGAGGAACATGAGATTTAGGAATTGAAGGAGTGTGAGGAGGTGAAGACACTGGGATCTGTTCGGTTTCACTCCAAGGAGGGGACAAAATCTGCTCATCCTCTTGGTATTCCTCAACCTCTTCTACAGGATTTCTCTTCTTCTTCATTTGATTCAGTTTCTCCAGAGTCTTCATCATCCGATTCTTCAGATTCAAACTCTGTATCTCCTCCTTCCTCATCTAAAGATAATTCCTCAAAAATAAGCTCCTTCTCTTCTGCATGAGATGTGGTAGCCCTTGTTTCTCATATTTCAGTGGTCTGTGGAATATTTTTCCCCACAGTGAACTTGATCCTTGGACCTTTTTGGGATGAAGAGGGAATCACGACTTGTTTTTCTTTGGCACAGGATTCTGGCGGTGGACTAGGTTTTTCTTTGGGAAGCTCACCTTCAAAATCTATCTTGAAGGCTTTCATCTGATGGCCATGCTTGTGAAGCCATTCTGTTGTGTTGTGTAGGATAGGGGATAACCTTTCCCTCATGTAAGTACATTCTTTTTTGGACCATTGTACTGGAGGCAAAGGTTTCTCGATGATGTTGTCCTCATCATAGGCAGAATTGAGGACATCTCCTGGATTTTTAAAATCTTCAGGAAAATTAGCTATATGGAGGGCCCTGATTTGTTCAATTTTCAACCTACAAAAATCCATTTTACGTACATCCTCCTCATCTCTACATTCTTCCCATATGTCTTCAAAATGGTAAACATGACTGTGACCTTTCTTGAGTTTCTTCTTTACATCTCTTAAGTCAAAGTCACGCCTGTACCTGTAGGTCTTGATAGTTATTATGTGCATCTCTGCTGAAACGTTCTTAGCCTTCTGCACACTTCTGATTATGTATCTGCCAATGGTTAATGGGAACTTAAAACCTAGCTTATGATTCTTTTTTCGTTCTTTGTGCACTGAAATTGATTGCCTGCACAACTCCATAAGAATCCATTTGTCTGAAGGGTATTTGGGAAGCATGTAAGGACATCCCATGAAACAACCTACCCTTATGTAAGTAAAGGTTGGGAATTGTAGAAAAACACATCCAACCTTGCTGACCGCCTTGTAGGCTTCATCTGAAATCCTCTTCTTCTCTAGAGTCAGGTCAAAGCTGAACAACAAAGGAGCGAAGAAAGCATCTGTGACTCTCCTGAAGTGGTGGAAGCTTTCCCTCAGGTTCAATTGGTAATAGTAATCATAGATAGGGGTAGAATGTCTATTACCTTTGGTAGATAAACCTGGAAACTGCCTCATTACTGCTGCTACATACACCAAGAAAGAAGTCATATAAAATTTCAACGTGGTGGGCACCTTGATTAGCTGCTCATGGATTTCATCACTGATCTGTGTTCCCCAATAAATGTGCACTTTCCTCCTTCTGATGATCTGGATGTATTCATACATCCAATCTTGAAAATGAGAGGATTCAGGCAAGCCTTTAACTCTACTTAACAAGGTAATCATGTCTCTCAGATCTTCTTTGAAGTCACTCCTGGGGAGTCCCTTAGGCCACCTAGAAACAACATGTCAGGGAGTCTTCAACCATTGTGAGTTGATCAATGTCTTGGCCTTGACCGAATCATTGTCAAATATCTCTTGAGCATTCTGGATCGTGATGGGAGTGTATTGTTCCATCTATGGAACTTTGAAGAGTATGTCAAATAATTCACCGTCAAGCCTCATTACTACCTGACCTGCAAAATCTCTCATAGTTCTATCTTCTTGGATATAGTGAGTAGCAACCTGAAGTACGAACTCTGTGTGATGAGCTAAAGTTGGGAAAGTAGATACCATATGAAGATTGCTATGTACAATGGCCTTCAAATTCTCATCCCATGGCCTCTGTTGGATCATCTTCATGAAATCTGCTAGATCTTGATGACCGATCTGAGTATCTTTGATCTCATCCACCTTGGACAACACCACAGTCGAAGGGTAAATGCCTTGGTACTTATACTTCATCTTACCTTTAGGAGATGGTGATGGCATTTCAGCTGACATTTAGGGGAGCAAAGACTGATGTATTTCTTATCTCCGAGGATCTTTTGATGGAACTTTGGAAATTAACTACAAGAATGGTGGATACAATGATTGTCAGGAAATATATGTCACATGGGGAAATGTGAAATGAACATGGCGATATGGAGTCACTGTGTTTTGGTTGTATGGTGTGGAAAATGAGGTGCGAAAATGAGCGTGGAGGCGAAGATGAAGAGAAAACACATTTCAGAGTGTTATGAGAAAAAGTGCAGATTTTGGTGCTCGGGTGGTGAAAATCATTGCTCGAGCATCGAAGTGATATTTTGGTTTGGTGTCAAGGTGGTGAAAATCACTACTCGAGCACCGAAGTCTGAGACTTGGAGAATTTTGAGGGATGACAATGTTGGTGTCGAGGCGATGAAAATCACCGCTCGAACACCGACATGTCAAAACAGTTGGGTGTCATGTCGGTGATTTTCACCGCCTCGACACCTAGGTATTTTTTGTGAATGGGTGTCATGGCGGTGAAAATCACCGCCAAGACACCGGTGTGTGACTTAGCACTTTCATGCAACGTCGGTGAAAAACCTCGCCTGTACACCGATGGCAGAAAAACCAAGACCGACGTGCATGAAGCCAAGGAGAATTTTGCCATGGCACTTGTAAAGGTTAAGAGGAAAAAATGACAGCAATGAGAAACAAAAAAGATATGAGGGGAGAAGCAAAGAGAAACAAAAAAGACTAAGCCACATGAACAATGGAAGAAGAACGCCAAAGACCGACAAGAAATACAACTAACTCTTGGGTTTGAAAGGAGTCAAACTTTAAACTCGAAACTCGAGCCTATTGTCACCTACCCGGACTAGGTAAGATTAGAGACCTCGTAAAACAAATTTGCCTCGTTTTACGTGCTTGAAACACATGGTCCTAGGAAACAAACTAGTTTTGTAGGGGGGTTATCTGTGAATCAAGTGCTGCTAGATTCTTTGATAACAATTTTCACATGATTGATTAAGTTATTGTGAGATAATATTTCGTTTCCCTTAACTCTGTCTCATGGCTTTAGTACCTTTTTGCAGAGTAGTGTGATGTTTGCAGGTTATAATATGTGTCAAGATTGCATGTTTCTTTTAGCTGTGAGGCCTTCTCCTTCTAATAGCTCAAGCAATAAGGCCTTTTTATAAAACACTTATGCAAGGCACATAGAAATAGGTTGTGCAAGTTGTTTTTTTCAGTCATTATGTACAAGTGTATGAAATCTGAGTTTTCCAAAGTCTACGTCATATTCTGGTGTATCACCTTAGGAGGTAGTTATCATTTTATGCTATCTTTCTCCCTTTTCCCCTCAAAATTTAGTAAAGTAGGTGATAACCAACTAGGAAGCTGGCCTTCTCCGAAGGTTCTTTTCTAGATCTTGGCAACCCATAGCTCGGAAAAGATCCCATGTTCTCTCTAAAAAGCTAAGTATTGCAGCTTAACATGATTTATCATGCAACTTAGCTAGGGTGAAAATTTTAGAAGATAACAGTATAAAATTGGTATATTAGTCATTTAAAAGGAATTTTCTTATAGCATTTGAATATAATGTTAAGTGAAATATCATTTGTAAATATCTTCAAAAGGACCTAAATTGAAACAATGCATTTATAAAAATATTTTATTGGGTGTGACAATTATGGTGTCACCCCACTCTATGGTGCCACAAATTAATAAATTTATATTTACATAGCTATAGAGGAGATGTTGCATTGCTATAGGAAATTATCACAACCTCATGTGGAAGCACAATATTGCTTAGTTGTAGGTAGTTCTATAGCTTCTCACATAATACCATCAAGCTCACACAATAGAATAATTTTCTTAGATATATTTCAATTGGGACTACACACCACCCCATGTACCTATAAATAACATAAACACGTGGACAAATACATACATACATACATACATTTCATCTACACCGAATCACAATGAATCATCTATTAATGTGTTTAAGTAAGCATGCATTGACTAGGGTGATGAAACCAAGTCACACACTTAAATAGAGAGACATCCAACACACATTCAAAAAGTCATAGTGAAAATAGATCTTCATTGAAATATATAAAATAGATTTTACCCTCATTTATAGTAGTTTGGATTTAATGACAATTACAAAACATAGGGTTCACACTTCCCCTATTCTAGGTGTTAGTTCTCCTTGACTTTCTCAAATGAGACCACTTCTAAATTTAGGGCATTCTTTGGAAAACTCCAACCTTCATTCCAATATTTCAACACCATATTCCTTTGGAAAAGCATTATCCTATTTTATATTCACCTATGTGGACTCCTTACGAAGGCACTCTTGATGAACTTTACATATGCCATTTTGATAAATTTCCCTTGTTTTAGGAATTGTGAGTGGTTTTCTTTCCCTATATTTCTTCACTTCTCACTCATTTTGTCTTCTTCTCCCAAGCACCTCCTCTAAAATTCATTTCCTTCTATATGTGTTCTTCTCATTATTCCTCCCTCACACCACCTTGGTTCTTCAAAAATCCACATTTTATGGGTTGCAACCTTCTTCCAAAGTCTCTCTTATTACATGGTCTACTAGTCTCTATTTTTTTCTTTTCTTACACGCAACACCTTTCCTTTTTATTCTTCCTCTTTTTATCTCTACTCATATCCCCTTTCGCTCTCACACCAGTCTCTTCCTAAGATTTTACCAAAATGGGTTCAAAATATTGCTCAAAACTAGTTTAGTGCCTAAAAACATATAGTTAATATTGGCTACACCCTCTACCATTTTATAAATCATCCTTGAATTATACAAATCTTCCTTGAAATCATGCAAATCCTTTCCACATGTTTCAATCTTCATAAATGAAGTTGTAGGTGGGTGGAAATGATTCCAAAATAGCTAGCTAGTTCATTAGGTTCCTATATGAGGTCACTTATCATCCAACTAGCCATAAATATGATTAAAACACCTGCATAACTCCCTACATTAAGTATAAATGTGATTGCTAAATTTTTGAACAACTTCTAGGCTTGAAATGACTAAATTAAAGTTGGAATTTGTAGCAAAAATATATGCAACTTTATTTGGTTGTTAGGATGATGCCCTTGCATCAAAATCCTAAGGTTATAAAATTGTGAGCCCTTGATCACTATGAAAATTATACTCTACATCTCATAACATGTGTTTTTACAAGTAAATTATCCTTTCCTCCTTTATATCTTCAACATAAGCCATATATTCTCTTTGTTAGTCTCCATAATACACAACAAAATATCCTTCATGTACCCAACATAATTATTATCCTCTATGATTATGAATCAATTTTTTCTTGTTCATGGTATGTATAAGATAACCAGCTAATCACAAATGGATCCACCTTTAGCCAAAAGATTAAACTTTCTTTCTACACCTCCATGTATAACAATTTTTTTTTTCTTATGTAACTATCTTATAGTTACCAAAAAAGTTTTCTTACTTGTAAATTACCCTTGATTTTTTTTATCCTTATGGTCATCATCATATATTATAAAGACATGGTCATTCTTTCCTTGAAATCACCCAACAAATCAAAGATTGCTAATGTAATGGTACTTTCAACATCAATATCTACATTGTGATAGATTTCCAAGGACACGCCTTTCTTCTCCTCAAATCCATTCATAACTTCCTTGTTAATACACTTTTCCTTCACATATTCACTTAGTATTCTACACCATAGTTCTTGATCCTTTGGTGCAAATTCACTTCCTTAAGTTAATTCCTAATGCATTGTAAAATTTAAATGTGATTACTAACTGGTTGAACAAATCCTAGGTTTAGTGGCCAAGTTCAAATATAAATCCATGCTAAAATTTTACATGAATTTATTTGGTTTCTAGGACAATGCCCTTGTATCAAACTATTAGGATTAAAATATTGTGAGTCCTTGATCACTATAAAATTATACTCTTTGACTCATAACATGTGTTGCTACAAGTAAACTTACAATTGATCATCGTGTCCTTTCCTCCATCCCTTCAACATAATTCACCTTTTCTCTTTGTTGTTTTTTATGATACACAACTGAATATCCTTCATAAACTTATCATAATTATTATCCTTTATGATCATGAATTGGTTTGTTCTCCATTGTGGTAATTTTGTAATGAACAACTCATCTAAAATAACAACCTAGGAGAATAGGATCCTTGTGATCAAGTGATATCCCCTAGGTATTTTTAAACACCATTGATCCTTAATGCTTAAAGAAGTAAGGTAGATCAAGCGAATAAAAAACTGGGAGTGCACATTATACAAATTTAAGGCCATACATTTAATATGTTCCCATAAGAATGACCCAAATAAGTGGATGTGACCCTTCACAAAAGTGAGTGACTATCTTGAATTTGAGGTGAAGTACAAACATTATTCTATCATTTCTCTTCATGTGTCTACATATATCAATAAATTGACATACTAATTAAATGTCACCATTCTTACATATTTCAAAAAATAAACATATTTATGATATTTCATCAACCTCTCATCTAGGAGTTATTGATGCTTCATTGTATTTTACAATATTTCATGGTGGTATTATGATCCCTAGTGAGTTAATACATGATGATTATGATGGTACTAAAAATGCTTCATTACATGATAAATATTTCTTGTTTGACAATTATGAGTACTTGGAGTATGATTTATTGTTGATTAGTGAGTTTAGACCTTATTTGAGTAGTAAATATTTGTAATGGTTTGATCCATCTTGTTTGTTTTACACTTCTTTCATAAACTTGGCACATGATTTTATTGATTTTTTATAAACCTAATGCCCATGAAGATGATATGAAGATGGTGATACTTTCTCATGATTTATATTTTGATCCCATGAATTACACATATACTAAACCTGTCTTGCATCACATGTCATCACCTCCTAAATATGTACCATATATTTGTGTTTATCATGATCATATATTGTATATTCTTAGAGGTATTTGATCCATACCAAAATGAGAATTTGTAGGAAAAGGGAACATAAACATTGATCATACTCATGAGCACACACCTCCCTCACTTGAAAAGGGAAAATACTTGAAAGAAAAACATGTATATCAAGAGATTAGTATTTTCTCATTATAACACACTCTATTGAGGTTGTAGATGACATAAAAGAGAAACCACTTGATGTGAGAGATGCCTTTTTTCTTAGATATCCTCATTATTACTTGCCATATTTTCATAAGAAAGTTAAGGTAGCAAAAACACTTCCTACACTAATCTTGAGAGGAGGGTAATGCAATTTTTTTTAGGTCTTTACAATAGTTACAAAAAAAAAAAAAAAACACAATTATCATGCATACCACAACATAGTGATTTACATGGGGAAAACCCTTTCAGAAGAAAAACCCCACTCCAAAAGCCACCCAATATATTTTTTATAAATCATGAAGATTACTATATACTTGTAGAGCAAGCTTCTCACAAGAGTATCATCAACCAAAGATCTAGACGCTACACAACAACTATCAAACTCTAAAAATACATCACAATGCACAACCACAATACAATTCCCTCACAAAATAGGGTTTTATTCTAGGACAAGATAAGCCAAAAAGTATCTATGGTTAGATCTAAGACTTAATTAAATGAATGGTTGAGGTTTACAATAATAAAATATACATAAAATGTGGCTTTTGGGGGTGCTACCTCCAAACCATCGTCAATGCACATAGCCCCAAATCAAACGTCGGGAGGATGGGCCTCTCAGACCTCACAAGGGGGTACCCCTATACCCCTTATACTAAAAATTATTAACCTCTTATAATGGCAAGTTTGAGACACCACTTTTCTATAAAAAAATTCATTTTTTTTATTTACTTGGTCTTATATTACCATGTTCCTAGTTAACATGTGGATGTTGCATACAAAAATTTAGTGGTGAATGCTAACACAAATAACTTTGAACATGTGTTATGTTGGTCACACGTTTTCTTCCTTACATGCTTTAAGTAATTTCTACTTTGACCCTTTTCTTATGTCATGGACCCCTTGTCTATTCAACCATTTACCTTATGTGTCCATACACGTTGTCATTTTAATTGTGTTATGTTTGTTGCACCTCTTATTCTCATTTTATATTTTATATTTTGGTTTGTGCTTTGTTTCCCCACTTGGAGGGAATCTTTCTTACATTGATCTTATCTTACCTTTGTATGCTTTCTTGCTTGCCTTGTTTAATCCTACATCCTCATATGTTTTATATTTACCACCTTCAGTTTTCATATGTCCCTTGTTATTAACCTTGTTGAACACCCAGAATACTGAAAGGGGGGTGAATCTGTTGCATGTATGAATGAGTATGGTGGTGTTGTCATTAATGTTGTCATTGATGTCAACATAGTACAGGTTGTTGCAGTGAAAGGAATCAAGTGATTGCAAGTGGTACATGTATGGTTGAGATATTGTAGATATGTTGTGAATACATGGAGCTATCTTTATGATGTTGTAGGTGTGTTGATATGATGATTTATCAAGCTTTTTTGAGAAAAATTAATAAACAATGGAGACATAATTGTGGGTGTGTTTTGAATGTGCTCCGGTAATGTGATATGCATTTCTTCTATGTTGGTCCTATGATTCTGTGGATCTATATTGTTGTTTATGGGCATCCCTGGGTGATATATCCCGAGTTATAGCTTCTAGGTTGATGAAGAGCGAAAGTTGTGTTCACCAGTTTGTGAACTGGTCTGGTAGAGTTGTTTTTCTATGGACTAGGAGAATTGTTCTTGCTTTGTAGTCCTCTGATGGTTTGTCTCAGATCTTGCAGATCTGGAAGAAGGATTGTAATGGTGTTATTTGTGTTCTAGCAAAACTGCTTGTGGTTTGGTGCTCTGGAAGACTAGTTCCAAAGTTACTATGTGTGTGTACAATCCAATTGGATTGACGGAGAGTTTTATTTGTATGGAAATTGTTGCAGTTGTTGTGAACGTATCTGAAGGCTTCTAAGAGGTGTTCCAGTGTATGGTGAATCATGTTATGTGGTCCACACATTTTTATCTTGTTGAAAATTCACGTACTTTAATAGGTTTGGTTGACTTGGTGTCTACATGTTACACGAAGGATAAGTATCAATTAAGGAAGTGTGTGATTGATCCAAGATGTTGTTTTGGGTCCTTTTTATGTATTAATTTGGTCCACTCTCATTCTTATCCACTGCAGGAATGTTGAGTTGCTAACCTAATTTGAATGTGTAAATGAAGAATGTGTAGCCAACCTTAGAGACAATTTCTAAGATCGAAGATGGTATAAATACAAGTCAAGATGTTGTGAATTGTGAGTGACAAGTGTGAGAAGCGAATCAAGTGCGAAAGAGTGTGTGAAAGTGAATTAAGTTAACAATACTTTAATGTGTTTGACTCTTGAAAACAGTGAGTTGATGGTGTTTGAAATTCCTTGACTAAGGCTACAAATGTGTGGAAGTTGTTGTGGTGGATTTTAGGTTATCTTTCTTTATTTGTAGGCAGTGAGCCTCCCTTCTAGACAGCGAGTCCTATCTGTAGGCAGTGAGCCTTGTATCAAGACAGTGAGTTCTATTCTGGATAGTGAGAATTTGTATCTAGTTTTACAATTACTATTATATTGTGAGTTAATCCTCACTGTGGTTTTTCCCTTGTAGGGTTTTCCACGTAAATCTGGTGTTTCTTGTGTTGATATTACTTTTTGTTATTTGCACTTGATGCTCATACTTAATAACAGATTAAAGTGGATGTGGAGTTAAGAATTGTTTGATGTTTGTAATGTGATTGGTGACAACTGATTCACCTCCCCTCTTAGTTGCCTTGTGCATTTCAACAATTGGTATCAGAGCTTAACCATTTGAGGTAGATCTGATGGCACATAAATTTCCAATCCCTGTGTTTGATGGAGTTGACTACAATGACTGAAAAGTGAAGATGAGAGGTTACCTGATCTCTCTTGGCTTCAAGACTTGGAAAGATATTGATTCAAAATATGTTGAGCCAACAAGGGTCCTTCTTTTGCGGATGAGATTTCTTCCTATGAGGAAAATGAAAAAGCAAGGTATGCAATCTATAGTGCTTTATCTAAGACTGGGCGGACAAAATTTATTTCATTAGGCACTGCTTATGAAATGTGGGAAAAGTTGAAAGATATATATGAAGGAAATAATAGAGTTAAATTATCAAATAAGTTAACAACAAAGCACAGATATGAGAACTTGAAAATGGAAGAAGGTGAAGACACTACAAGCTACTTTTAGAGGGTTGATATTGTTGTAAATAAATTTAAAAATCAAGGTGGCACTCTAATAGACGAAGATGTAATAGAGAAGATTTTAATGACCCTATGAGAGAGTTATAGTGACAAGGTCTCTACTATTGAGGAAATATATGATCCAAATAAATTCACTAAAGAATAACTATTTGGCACCTTGGATGCATTTAAAATGAGGAAGTTTGGAAAAGAAAAGGATAAAATAGAAATAACCTTCAAAGCCACTAAGACATAAGATGATCCCGATAGTGATGGTTCAGAGGAGTTGGAAGCAAACTTTACAAGGAAATTGAAGAAATGTACCCGCAAGTACAAAGGTATGCTACCCTTTAAATGTTTCAATTGTGGAAATATTGGTCACTATACTTGAAGATGTCCAAATAGAGCCATACACAAAAAGAATAGAGATAATAAAGACAAAAATGACAAAATTTCAAGAAATTGTATTATGTTAGAGAAGATGTTGTAATTTTTGATGATGAATCCGATTTTGAGGATGATAGAGATGAATTGTTGTTTCTAGTATTGGAGAATAAATCTATGTCTAATAACCATGGAAGATGTGCAAGGGAATGTGGTATGGAAAACAAGAAGGATGAGATGGAAGGTACTCTGGTTATTGCATTTTTATGCTAGAAAAGATGAAGATTATTGGGTAATTGACAGTGGTTGTTCAAATCATATGACTAGAGATAAGAGTAAGTTCACTAAACTTGAAAAGTATGATCGAGGATTAGTCATGTTTGGAGATGATTCTGGTGCAAATATTGTTGGAAAAGGAACAATTAGTTTTGATGGAAAACACAACACTAATGATGTCTATTATGTTAAGGGCTTAAGGCATAATCTTTTGACTGTTGGACAAATGTGTAGAAAAGGATTTAAGCTTGTCTTCCAAGATAATACCCGTGAGATCAAAAAAGGGTCTAAAACTATGGTAGCTATAGGAAGAAGAAAATATGGAAATATCCATCAGCTTAAGAGTGTTGATGGTCAGTGTTTTGTGTCTCAAGTTAATGAAATTTGGTCGTGGCACAGGAGGATGGGACATGTAAGCTTTGACAATTTGATCAGGATCAATTCAAGAGAAGTTTTCAAGGATCTTCCTAAAATCAAAAAGCCTACCAATACTATTTGTAGAAGTTGTCAATTAGGAAAACAAACAAGATGCAGTTTTAAAGGAAAAGAACAATCAACTACCGGAATGGTGGAATTGATTCATACAGACGTTTGTATTCCCACAAGAATAAGAATTCTAAATGGTGACAAGTATTTTATGCTTTTGATTGATGAATATTCTAGAATGACATGGGTTACTTTTATTAGGGAGAAATCTCAAGCTCTAGATAGATTCAAAGCATTCAAGGCAAGGGCAGAGAATGAAGTAAATCTGAGAATCAAATGTTTAAGGTTTGATAGAGGTGGAGAATTCACCTCCAGTGAGTTTAATGCATTTTTTGAAGAGCATGGTATAAAGAGACATTTTTGTGCTCCTAGAACTCCTCAACAAAATGGAGTTGTAGAGAGGAAGAGTTGGATTGTTCGAGAGGCTACAAGGAATATGATGAAAGAGGAAAATGTACCTGATATATACTAGAGAGAAGAAATCCACACTATTGTTTATATTCGTAAAGAGTACAGATCAAAGGTAACAACACAAAGACTTCTTATGAACTATGGACTAGCAAGATTCATACTGTTAAGTAATTTAAGGTGTTTGGAAGTAGATGCTATATTAAAAGAGATGATGAGAGCCTTGGAAATTCTAATGCAAGATGTGATGAAGGTATTTTCCTTGGATATTCAACTAATAGCAAAGCATATAGATGCTACAATAAAAGATTGAGGAAGATAGTTGAAAGTGCAAATGTAAAATTTGATGAAGATATACACAAAAAAATTGAAATAAGTGAAGTTGAACTAGATGAACCTATCTGCGGACAAGTGCAAGAAGAAAATTAGGAAGAAAAAGAATAGATTGAAGAAGAAGAAGCTCTAGAACCTGCTCCTAAGACTCCTAAGTATGTACAGAAAAATCATCTGAAAGAACAAACAATTGGAGAAAAAGGAAAAGGTGTAACAACAATAAGAAAATTGATAGCAACTGAGGTAAATTTGTGTCTACTATCTAAGATAGAACCTAAAACGGTTTTTAGAAGCATGCAAATATGAGAATTGGGTCAGAGAAATGAAAGAAGAGTTGGAGCAGATAGAGAAAAATCGGACATGGGAATTGGTTCCTAGACCTGTAAACAAGAATGTAATTGGTACAAAATGGGTATTCAGGAATAAGTTGAATGAAGATGGTGAAGTAGTAAGAAACAAAGCAAGGCTTGTATGCAAAGGTTATTCATAGGTTGAAGGAATAGACTTTGAAGAGACATTTGCTTCGGTGGCAAGAATGGAGGCCATTCAGATGTTCTTGTCATTTTTTGCTCACAAATATTTCAAAGTATACCAAATGGATGTTAAGTTTGCATTCCCAAATGGAGAATTGGAAGAAGAGGTGCACATGGAACAACCAAAGAGATTTCAATTATCAGATAAACCAGACATGGTCTGTAAGTTGAAAAAGGCACTATATGGACTTAAACAGGCTCCCAGAGCATGGTATGCAAGGTTGGAAAAATATTTGACACAAAAAAGGTTCAACAAAGGCTCCACAGATAACAATCTCTATTTCAAAGTTGAAGGAAACAAACTGTTGATAGTGGTTGTGTATATTGATGATATTATCTTTGGAGGAAATGAGGGTATGTGCAAGAAATTTGCAGAGGAGATGCAATAGGGGTTTGAGATGTCTATGATTGGTGAGTTGAACTTGTTTCTTGGACTTGATCAAGTGAATCAAACTAATAAGGGCATATTCATATCACAATAAAAGTATCCTAAATAATTGTTGAAGAAGTTTGGAATGGATGATTCCAAACCGGTATGTACCCCTAAGGTGACTGGATGCAAACTGAGTAAGGATGATGATTCTCCTAAAATTGACCGGAGCATGTACATATCTATGATTGGTGAACTGTTATATCTTACTGCCACTAGATTGGATATCATGCATGCAGTATGTTTGGTTGCCAAATTTCAAGCAGAACCTAAAGAAATACATGTTACAGTTGTGAAGAGAATATTCAAATATCTAAAAGGTACTCTGGATTATGGTCTGTGGTATCTTAAGGATATTGATTTTACTTTGAATGCTTACACTGATGTAGATAGGGTTGGTTGTGTGGATGACCAGAAGAGTACAATTGGTGGTGCATTCTTTCTTGGATGTAGGTTGGTTTCATGGCTAAGCAAGAAACATGATTTAGTTTCTTTATTCACTGCAAAGGCTAAGTATATTGCAACAACATCTTGTTGTACATGGGTACTTTGGATGAAGCCAACATTGAAGGATATAGGTGTGATGTGTGATGATCCTATCCCTATCTTATGTGATAATACAAGTGCAATAAATATTTCAAAAAATCCAAAAATTCATTCAAGGACAAAGCACATATCTATTAGATATCATTTCTTAAGGGAGAAGGTATTGGAGAATGAAGTAAGGATTGAATATGTGTCTACAAAGGATCAAATTTCAGATATATTTACTAAGGCTCTTCCTAAGGATACTTTTGAGTATCTAAGGGATAAGTTGAGGTTTACTACCCCTCCTTCTTTGAACTAGGTGCATCAATCTAGTGGATCTACAGACTCATCGTCTATCTGGACTGATGATTGGGGTCTACTCCTCAAGGGGACTAGAGAGTATCATTGTTGTTGTAATATTTATGTGTTGTCATGGGTACACTCCTAAGGGGGAGTGATCAGAACTTTATGGTTGAAGAATCATGTAAAAACTTTTCTTTTCCATTGATGTCAAAGGGGGGGAGAGAATCATGCGAAAAATCCTATCTATATCTCAAAAAGCTGAAAGGAAGAAAGAGTCTTGCAAGGAGAAGAGAGTGCATAAACATTGTGTAGTTTGTCTAATCAAAAAGAAGAAGCAAGAGAGTGTGTATGCTTTCTTTGATGGTTTTTCACATCATGTGTTGTCATCAATGGAAAATGGGGATATTGTTGCAAGTATGAATGAGTATGGTGGTGTTGTCATTAATGTTGTCGTTGATGTCAACATTATACAGGTTGTTGCAGTGAAAGGAATCAAATGATTGCAGGTGGTACATGTATGGTTGAGATACTGCAGAGGTGTTGTGAGTACATGGATCTATCTTTATGATGTTGTAGGTGTGCTGATATGATGAGTTATCAAGTGATTTAGAGAAAATTAATAAATAATGGAGACATAATTGTGGGTGTGTTCTGAATGTACTTCGGTAATGTGCTTTGCATTTATTTTTTGTTGATCCTATGCGTGTGTAGACATGTAGTGTTTTTTTTATGGGTATCCTTGGGTGATATATCCCAAGTTATAGCTTTTGGGTTGATGAAGAGAAAAAGTTGTGTTCATCGGTTTGTGAACTAGTCTAGCAGATCTATTTGTCTATAGATTAGGATAAATGTTTCTACTCTATAGTTCTATGATGATTTGTCTCATATCTTGCAGATCTGGAAGAAGGCTTGTAATTGTGTTATCTATGTTCTAGCAAAAGTGCTCTTGGTTTGGTGCTCTGAAAGACTAGTTCTAGAGTTACTATGTGTGTTTGTATAGTCCAGTTGGACTGATGGAGAGTGTTCTTTGTATGGAAATTGTTGTAGATGTTGTGGACATATCTAAAGGATTCTAAGAGGTGTTCTAGTGTATGGTGAAGCATGTTATGTGGTCCAAACATTTTCATCTTGTTGTGAATGCATATACTTCAATGTTCATTGGTGTTTTCATTAGGTTTGGTCGACTTGGTGTCTACAAGTTACACAAAGGAGAAGTATTAATTAAAGAAGCATGTGATTGATCCAAGATTTTGTTTTGGGTCCTGGTTAAGTATTAATTTGGTCCAATCTCATTATTATCCACCATGGGAATGTTGAGTCGCTGACCTAATTTGAATTTGTAAAATGAAGAATGTGTAGCCGACCTTGGAGATAATTTCTAAGATCAAAGATGGTATAAATACAAGTCAAGATGTTTTGAATTGCGAGTGACAAGTGTGAGAAGCGAAGCAGGTGTGAAAGAGTGTGCAAAAGTGAATTAAGGCAACAATATTTTAATGTGTTTGAATCTTGAAAGCAGCGAGGTGATGGTGTTTGCAATTCCTTGACTAAGGCCACGAATGTGTGGAAGTTGTTGTGGTGGATTTTCTGTTATCTTTCTTTATCTATAGGGAGTGAGCCTCCCTTCTAGATAGTGAGTCATCTATAGGAAGTGAGCCTTGTATCCAGATAGTGAGTCCTATTCTAGGTAGTAAGCCTTTGTATCTGGTAATGCAATTACTATTTTATTGTGAGTTAATCCTCACCATGGTTTTTCCCTTATAAGGTTTTCCACGTAAATCTAGTGTTTCTTGTGTTGATATTGCTTTATGTTATTTGCACTTCATGTTCATACTTAATAACAAATTAAAGTGGATATGGAGTTAATAATTGTTTGAGGTTTGTGAATGTGATTGGTGACAACTGATTCACCCCCCCCCCCTCTCAGTTGTCTTGTGCATTTCAACAGAATCAGTATTCTCATAAACCATTCAAACATTAAATAATAAATTACCAAAGCATATTCAACTATAATAAAGAAAGCATGAAATATTCACAATATCAAATGACACATGAACACAAAAAAATTTACATGGAAAACCCAAAATAGGGAAAACCACGGTGAGGGTTAGCTCACAATATATTTGTTGTCAAACAGATTGCACCCATATGCTTAAATAACTAAATTCAACAATCTGTTGAAACATTGGTACTAATTCCAGGCCGTGGGTATCCTATAAGGAATTAGACCTCCAGATTCTAGGCTAGTTCCTATGAATTTTTTTGATTAATATTTGGGTAAATTTTTGGGAAAAGGATAAAGACTAAAAATAAAATCTGAACGATGAAACCTAACTATGGTGATGCACCGAAGAATTCAAAATGCAGACTTTAACTTCACATAAATGATTACTGACTATTTTCATTCTCACAACATGATCTAAAAGCTCAAAACACTTGAATATTTTAAACATAGGCTTTTAAAGAAGCAATCATAGAAGAGAAATATGATTCCCACAACTAGACTTTTTTGATTATTGATTAGCACAATCTTTAACCAATGGATTTAAACTTGGATGCATACAAAAATTCATTAAGGAGATAGAAATATTTAAAGGTTTCAAAAACTGCAAACACAATCATCACTTCGATCAATCCTGCATGACAATGATGCTTGAAAACTTGAAGGCGAATTCTAAAAAGATGGTAATGAAATGAGTCTTTCTGCAAAAACACACTAATTGACCTATAAATCTACTACTGTATTAATCTGAAAATAAAGCTGAGTTATGAAATAATTCTCTTTGCAGAATGCAAAGGAGAAAAATAAGAACTAAGGAAAAAATAGTTAAGTTTTTTCAATATATACAAAAAGCCTTTCAAAAAGGCATGGAAAAAGAACTGAAAGTCAAACTCCAAGGAAGGGTGATAACTCCAAGGTAGATTCTGAGCAGAAGCAAATATTTCTAAAAAAGAGTCTCAAATCCATGTGAAAATGAGCGCATGATGGTCCAAACTCACTATCAAGTCATAACTGAAACATGCAACACTCAAACTAAACTAGAAATCCCTGAAAAGGTGGGCCCAAGCATGCGAAAACTACCTTGTTTGTGCCAATCCACCCAAGCCTAACTGAAACTTCTATCTTTGCTTTATGTTTTATTTTTGCACTAAAAAATAGTTAAAATAATTAAATCATTTAATCATTTAAATTTACAATATGTTATGCAAAAAATAAAAATAAAGACTTATGTAAGATATAAAACTGACTTTACAAAAAAACAAGGGCCCATGCGAGAATCAGAAAACCGCCACCACACTTAGCAAATCATTTCCCTCCCTAACATATATCGCATTGGCTACTCCAAAGTCTAAATTTTTTATCACCACTTAGCATTATTGAAAGGTTGAAAATATGATCATTAGGTTTGTTGACCCATATCATGGTAAAGATTCGAATTGTGATAATGATAAAAATGAAGTGATAATGATATTATCATTCAAAAACAAGGTAACAAAATCACCGAAACCCTAAACTCTTTTAACTTTCACTTTGCTTTCTTTTGGGAGCTTTACCATGCTACGTTGCCATCATCAGGGTTTTGAAACTCCACCATTCTCTGCTTGCTCTGGTCAATATTTTGTGCCATATTGCTGTCTCAGTGAGCACCCTTGAACAAAAACCCTAAAGAATTAAAAAGTAGGTTCTTCTGCCATGACAGTCTCATTATTTCTCATTTTCTGGAAATATAATCAACCTTAAAGCTGCGACTGTGATAGTTTTTATATGATGAATTTCTCACTCTTCTCTGTGTGCCCCTCCTTATGTGTTTATGAGGCCAACATGGGGAATCTTTGAAGCTGAGCATAAGAGCTCATGTGATGGCTCTGGCTGCGGCTCCTTAAATTTCAACAGGTAAACAATGGTAAGCCTTTGTATCTTTGTATTTTGAACTGCCATGATCAAAATAACTGCTGTGAATATTTGGCTTTCTAGGTATACATACACTGTATTTTCTGGGTGGGTTTTGGCTTTCTAGGTACACTGTATTCGCGTCCTCAACATTAAGACGATACTACACTCAAGAAAACTATGAGAGATTCCACGCCATTGAAACCCCTGGTATTTCCCTTCTGTGAGGTCATCATGGCTTCTGGGTTTCTTTCTTTCTATGCACGTTTGATTTTCTACTATACCCTACAACTTTCTAGGTTCTACCCAAAAGAAAAATAGTGTGTATTCTTCATTCTGGAACAAATCTGTATGTGGGTGTCTGCAATTTTAAAGAAAATGCAATTTCTTTTACCTTTCTGTTAAAAACTCTATGTGGGTAAACTAGAATTTGTAAGAAAACCATGTTCGTTCATAGTCTGGTGGTATCACAACTAGGTTATTTCACTTTCTTTTTGTATTTCATTGTAAAAGTCTCAAATTTGTATAATGTAGCTTTACTTGTATTCTTTCAGTTTACTATATTCCCTTTGACTGAAACCCTAGTTCGAGGGTACTTGACTGCCACCATTTGTTCACAGGTTGAACCTTACACCGGCATATTGAAAAAACATTGTATTGTATCTTTAAACATTGCATTCTGGAACTGTTACCCTCTACTCTCAGCAAAATGAGACTGGTTATCTTCTATGAAGTTTGTTCCTTAACTTGTTTTATCCATCACTGTTATTCTGAAGGCAAACAGGGACAAAAAAAAAGGCAACCATACCTTTGATTCTTCCTAATTGATTTTCAGAGCATCTTATGAGTGTGCATACTCAATGAGGAGGCACTGCCTTCAAACTGCTCAGATTTTTTCCTTCACTGTTGTTTCCATGATGAGATAACAATCTGGTTTGTATCACCTGCATATTGGTCACCATAAGAAACATGTGCCTATCATTTTCCATTCTAACAAGAATATAAAGCTCTTTCACATGCTTGACTGTCCTTACATTTTATTCCTCCCTACACCTAGCATTCTTCATGCATTTATTATTCAACCTAGAGTTTTATTGATGGAAGATTTGTTCTCAAACATGTTAGACAACTTCTGACCTAGAAGCATGATTTGTTGTTTTGAAATATGAAATCATTTACTGCATTTATAAGACCATAATACAATCTCTGACTTGGAAACTGCTTCCTGTGTGAAAAATTACTCAAAACTGGTATTTGTATGATATTCATTGTGTTGTTGTACATGTTGTTCCTCTATTGGATTTTCAAAAGAAAAACAACTGTTGGTTGTAACATATGTGTGTAAGCACAATTTGTCCATATTGTATCTTGTTGCCTTTGAAAAACTGTTTAATATGAAATAAAGTGATGCCCTTTTTGTTGTTCGCATCATGGTGGCTGTCATTTCGTGGTAATTTTTGACTATGGCTAAGAGGTGAAATGGATTCTATGATGTCTTCTTTTTAAGACTGTTATATGCTTTTTAACTGCTTGACTTCCTGTGCTAGCTTTGTTACTTCTATATTCTTTTACTCACTTTTGACAGTCATTATCTTCATTTCGGTTTATATTGCCAAGGATACTGCTCTCTCTTTGTATGGTCTTGGCTGTCCTTGCTAAAAATAACAATATACCTACTTTTGTCATTTGTTGATCCAAGCGAAAGTCACTGTGATAGAAGTTTGTTCAACAAGTTCATATTTAATAATAATGTTGCTTTAAACAAACTCTGAAACAAAAATCCTGTTTGAAATGTGATCATCCTTTATGCTTTCTTTGACAAAGTTGCATTAAGCTCATATTGCAAGGTATCCTCTTATTTTCAGCAGCTTCCTTGATGACTGTTATGACATTGATACTGTGATGACATTGATAATGACTCTCACGTATAACTAGAGAGTGTGTCTTTTCAATATGTCGAGCTCAACCCTTGTGGGAGCCCGTTTTACTCCACATATCTAATGAAATGATCACGAACATAATGAACCTGTTCCTGCATAGTGAACAAACATGTTAGCAAAATAAAAGAAACTGAAATCTTCTTCTTTTTCTTTATGTTGTTTGAATTTTTGCAATCATTTGATGGATTCCTAATCGACTGTATCTTATATTTATGTTGCTAGCGTATGCATATGATAGGATTTGATCTGAATTACTCTAACAACATTTCCCTTAACTTGCATGTACGCTGGAGCTGGAGCTGAAACTGGAAATGGAGTTGGAGTTGGGGCTGGCATCACAACAATCCTCAACTTGTCAACAATTCATCATTCTAGGCAATGACGAATCACTTTCTACCCTATGCTTTCTCTATTTTTAGTTCAATAGTTTGCTTTTACTCATGC
Source organism: Sequoiadendron giganteum (assembly GCA_007115665.2). NCBI lineage: Eukaryota > Viridiplantae > Streptophyta > Pinopsida > Cupressales > Cupressaceae > Sequoiadendron > Sequoiadendron giganteum. Next base: position 532,023,396 of record CM021105.1, read on the forward strand.
ACCCTTTATTTGATTGTAAAAATCACAAAGAGTTACTCCCACGGCTTGTGTGGGATTCTGGTTCGTACACTATGAATAGAACAACAAATATTATGCAAACTTATGATATCATTTTGAAATGTTTTTTGCATAATATCACTGAAATTTACACTGTTATGATATAATGCACAATATGAGTACTTTTAGCAGAAATTTTTAAGCAACTTGTGTACCTTGGCTTGAATTTACAATTCAACTCTACCTATTTGAGCTGGTAGCGAAAATTAGGTAACAATATTATAACCAATTATAGTATATTTATAGAAGTGCTCACTGTAGGTGGACTCACTGTCTGCAGAGAAAAAGATAGAAGAGAGATGGTGGCTCACAACCTATTTTGAACTGTTACAATTGCATCTAACATATGCATGGATACAACCCCATTGAATCACAATACACAAACTTAATATGTTTTTGATTCAACACTCTACCTTTCTCTTCATTCACACAACTCTGATCTTCGACTCAACATTCACAACTTAACTTCACAATGATCCGATCAAATTCACATCACACATCATATATTCATATCATCCATCAAACCATCGAAAATATCCAACATTTATATCTGCATCAACTCTTACATCAACTAGGTTGGCCTAATTAGATGTAATACTCAAATCATAACGTGTCAGCTCAAATTTTTTTATCCAAAGTACACACCACAATTCTAATCTTAAAAAACTTGAAATAGGTCAACATGGACCTATAATTTGTCCCACGTTAGACCTCAATACTTATTTAGCCTTTGTATACCTTCAAACATATTAGGTCGGCTCTATATAAGACCTAAAAGAAAAAACCTTCAACTATGTATCCACTTCTCAACATGTGGACCTCAAAACTCAATGCCATCTAGAATCCATGCTATATTGCCATTTGGTAGCTTATCCTCAAAAGTGAAAAACCAAAAACTCATCCATAGAGAAGTGTGGATTCTCCCACACAACTGTACTATACATAAAATAACTGTGATTTTCTAGGTTGAACTTTGTTACTCATATCTCTCAAACCACTTGTCAAAACACAATGAAAACTTGAAATTAGATACATCTAACATCTATCAAATTGATGTTAGAAGCGCAAAGTGAAATATTCATTTTTGGAGTGGTGTGTACCCAAAAACTAGCACTCGGTAACTCTGTATAAGAAAAAATGACACTTAGTCAATTTCACATACAATCGATATCTCCAAATCAAACCAATTGGAAAAAATGTCTTCCTCAACATCTTGAAAAATTTTTAGAACTAATCAAAATGGTATGCAGCCAAAATCTTCATATAAGTTACAATGTTGACATCAATGACAACACTGCAACACATTGTTATGTACCTTTCATGCTCATATTTCCAAACAACATCATCAATGACAATCTATCCAAACTTCCAACAATATCCCCCTTTTTCATTGATGACAACATGCCAAAATCTCCAAAATACTCTCCCCCTTTGACTTCAAGGGCAAAGGGTACCTATACAACTATTATGAATTTCATTGGAAACTCTCCTTGAGAAATGTGTGCATATATACAAACTAAAAAGAATATATTGACTCCCCCTGTGTCATGTACCAAAGAAAAAACCCAAAAACTATATTGGAAACAACATTATAAAGTCCACATATGTACAAATAATCTAAATTGAAATACAAGAAACTCATAAAAAGTGAGAAATAAGTTAACCAAAGATGGTTGACACCTACAAATTTTACAAATGTGCTTTCCATGCTTTCCTTCCATCTTCCCATTCTCTCTTAGCTTCCGAAAGAAATCTATTTTGTGTTTCAAACTCCATAAGTAGCTCTTCTCCCTCTTTGAAAGTACCAGGTACCGGATTGATCTTCTTGGCTTTATCCACACTCAAAAGAGATTTTCAAATAAGTATAAATTTAGGATTGACTAGATCCCTTAGCTCTCCAAACTGGAGAATAATGTTTTCATTTTGTGCTTGTAGTTGAAATAATTTCTTATGTAGATCTTCTATTGCATTTCTTGTCACACCGATTAGGTCAAGTGCCGAATCATAGGCACTTGAGGTATTATAAATTTGAGACTCAATAGAGTCCATCTCCTTCCTTATGCTCTATGTGGCTCTGGGCCACTTCATGCCATACTGTTAGAGCCTTTTCCTCATCAACACATCCTTCAACATCCTTTATCAACTCTAATTTTTTAATGTGCAATGGCACATTTCTCTGTAATTTCCTACATTCTTTTATCATTTATTCTCTTCTCCACTTCCTTCTCTGCTTCTTCCTCTAGTTCGAATGCATAAACCTTAAAGGAATCAATCAACAATTTGAGATTTTCTATACTGGAGAGAGATGTGTCTATACTTGCACTGGGTATGATCTCTTGTAGTGCTTTCACTGCTTCTTCCATTAGTTCTTCGCTTCTTTGGTGTGTTTCAATGATTTATTTCCTCACAGATGCATGAAACATATCTCCCAATTGTATCTTGTGGATGGGAGAGACCTTATCCAGATCAACATTACCTTGTTGCATGGGTAGTTGTAGTAGTTGTGAAGACACAACAGGTTGGAACTTGGGTTGCTTACTTAAAATATTCTTCAAGGAATCTCTGGAGGAGTTGGAGGATTTACCTAAAACCTTAGTTTTTTCCATAGCCTTTGCCTTTTCCTCAACAATTTTGGAGTCAACTAGTTTTTCTTTTTCTATATGTGCATCTCCAGATGCATCCTCATCTTCATCTTTCTCTACATATTCTTCTTCTTTCTCAACATCATCATTATCTTCCTTATCGTCCTTTTCGATATTTTTAGTGTTTACCGAAGGAGGAGTGATGATATTTTCCTTTGTAATGTCTTCTTTGATCACTGCATCTTCACGATTTCTTTTTGTCATGTCCAACACTTCCGGAGGAGTGTTGTCCACTGTAGCTTCTTCATTTGTGTCATGCTCATGTTGAGAATCATCTGTTTGCACCTCTTCTTCAATGTTTGGTTCCAGAGTAAGGGTCTCCATATTCACTTCTTCTCCAACCTTTGGTATCATCCCCAATTTTTGAGCTTTCTCCTTTGCTTTGTCATTTTTTTTCTTTCCAATTCTTTCAAGATCACTTTTATCTCTTCCCATAAGGGTTATCACCCTTTCCTTATTTCTTAGCTCCTTGCTAAATACTGTGGTCAATGTGGCTCTATCATTCTCAGATAGAGGAGCACTTACTATTTCCAAAGCTTCTTCTTTTAGCCTTTCATCTTCATTTATAGCTTCTTGCCTTCTTTCCAACAAGATTTTCCACAAATCTTCAGATATATGTTTCTTGATGTTCTGCATGTGCACCTCAAGAATAAAAATATATTTGACTATAGCTTCAATGATGGTGGCCTTTCCTACCTCATCTGCATCTTTATACAAAGTTGCAGTCTCTTCCAACATCTCATTTTACAAAATACTGTTAAATAATGCCTCTAATTTCATGGGGGAATGAGGCCTTACCAATTTTGTTTGTTCTTTTCCTTTGCTTTCACCCAAATACTTCTTATTTTGACTTGTTTCTTTTCCCTTTTTCTTCTGTAGTGATCCTTTCTTATCATATTCTTTCTTCATATGCACAACAAACTTTTTATTTTCTTCCTCTGTCTCCTCTTCACTTTTAGTATCAACGATATCAAATCTTTTCTTTTTGAACTAGCTTCTCCTTGTGAAGCGTCACTTCTTCTCTGGACCAACTGTGGTCCTTCATCTAATTCTTCTTCTTCTTTTGTTACATTGAGGTCTATCCCCTTCTCTCTCATTGCCTTTTGTTTAAATCTTCTTTTGGTTGGGGTAGTAGGTGGTGCAACAACGACAATTTTCCTCATTTAAGCTCTCGTGGTTTGCACAATCGAAGGGGATTTCCCCCTTACCAAAGAACTGGCAACTATCTTTCCCTTTTCTCTAATAGTTGGTACAGTCTCAAAGGACTTTTGGACAAAAGGAGGAGTGGTAGCTATCCTACCAGATTTTTGTGTGCTTCTAGATCCTTCTATAACACTTAAATCTACCTTAGCTCTTTCTCTTGCATATTGTACTTGTTCTTTTGAAATTCCCATTTCCTTAGCATACACATCAACCATCTTATCAACATTCTTCTTGATTATAGGTTTTCTTTGTTCCATGTGTACTTCCATAGATTTTTCCTCATATGTTCCATACCTTTCTTTTGTTGTATCCTTTGGACTCTTCAACAAAATGTTAGCATAACCAGTAATTTCATATTCACTAATCTCATATCCTAGTGCAAGGATCCATACTATCATTGGTTCCACTTCTTCCATGATACACTCATTCGTTGACACTGGAAAGTGATGTCATTCTTATATTTTTCAACCATTTTTCTAGGTATTTTGTCCCTTTCATGCACCCTCTTTTGGAAAAAAACAAAGAAAGCAACAAGAGTATCATCTTGTGCCTTCCCATCTCCAAGTACAATCATATAGTCTCTGATCTGATGGGAAATAGGTATACCACTTAGCCATGTCACATTTTGAGTTCTAAGTAGTTACTTGAGAAAATAGAAGAGTAAGGATACAACTAAAGTCCCATACTTGAATACATATTTATTTTCCTTGGTTTTCTTTAAATTCTCCATCAATCGTTTCCTAAGCAACTCACAAAGATCATAGTCTACACCATTTTCAACCATCTCATGTGCCACATTGATTGTAGTGGCAAATACTGAATTGTCCCTGTTTATGCTGTAAATTTTATAGTCAATCATCATTGTTGCATATCTTACAATTAGATTTCTAATTGGATTCAATGTTAGAGCTCTCTTATCATACGTATTACCTATTCTTTCCATAGACACTTCATTCTTAATAGATTTTAGCACAAAAACTAGTCTAGTGGAGCATAGACTAGTAAACTCTCTGATTACTTTTTTCGTTATCGTGTTAGGCATGTCAGTCCAAAAAAAATTGTCATGGATTCTAATTAAAGCCATCCTAACCCATTTTATATCAAAACAGAAATTAGGGAACCATTACCATACATCTATTTTCTTTGCAACTAGGTTTTGAAATTCTGGCTTTAGGAAAAAGTCTTCTCTAGTAAGTTCATTAACCCACAATTCCCCTAACTTAGAATGATCAAATTATTTTATCTTGCCATGAATGTAGATCATAATATCCTCAATTGGTAAAACCCCATAAGGAATGTGTGAAAATGTGTCTAACGGGTCATCTTCTATGGATTTCACAAGATACTTCTTAAATTTCAATTGTGGTTTCTCTGTTATCTCTATAAACGTCGGTGTAGCCATTGCAAAATAGATTCAAAATGATTTTCCAATAAAGTTTTTCAAAAACTAGCACTAGTAGAACTTGGAAAATAAATGACTATGTGACTAAAACTTTTAGTCACGACAACTAAAAATGACTAAATTCTACTAATTTTTTGCAACTCAGCTATAAATGAGTAAACAAATGACTAACTTGGTCGTCAACTAAAAATATATTTAGTCATACAAATAAAAATGACTAAATAGTTAGTCACACAAATAAAAGTGGGTAATTAAAAAATATATTTTGAATTGAAAAATTATTGGCAGGATGCTAATCATTTCCTCTCCATTGCTACAATTGAGAAATTATTGGTGGGATGCAAATATTTCCTCTGCTATCCTTTCGTAAGCCTCACAAAAGAATGTAAGCTCGAACTGATATCTTTAGTACAAAAAAATATGTCATCTTGTTCTCGCTAGATGCTCATTAATGAATGAGTTTTCCATGTATGAAGAGGATTAGGGTTTGAATATAGAGCCTTTTTGTAGATATTTGATGGAGAATAAAGGACTTCTTCATAAAGTATAAATTTAGGACACAAGGATATCAATAATGTAGTATGTCTCAATGCAGACTTCTTCCCATATTTTAGTGTTTTTTGAGCTTATATTGAGAAGCCCTATAAAGCTTCCAAATGTAAGGGTTTTTGTTTAAAATGTCATGTAAAAGTTCTAGCATTATGCAAACTACAGTCCTTAGGTCAGCGTTTGAGTTCCAATAATTAGGATTTCAATAGGCTTACTCTGGAATCCCTGGTAAACCTACCAATATTATGTTATGAAAATGCAGCCCTATGCATAATCGAGGGCATTTTTCATATAGGCATTATCTGGCTAATGTTATTATATTTTAAGACAACACTATACTGCACTGTACCAAACATAAGTTTTAAGTATATAGCATGGATACTTATATAGTCTGGGTTTTGATCTTTACCATGACCGAATGCCTTTCTCGTATTAATTGGAAGGCAAAATCACTAATAAAAACTTGATGACGTTGTCTGAAAGCATATTAGCAGCAAAACCCTAAACATAACAACAAACCAAAAGATTCAAATACTAAGGACTTGATAGACACAAGAACATATATCAAAAGCAACAATTACTAAATTCATTTGTATTTTGCATTAGCCAACACTAAATTTTTCCAAATGTCATCATTTACCCTTAGATATAACACTTATAAAATGTCATTTCACCATAGATAAAATTGCCCTCAAGACAAATGACCAAACACATGAAAACATTAAAAAATCATACCCTGATATGTGTATCTATTGAATCTGATGATGAATGTTTTCCTATGATGAATGAGAAATACTTGAATATGATGATGATTGTTTTCCTATGATGATTTTTTTCTTTTCAGGTCAGAATCTTAACTTTATGTAGGAATTCATGGATATACTAGTGTTTGTAAGGTGCTTATAGGTGGTTCATCAAATGAGGAAATGAAACACTATCTTAGGAAACCTTCTTACACAACCCCAAAGCTATGGATGAGAGATACTTAAATATGATGATGAACAATATTTTTTTATTGTGATATTTCTATCAGGATTCAACCGTGTAGTTTGGGGTCAAACTCATTGATCCACGTTTCATGAGTAGTGGTTCACAAGAACCCATCTCTCATGATAATGAATGGTCCACTTAGCACACATTTCATCTAGGTGATGCTCATAGAGGTGAAGCACTGGGCCTTCCCGGGAGATCACCCATCCTAGTACTACTCCAGCTCAAATGTGCTTAACCAAGGCATTTTTCCCAAGGTTAAGCCCACTTAGCTTGCAACCCCATTTGTAAAACCTTCAGCAAGTGTTGTGCCTTATGACTATTCATTATAGAGCCCCTTTAGCTCATCAATTGATAAGTAGGAGGTATTTTCCGTAGCGTGTCAAATTGTGATATTGCTATTAGGATTCAACCATGTAGTTTGGGGTCAAACTCATTGACCCATGTTTCATGAGTAGTGATTCACAAGAACCCATCTGTCATGATAATGAATGGTCCACTTAGCACTCATTGCATCTAGGTGATGCTCACAGAGGTGAAGCGGTGAAGCATTGGGCCTTCCCGGGAGGTCACCCATCCCAGTACTACTCTAGCTCAAGCATGCTTAACCAAGGCGTTTTTCCCAAGGTTAAGCCCACTTAGCTTGCAACCCCATTTGCAAAACCTTCAACAAGTGTTGTGCCTTATGAAGGTTTTTCAAATGGGGTTGCAAGCTCAGTGGGCTTAACCTTGGGAAAAATGCCTTGGTTAAGCACGCTTGAGTTGGAGTAGTACTAGGATGTGTGACCTCTCGGGAAGCCCCAGTGCTTCACCTCTGTGAGCATCACCTAGATGCAATGAGTGCTAAGTGGACTATTCATTATCATGAGAGATGGGTTCTTGTAAACCACTACTCATGAAACATTGGTCAATGAGTTTGACCCCAAACTACATGGTTGAATCCTGATAGCAATATCACAATTTGACATGTTGTGGAAAATGCCTCCTACTTATCAATTGATGAGCTAAAGGGGCTCTACAATGAATGGTTCATAGGGCACAACACTTTCTGAAGGTTTTGCAAATGGGGTTGCAAGCTAAGTGGGCTTAACCTTGGGAAAAATGCCTTGGTTAAGCGCGCTTGAGCTGGAGTAGTACTGGGATGGGTGACCTCTCGAGAAGGCCCAATGCTTCACCTCTGTGAGAATCACCTAGATGCAATGAGTGCTAAGTGGATCATTCATTATCATGAGAGATGGGTTCTTGTGAACCACTACTCATGAAACATGGGTCAATGAGTTTGACCCCAAACTACACGGTTGAATCTTGATAGCAATATCACAATTTGACACGTTGTGGAAAATACCTCCTACTTATCAATATTTTTTTATGTTGATATTTTCCTTTCAGGCTTAGAATGTTTATTTTTTCCTTTTAGGCTTAGATGTCACCATAGCATTAAAATTCCAGGTTTCATGTACTTATTCTTCAAGTGCTCTTGTCTCATTATTTGAACTGTAGTTAGCATGTTTCAGTAGCTAGAGTGTTTCAATTGAACTTTTTTTTAAAGTGGAAATATGTTTTTTTGAGCCTCAAAGGATCTTTGTAGTGGCATTCTAGATACAATGTAAAATGTGTATCTATTGAAAATGAATGTTTTCCTATGATGAATGAGAGATACTTAAATCTGATGATGAATGTTTTCCTATGAATTTTTCTTTTCAGGTCAGAATCTTAACTTTATGTAGGAATTCATGGATATACTAGTGTTTGTAGGGTGCTTACAAATGGTTCATCAAATGAGGAAATGAAACACTATCTTAGGACACCTTCTTACACAGCCCCAAAGATGTGGATGAGAGATACTTAAATCTAATGATGAACAATCTTTTTTTTATGTTGATTTTTTCCTTTCAGGCTTAGATGTCACCATAGCATTAAGATTGCAGGTTTCATGTACTTATTCTTCGAGTGCTCTTGTCTCATTATTTGAACTGTAGTTAGCATGTTTCAGTAGCTTGAGTGTTTCAATTGACCTTTTTTAAAAGTGGAAATCTATTTCTTTGAGCCTCGAAGGATCTTGTGTAGTGGCATTCTAGATGCAATGTAAAATGTGTATCTATTGAAAATGCTATTTGTTATATTTTAAGGTATAATATAAATCTATTGGGGTATGATTTTTTAATGTTTTCATATGTGTTTGGTCATTTGTCTTGGTGGCAGTTTTATCTATGGTGAAATGACATTTTATAAGTGTTATATCTAAGGGTAAATGACGACATTTAGAAAAATTTAGTGTTGGATAATGCAAACTGTAGATGAATTTAGTAATTGTTGCTTCTGATATATGCTCTTGTGTCTATCAAGTCCTTAGTATTTGAATCTTTTGGTTTGCTATTATGTTGAGGGTTTTGCTGCTAATATGCTTTCAGACAACGTAATCAAGTTTTTATTGGTCATTTGGCCTTCCAATTAATACAAGAAAGGCATTCGGTCATGGATTTTTGTTAACAATCTAAATTTCTTCTATGTATTGTACTGTTCCAAAGAATGCCTTTCATATCAGTAGATTTACTCTCTTTAGTAGTGTAAGATTGCAACATATTCGAACCCTAGAACCTTTTTGAAAAAGATTTAATCATTTACTCCAAAGTATTAGCAATTTTATAGCCATCTTTTATTATCTACAATCTGCCTTTTTATAAATATTTATACACAATTCATTTCCATTTGTTAATTGGTCTACCACTATTGAATGCTTAAGGAGACCTTCATGGTGAAAGCCTTTGCCATTTGTAACATGACTGTATTTAATAGAGCACTGTCCTCTTCAAAACTCTGCTTTCATGTCTTCATGAACCTCTCATAATCCAAGGTATAGCTAAGATTTGTCCATATAGCTTATACTTGACACTGTCATGGTGATGAATCATATGCAAACTTCTTGTCCTCATTCGTCACTGGACTCATTCTAAGTATTCATTTTCGTTTGGCATAAAAAAAAACCTTATCATTTCTATATGATCACTGCCCTTGCATAGTCCTTTTGACACATAGTTCTTCTACCTTCTATACCATTTCTCGTGAAAGGCCTATAAGCTTCCATGTTATGCATTTCAGACTGTCCTACCCCTGCCTTTTGACCGAGTTCATTTCATGGTTTAAGACCACTTTCTCATGCATCCCTACACACTTATTGTGACCTTAAAAACTTCATATCCCCGTCATCTACATGGCACCATTTCTCTGCTCTTGAATATTGTCACCAAAAACCTCTTGCTTGGAAAATGAAATTAAATCCCTATGTTGCAAGGGATGGTTATATCCTTCTGATTCAATGTCGGTAAACAAAACTTCTAGTCCCTATTTAAAATGATGGAAATGGTTCACATCTCTCAGAACAATTTCTCTTGCAACAATCAAAAGGGCACTATCCTGAAGGGTTTGGAAGTGATGATCTTATTTGGAATCTACCTCAAAGTCCCATGGTAATATACTTGCCAATATTCATTATAATTTAAATAGCTTCAATTTTCTCATATTATTGAGTTTTTTTTATTTTCACCAGTGATTGCTTTCAGACAGATTACTAGTGAGGTTGAGAAACAGATAAATTCCACTGAGATTCCTATTTAGCTTTTCCTCATAAAGCTATAATAGCTTTGGTGCTTCAGTAGAATGGAAAGTGTATAACAAAAAATTAGATACACATGTTGAATATTTTGTAAGAAAACTTTTTTTCTAAATGGACTTGGAAGTGACCTACAATGCATGTATTTGAAGCAGTAATGGTGTGTTTTTAGATGCTATGTGGTGACCGAGATAGTCGGTTCCTAGCTTTCCTTGGGTGGTAGAAAAACTATTTATCATTGGACTCATTCTAAGTATTTAGTGAACCCTAGGGATAACGTGTTGATCTTGATTGCTCATGACATGTGTTAAATAAATAGTCAGGGCTCAAAAGTCCTCTTCTGTATGGGCAGTCTATTTTGAACTGAGAAGAAATAATTATTAACTGGCATATTCAATCTACACATCTAGAAGTTGAAGATTTTCCACACCAATTGTAATGGAGCTATTTACAATTAAAAGCAAGGGTCCAAAATCTTAGAAACCATTTACTTGTGTCATATCTAATCATTTTCAATGCCACTAACCATTCACTGATCATTGGTTTAATATGGTAGTCACCTATTGACTGGCTATGTATTGGTCGGTGAACAAACATAATTTCAATTCTTTTTGCACCTACACTCAATATGGAGTGCTTTAGCAAAGGATATCCTAATTTGATTGTTTTTTCTTTATTGGTCCCAAGTTCCAATTAATATATCAAAATTCCACCATCTATATTTTCTTTGACATTCTATCAAGTTTGAAATTTTAAGATCTCTCTTTTTCCTTTCGTATTGAACATATTGCTCCAACTATCCAACATGAAATGTAGTTGATTGCTTTCATCTTTATGTACCTGATGAATTGAAGTGTTGCTATGGAATTCTATATTGAGGAAAGAAATATGCAATTTTGGTATTTTTTTAGTCAACTCAATGGATTCTATTTTGCACTTGCAATCCTCTATTATCTCCAGAATTCAGAAACCACCTGATGCAGATAAAATGTTTACAATGTATCCACTTTTCTCTACTCGGTGTGTAGTTAAGCTATAACTTCCTTCAATCGACATATCAATATCAAGTTTGTAGCATCAAAAAAGAGATTGTTTGACAGAAATACTTCTACAAGTGAAAGAAGTAAAATATAAAGGAATAAATACTAAGAGAATTGGTGATTTTTAATGATTGCTTGTCTACCACACAATCACTTTTGCCAGTTCATGTAGGTCACTCGTGTCTCGAGAGTTACCCTTCCTGATCTATTATAGAAGTATTCCAACCTTATTTTTTAGTACATTATATAACAAGTGACCCTCTATATAGATTTAGCCTCTTGCACCGCAACTGTAATAATATCAGAGGCAATAGGTTGCTTAGAATTAGATCATCTTGCAAAACAAGTCCAACTGATTCTGAAGCATCTTGGCCAGCTCAAAACTTAACCAATTCAAGGAAATGGGTATGTATTTGCTGGATTTGGATTCAGGATTTGTGTTTAAAATATATTTTATTGATAATTATTTGTACCAGGTACTAAAATTGTTACCAATTGTTTGTTTCATGGTCCTTTCTACTTCATAGTATTATAGATGCTCTCTTGTGGAGAAAATTTGTAACTTTCTCTGAACTTTCATCCAATATCATAAAAGACTAAAAAGAGAACTTTTTCATAGCAAAATAAGAAGTTGCACTTATAACATAGTATTACAGATGTTCTCACGTGAAGAATTTTTTTAACTTTATCTGAACTTTCATCCACAATCATAAATAGTAAATACTAAAAAGAGAACTTTTTCTAACAAAATAAGGAATTACACTTATAACATATTTTAAGTATCACATTTAAAGTTTTGGAATAGAAATTAGAATCTAATGCCATTAAATTTATGATTTATATAAATTTAATTTATGATTATATCCTATGGGATTCAGGTATTTGATGTTACTAGAAATTTGTTGATTCTTCTTACATAAAGGTAGAATTTGTCAACTCGGATCCAGCAAATGATGCCTTATCGTATTCTCCTTTTTCTTTTAGTAGATATGGTTGCATTTCATTCTCCTCCAAAATTTATATCATGGTAACAAAAAGGTTAGTGAAAACAGTATCATTTTCTTCATCTTATGATTTTCAGAGTAAATGGGATTGGATATGGTGAGTGAGAAAATGTTTGACCATCATATAGAAATGGTAAGGTTTTTTTTATACTTGACTATTCCCTTGCCTTCTGATCTTGTTGAACTAGCATAGGAGAATTTTTCAATAATCAATGAATCACTATTGTCATTACCAATGGCAACTTAGACCATCAATAAGAATTTCTCTATTGTGCTACTACTCCTTGAGCTAGATCAAAATTTTCCACCTTTTTAACTCCAAAGTGTGAGTTTAAAGTGTGTTAACAATCTACTAAGATTGACTCCTAAGTTCTTGGTTGCAAAAATCATAGTTTGTCGATTTTTTGGAGTCTTTCCCTTCATTAAATAAAAATCGCATTTCTCTCTTTGCATTTCACAAATACCTTATGGTTAAGGTTCCTTCAAATCTTGAGATCACATTATAAGTGAAATTATATTGCACCTTGCTACCTCAATCCTTGCAAAGATTACAATGAGGGAGATCAAAGCAGAGGTCTTTAATCAAAGTTTCAGTGTTTGCTATAAGCACCTTACCAAAATAAAGAGGTGGGTCCATTCAATGACTGAGGGAGATCAAAGCAAAGGTCTTTAATAAAAGCTTTAGTGTTTGCTATAAGCACCTTACCAAAAGAAAGAGATAGATCCATTCGATGACATTATCAGCAAGCCTCACCCCTTGTCACTCCCAACGAGCTCCAAGTGTCAAATAAATGGTGGGTCCCTCCCAAAAAAAGCCATGATCTACTCAAAACTACAAAGCATTTTCTCCCAGGGATCAAGGATAATTATTGGCAGGCCTTTTACATTCCAAAGAAGATAAGGTAGCACAAACTTTACTTCAGAAATCTAAGTGAAGCAAAACTATAATTTTGAATTAATATGCGAAATAGATGGTCAGTTACTATTAATCCTTCCAAAGCTGCTCAATTTCCAAGAGCAGGCATTTAAAGCAAGTGATGTCACAAAGCCAAGCTATTACTTAGCCAACTGTAATCCATTGGGCATTCATTTGATGGAAAATATAAAAGAGGACAGTAAACAAACTTCTAAAAGTAGCCTACAAGTATATGGTTGGCGATAAAGGACAACGTAAGAGACTGTTCGAGCATGACAGGTTAGAGGAGAGTATTAAGGCAATCCAAGGGTCTTAGGTTATTTCCTAGAGTTTGTGAGACCATAATAATACACATGATCTAATAATATAGTCAAATGCCCTATGACACAAACACGGTGATAGTCTACATTATTATGCAATGATTAGTCATCATAGCAAAGAAGTATATTACAACCATATGACTGTTGAAAAATGGAATAGATAAATAATGAGGTGTGACAGAGATATTAGTTTTAAATGACAGTATTCTCTTATTGCAAACATAGGAACAACAACGTTACATTCTAGACATGACTCCCTTTACTTAAGAAGAGGAGCTTGAAGTGATCATTTTGTTCTTTGGGGAGTAGTAGCGACAGATATTATGAAGCTGTTTATAGAATTCAAGATCTGAAAACTTCAAAATTGGTTGATATCAAAGTGATTTCATTATGTGAAAGGGAAGAGAGACTTGTAGAGTCAAGAGTAAATCAAAAACTTGGATAGGGAGATGCGTAGAAAGATGGAATATTACAAGAGGTAGGAGGTTACCCGCATCACCGCAAGAGGTCCTTGGAGCCAATGCGCTATCACAGTAGAGCCTCCCACATCACTGCAAGAGCCAAGAAGACACGGTGCGATGTAGCGGTAACATCCCGCATTACTGTGAAGGCCAAGCAATAAATGTGTGGTATGGTGGTAAATCAAATACTTTGCCCGCGTCACCGCAAAGATCAAGTCAAAACGGGTTAAACTATAAAATGAAATATCACGTTTCTTTGAGACATTTTTTGAAACAGTTCACTTGCCTTGTCTATGCTTCCACATTTTCATGTATGTCTAGCAGGGCACTTATAACTACAACATATGACAAAAAAATCCCTATTGTTATGTTTTGATGGATGTCGCTTTGTTATTACTGGGTATCTGATGTAGTGCACATTATTATAGTGCAAGCCTATTTTTCATATTGTTTCATTTAGCATCACCAATATTCTCCATAAAAACATTGTCCTTGTTTAAAATGATGGAAATGGTTCACATCTCTGAGAACAATTTCTCTTAGAAAAAATCTTGGAGAAGATTTGTTGATTTTGTTCACCCATTAGATCTTTTATTTAATCCTGTGTTCCACCTTGATATCTCTCCATCTCTTGGGTGCTTTCCCTCCTCCCCATTCATATCTCCTTTCTATTTTCCTATTCAAATTTTATTTTTAGGAGTTTTTGGGTGCTTCTAGGCATCCCCCTTTTGTGTTGTTGTATTTCCCCATTCACTTCAAAGGAGACTCGGTGGAGCATGAGTTTATTTGTAGTATATGGCATAGAAGTAAAAAGTTGAATGATTTAAATATTTTTCTTTCTTCAAGACAATGTTTGGGTTTGTAATTCATGATATGTGCTTGCCCATATTGTTATAGAAAATTTGGCTTGTTTTCTTATTTTTTTAGCACATATACTTTAATGCATTTATTTTAAGAGACATCCGTGTTATGTTTTATGTTATTCACTCAATGATATTGCTAGGTGGTAACAAAGTTTTGCTCAGAACATATTGTCAAGTATGCATATCTTAACAATAGAAAAATAGTGACAACGGTGCACAAGGTCAATATCATGAAACTTGCAAATGGTCGTTTTTTGGAATCTTGCTGTGAAATCACAAAGAAATACAAAGGGATCAAGTATAATGAGATCATTGTTGATAACTGTTGCATGCAACTTGTCTCAAAACTTGAGTAGTTCGATGTGATGGTAAGTCTTCATGCCTTAGATTTGACATTGGTTCCAATTATTTAATACTTTAAAGAGAGATAGACATTTTATTTGCTCATCATATGTAATTCTCAATATAGCAAAAGGCAGAGAATCTTTATTAGAAAATATAATATTTTATTTTATGGGATGAGAAACCTACAATTTTTGAAAGTCGAGAGATTTTCTCTTCAATGAAGTTTCTTAACATTGTTTTCTTTGATAAATCGGTGGAGACTTTTTCTTGATGTGGTTGTTCCTAACATTCAACAAAAATGGGTCAAATTTCTTTCTATGTTGTGATTCTTATTGTTTTAGTGGTTTTTGAAGAATAAACAATAAAACTCTCTTATACAAGCATCTAAATGCTAAATATGTTACAAGATTGAGTTTTGGCTAGGATTATTTATAATTTTAACATATCAAAACTTCATAATATGATTCTAGCTTTTTCATGCTTAATTCTAGTCTTTTTATTGTAAAAGGGATAATATAAGGGTTCTATCTGGGGTAACTATTTATATATTTCTTCTCTTTGTTTGATGATATGAAATTGAAAGAAGTCTAGTATATTTGGCATTGGTAGTTTGTAACTATTTTTAGATCACATCAATGTCTAGTCTATTAAATATAACGTAGAATATGAAACTTTAAACTCTAAGGATTATGATTGCATTAAAACCCATCTACAATAGCTTATGATTGTAGATGCTGTCAAAAATTAAAATATCCATGAGAAATTTTACTTCTTGTAAGTTAAGACCATAAGGTATTCATAGTCATTATCAGTGAATAGATTTGTATTAGTTTTAACTTGTGTGTTCATCTCTTCAAATTCTTATTGTGAATTAAAATTCTATTGATTGTGACAATTTTTATATTAAAATAATTTTGTTGATTATTTGTTTTCTCATATTGTTGCAATGTGAAAATATTGTTGAATCAAAACAATTTCTCTTATGAGGGGCCATGTTTTCTCATATTGTTACAGTGTGAAAATCTTGTTGAATTCAACTCTAATATTTTTTTTCTCATATTGTTGCAGTGTGAAAATCAGAACATACTCGAAGGTTCTTAACAACTCTAATAGTTGTACCAGGGGCCATATTTAACAAACCAAATTATGCAATTTCTAACTTTTCACTATGGTGGCAGATAAATGATTCTTTTTTCTTCTATTCCACATTAAGTAAAAGTCTTGAATCTAGAAATACCTCGCTGTATTCATTTGCCAAGAAATTTTTTCCAATTTTGCATAGCTCTCCCATGTGGATGTGATTTGTCTCCTATAGTTTTTTAATTGATTTATGGACTTACTTTTGTAAACATGCAATATACAGTTCACTTTTATTCTTTTTGAATTGAAACTAATAGTAATTTTATTGGTTGTATTGAGGCACAACTTCATTCATGGCAAAAAAGGCAGTACCCTGTTGCTCATATCAGATGGCATGTTGCATATAAAGGAGGAAAGATTCTATGGTTATTGTTGTCTGCAATGAAGGAGAGAGCTTCATATATGGGACATGTTCAACACTCTCCTTCTTGGATCCTACATGTTACAACTTGCTCCAAGAAGATTGCCCATGTTGTAGAAGTTTTAAGAGATGAAAGGGGCATGTGCTCGCATTGAAGGGCTCCAAGCATGTATTTCCATCATTGCATAAGTTTTTTGGAGAAGTTTCTTTCTTTTCATTTATGTGCATTGTGTTGATGGGTGTTTTTGCACCTTCTCAACACAAGTATGCTACCTCTCTTGAAAGGTAATTTCTACAATTAAGTTTTAGAAATCACCCCAAGGTCTCTTGGGTGTCAGGTAATGACTTGCAAAAATTTGTTGATGTGATTTGCTGGTAATCACAAAGGGCATTTATGGTTAGTTAAGCATGGAGGGAATTGGATCTGAAAATAGTTTTATAAATTTTGGAAATGAAGAAGAGTTTCTATAAGTTCAAGTAAACAAACTAAAACTCCATCTTGGTCATCAAATATGGCTTTACAATGATGTTGTAACTTTGTCTCAACTTAAGATTTCAAAGAAAAGTCAAAAGGGAAAAGGGATGAGAAGCTTCCTAAACCTACAACTAATGTTGAACAGTAACAATGGAGGATTCTACAGTAGACAACCTTCCCAAAACTGAGTTCCACTTAACCAAGGACAACCTACAGTCTCATAAAACTAGTGCAATCTTCTAGGGTCTATAGATTTTCAAACCATTCATTCACCATTAAAGCATGAATAAAGATTGAACTTAAAGTGCAACACTGATAACAAGCTCAAACTAACTTTACAAAGCAATTTATCATCAATAAACAACAAAAAGTATGAGTCGGGAAGGAATCAACACCATAACATTCTTCACCATTAAAGCACAGCATAAACTAAGTAATGAAATAAATTTAAAACTAGAACAAAAAAGCTAAGAGGAGATTAATCGTACATACATGTGAAGAAAACACAAGAATCCACCAAAACAATGATATTCTCATTAAATTTCTACAACATGCCTTTACACAACGACTCAACTCTCTCTTTGAAAATGAGAGGAGACCCACTATTTATAGTTTTCCAAAAGTGAAATAGATAGCCAAGATTAACTTTAATTGTGTGGCTTAGATTCATTTTACATTAGGGTTTTACCTACCCACAAAATATAACAATATAAAACACATCTTTGTCCTTTACCCTATTTTGTTACCTAGTGACCTTGGCACTGTAACAGTTTTGTCCTCTAGTGACTGCCATCCTTTTGTAGTCATACTATCAAATACTCATCATCTATGACTAGTTTTCCTTCATTTTTCTGTAGGCTAGCATATTCTATGAATTTTTTAATCAAAGCTTGAAGCTTGTCCCATTCCATGATATCAGATTGGAGAAATTGGAAGGATATCCTCTTGAGTCTCTCAGTAATCTACTCCAAGCTCTTGGTGCATTTTGGAGTGGCCTTGATGACTTGTTCGGATTGTGAGAAGGCCTTAGTAGCAAAGTCCATGAAGTCCAGCGACAGTGTATTTGTAGCTCCCTACTCCATTTTCTTGTAGAAGAATGACTTGATCTTCTCTGGATCTATCTCTAGAGCAGACATCTCATAGTCAGTCATCATTTTTAAATAGTCCTCACTGTCAGCACGAAGTTTTGCAACCCATTCATGATCAAGTTCTAGCTCATGCTAAGCCTTCTCTAGAAATTCCTTTCTATAATCAAAGCTCATTTTCCAAGTCTCCACTAGCCAGTGATCATCTTTTATGAGTTCCAACTCCTTTTACCATATTTCCTAGGAGAGTTTGAGGATGCTCTCGAGCTTAGGATACGTGATCCTATATAGTTTGGAGAACCTATTACGCGTTCTTATCATTTCATCTATTTTCTTCTGGAACCATCAAAACTTGTTGAATGTCTGGGTAGCGTGGTGGATACCCATGTTGTTGTTGTATATTACACGATTGAACCAATCTACCATAGCCTTGGTCCAGTTTCTCATATTCTCCATTTTATGTAATTCCTCCTTGGAGAGGAGAGTAGGTGTAGACGATTCAACATGAGCCTCTTCTTCTATAGATGTCCATTTTTGAATATAGGTAGTGAGGTCTGTCACTTGTGCTTTCAACTCCTCTTTAGTGGATTGATCTTTACTCATTATTGCATGATTATGGCCACATACCCCTGGAATTCATCTATCTTTTTCTCACGGGTCATTGGGCCTAGATCGATTGTAGATATACTGTAACCTTGGCCTTGCACGATGCTTGTATCTTTGTCTACTATAGGGGTGGAAATTTGCACCGTTCATGATCCGAAAGCATCCACTATGATATGGGATCAGACCCTGGGCTTCTTCTCTCTTTTTTTTGTGCTTGTGCTTTGGCCAGTATTGCCTCAAGTCTACCCTTTGGATCAACAACTACAAGAGTCTTCTTTTGCAACTATTTCTCTAGCTAGTCAGACACTTTGGCTTGTTTTTTGGGTGATTCATGATCACCTTCCTCTTCCCATTCATCTTGAAGTTGCTCCTCTTCATTTCCAGGAGCCCTTTGATCATCAATCCTTTCTTCTTTGTTCGAGTCTTCAATTTTCACAGTCTTCCCTTTACCATAATCAACAGAAGCTATATTCTCTTTACCGACATCTTCTTCCTGGGGTGCCTTCCTTTCTTCATGCTCAAGCTCAACACAGTGCTCAGACTCGGGGCTCTTTTTTCGTGCATCCTCATCTTATTTATCTTTCTCTCTCTCTTCCTCCTTTTCGAGAGGTATTTCCTCAATCTGGGTTGGGCCCTTATCTTGGCCAATTAGCGGAGGCTCTTCGAGTATCTCCACTGTTGGAAGAATGAAGAAGATCAGACTTTGTGTTGTCATTGATGTCACCATGTTGGTTAAGTTGTCAGTTTGATCTGGTTATCTAAACCGATATGAAGAACTAGTTTACATTCTCTAGTATTTTTGGTCATGTATTTTGGTCCACAATTCCCCTTCAGTGATCATCGCTATTCACAGTTTTGGGAAATGGTTTATGGATGCTGGAAGCCTGTAAGTATAGAATCTTGTGTGCTCATGTGCTCATATGGTGGGTTGACATTACTCTAGTGTTGTATTTTGTTTTTAGGTCTATTCATGGCCAACCTAATGATTAGTTGGTATTATAGTGGATTAATTTGTGTTGCAGATATATGAGCAACCTGTCTTTGATCCAAGTTGACATGATATAGCATACTACACGGTTGAATTATTTTTGGAGAAGTTTTGTACTAACTTGGAGCCGACAGTTAATCTTTTTCATGAATAAAGATTGTATCTAATTAGGCTGACCTAATTGATGCTTGTGGATATATCAGATATATATATTGGATAGTTTTGAAGTTGGAATGTGTGGTAATGATGAACAAAAAGTGAAGTGTGATTCGAATGTGAAGTATAGTGCAAATGTGAAGCGAAGTGTGTGAAACTGATGAATGTGTTAAGTCTATTTATTGAGCATCAAAGGAACTGAATCAACACTTGTTGGATGCACTCTTACCAGTTCATGTTCTAGTTGTAAGCCATTTTATTACTGTAATATTTTTGTAGGCAGTGAGCCTCCTTGTTTGGATAGTGAGTCCTACTTGTAAGCAGTGAGATTTTGTATCTAGCAGTGAGCCTCTTTTATATCCAGTTTTGGAACTACATTATATAGTGAGCTAATCCTCACCGTGGTTTTTCCCTCATTGGGTTTTCTAGGTAAAATTATGGTGTTCATGTGATGTGTGATTTCATGTTTTGTTAATGCTTTTTCTTATCTTTATTGTTATATGCATTGGAGTAATTGGATGGTGCTTATTCAATAAGTTTAAGAAGATACTGATTCATCCCCCCTCTCAGTACCTTAGATATTCAACAATTGGTATTAGAGCCCTAGTTCCTTTGAAGAAGCCTAATTTTTGAGGAAGATCCTATAGATTGAACAAATGGATAAAGAAGAGCTTCGTGCTGCTCTTGAAGATCTTGACAAGACTGAAAATGAAAACAAAGATCTGAAAGAAAATCTTGATGAGGCAAATAAATGCATCCGAAAATTGAAAGAGCAATTGAAGAAATTCAAAGAAAGACATAAATAAGTAAGTGAGAAATTAAAACAAGCAAATGAAGAGATTTCCAGATTGAAGGTGCAAGTGGAGGAAAATAAGAGAATTGAAGAGTGTCTGAATACAATAGTACAAAGCAAGTCTGATGAATTCTCAAGGCTTGAACAAGAAGTGGTAATCCTGAGAGTAGATTTGGAAAAAGAAAAAGTCTTAGAAGATAGTTTCAAGACAAGCTCCACCAAGCTTGATGAATTGATTGTAGGATAGAAAACTTCTAAAGACAAATGTGGTTTAGGAAATGAAGCCGGTGAAAACTCTAAGAATATGCAGAACTCAAATCCAATGAACAATCAAAAGACTCAAGGTAAAGGAAAACATACAAGAAATCCAAGAAGAAGACCGCCTATCAGACAACCAAATGCTCAAAGGTACCCATCCTTCAATGGTGTTTTATTTTCATGTAATAATTTTTTCCGCAAGGCAATTGGGTGCAAAAGTAGGATGAATCAGTTTTTTGGTTCCTTCTCCAGACAATGTTATGCATGCAAGAAAGTTGGACATGGAGCTAGTGAATGTAAAACTCAGATGATGAACTGGTTTAATGGAGGTAGAATGAATTAATATTTTTTTGGCTACTGCTATACATGTAACAAGTTTGGACACAAAGAAAATCAATGTAGATCAAGGGTTAATGGAGGTCAGACAAATCAAAGAAATGTTTTTTGCTACAATTGCAACAAATCGGGACATACCTCAAGAGTGTGAAGAAGTAAAAAGGGAAAGTAGTCTGCTCTGGTGAAGAAGAATGAACCTGTGAAGAAGATTGAAAAAGATGAGGTTAAGCAAGAAATGAGCAAGATATGGAAGAAGAAAGAAGAACCAGAGATGATAGATGTGTCTGTGCCCTCATCCGATGCAGAAAATTCCTTTGGGAATTAGACCTAGCGTGGTCTTAGGGGGAGTATTAACAAAAAATTGTTCGAACCCCCTGAAAATATGGTGTGTCAGATGTTGGCACAAGGATATGTTGTAAGGAATGAATAGGCAAAGGTTATGCAAAATAAACTGAAATAAAAAGTGCAGGCATGTTCATTTACGAAGCAAATTAGGGTTTCTCAATGCAGTGAAGAAAGTTTTTTATCAATTTTTTGAAACCTATTGCATTTAATACAAATTAGGGCAACACGATTGTGTTTAAAGAGAGATTCATAAGTCATTCTAATCACTTGTGCATTTGAATAATTTTGAAGAACTACTTGGAGCAATCTTGAAGCAATCCCGAAGTGATTTGGAGCGATTTTGAGGTAATTTGGAGAAGTCATTGTGAACAATTAAGAACAAGTGACTAAATTTTTCAAAATCATCTCTCGTTGTTTACAAAAAGGAAGGTAAAGGAAGAAGTTTCGTTGATCAAGAATTTTTTTGAAAAAGATAAAATGCGATGATGGAATCTAGTAATAGAGGATCAAGTTGAAATATTCCACTAAGGTTGAAAGGAGTTGAATTGGAAGAATTTGATCATTGAAAAAATAAAAGAAATGAAACTAGGGTTAAAGATAAATGAATTGTAGAACATAAAAACCCTAGGCATGGATTTATGGGGAGAATTCCCTTGGTTTAAAGACAAAGAATCCATCTTGTTCCTGTTAAGTCAATTCAAGGATGGCAACATTATTTTGGACAAACCCTACTCTATCATGAAGGAGGCAATTGAAGCTATTACTGGGTTGTGCAATGTTGGTGACCTCCCTAGAAAGAAAACAATGAAAGAAAAAGAGGTGGAGGAACTAACTGGTATCGACAAAGACCCCCGAGACCCGCTAATAAATACTATTGTCAACCTTGCTATAAGGTATGTTGCGTACGATATTTCGTACAAAATCAATTTCAAAAATCATGAAGGTTCCACTTCAGCTATTGTTGTATATCAAGTATGCATAAAAGGTGAAGGAAAACAAGTAGTTTGATTTGTGTAGCCTAATTTTGTAAAACCTAATTGAGAATGTATGAATGTCTTTGATTGAGGGTTATCATTTCTGGTTTGGGTCTTTGCTTATATGTTTATTATTTTACTTTCTGAGTTCGCTACTAGGAAAAGAAAGTGTTAAGTGGTTTTTGGGGTCCCTATTGGAAAACAAGTTTATAGGCATTTGGAAGGTATGGAGGACAATGAAAATGCTTGCAAAGTCTACTTATTATCCTTGCAGAAGGATATGTACTCCGGTGGGCCTATGCCTAGTCGATTTGAGGAGGGTTCATCCTTCGGTACAAAGGAATTGGAAGTTGTTATTGGTGGTTCGCCTCCAAAATATAAAAGGAGGAAAGTTATCACATAATATGTCATCACTATTCTAAAAGAAAAGGAGAATGAAGAAGAATCCTTGCCTAGATCTAAATCTTTTGATCTAGATGATATTCAGATGATGTTAGATAAAGATGAGATAAAGAAGATTGGTGAAATGTGGTGGTCCTTCCCTCCGATCGATAGGCTTAGAATCGATGATGCTCTGGTTGAGTATCTGCTCAAGAAGGGTATGATATTTCAAGTGTTTCTGACTCATTATCGAATAATCTAGTAGAAGTTGTTGAAGAAAGAATGTTACTAGAAGGACTTGAAGGACATAAGTTTGAAGCTATGGTTGAGAAAAGATGTGTCAAAGCTAAACATAAGTTATCCGAACACATTACCGAGATAAGAAAATGCATTAAAGAGATGTCTGACATCTACAACTATTGTCTCTGGTGGTTTGCATCAGTCGATAATTTTAGAAGCAAAATTGAAGCCATTGAATTTTAGATGAATAGTATTGGAAAGAGTTTTGAATTCATTAAAGACAAAGAGGGAAAACAGAGAATAAGAGTTGGAGAATTGCAAGAAGAGTTTTTGACTATTCAGAGATAGACGAAAGATGTGGTGAGAATTTTCTGGCTTGTTAAAGAAATTGTTGAGGTCCAGTTGGATCATCTCTCCGGAATACTATGATGCAAAATATTGTGAACAATAGTGCTTGTCTGTGAATTAGTCATCCTCATTTACGTTGTTGGATTTTTTGGATAGCATGTGTAACAGAATGGATTCTACAGTGCTCTCTTGGAAGTGGATTCTTCCAACTATGAAAGAGAGTTACAAGAAATTCTTTTCAGGTGAAAAGTGTTATTTTTACTTGAGTTTCTGAATGTTTAAATTTTTGGCTCTTTCCTTTGATGAAAAAGGAGGAGAAAAATATTTAAAAAGGTGAAAAAAAAAAACAAGAAGAGAAATTGAATTGCTAAACAAAGGGCGAGTTTTGAATTTTTTTGTAGTTTTGGAATTTTTTGGAGTTGTGGAATTTTGGAGTTTTGGAACTGGAGTTTTTTTGTTCGAAATGGGGAGTTAGAATTTCGTTGCACATACAAACAATGTCACCATTTTCATACGTTTACATCCTATTTTTTTGGTCGCCCTTTGCCATTGATGTCAAAGGGGGAGAGATTTGGAGAAGTTGTCATGTAGAAAGGGAAGTGTGAAGTAAAAGGTTATACATTATTTTGGCACATGTTGCCATCAATGATAAAGAGGGAGATTGTTGGAAGAATGAAGAAGATCAAACTTTGTGTTGTCATTGATGTCACCATGTTGGTTGAGTTGCCAGCTTGATTTGGTACTCTGAAGTGGTAAGAAGAACCAGTTTACATCCTCCGGTATTTTTGGTCTGGTACTTTGGTCCGCAATTCCCCTCCAGTGATCATCATTGTTCGTGGTTTTTGAAAATGTTTTATGGATGTTAGAAGCTTGCAAGTATAGAATCTTGTGTGCTCATGTGCTCGTATGGTGGGTTGACATTAATCTGGTGTTGCATGTTGTTTTTAGGTCCATCCATGGCCGACCTAATAAACAATTGGTAGTATATTGGATTAATTTGTGTTGTGGATATATGAGCCACCTATCTTTGGTCCAAGCTGACATTATATAGCATACTATACGGTTGAATTATTTTTGAAGAATTTTTGTACTAACTTGAAGCCGACAGTTAATTTTTTTGGTGAATAAAGATTGCATCTAATTAGGCTGACCTTATTGATGCTTGTGGATATATCAGATATATATATTGGATAGTTTTGAAGTTGGAATGTGTGGTGATGACAAACATAATGCGAAGTGTGATTTGAATGTGAAGTATAGTGCGAATGTGAAGCGAAGTATGTGAAACTGATGAAGTGTGTTAAGTCTGTTTATTGAGCATCAAAGGAACTAAATCAACACTTGTTGGGTGCACTCTTACTAGTTCATATTCTAACTGTAAGCCATTTTTTTACTGTAATCATTTTGTAGGCAGTGAGTCTCCTTGTTTGGAAAGTGATTCCTACTTGTAAGCAGCGAGCTTTTGTATCTGGCAGTGAGCCTCTTTTGTATCTAATTTTGGAACTACATTATATAGTGAGCTAATCCCTGTTGTGGTTTTCCCCTCATTGGGTTTTCCACGTAAAATTCGGGTGTTCATGTGATGTGTGATTTCATGTTATGTTAATGCTTTTTCTTAGCTTTATTGTTATATGCATTGGAGTAATTGGATGGTGCTTGTTCAATAAGTTTAAGAAAATACCGATTCACCCCCCTCTTAGTATCTTGGATATTCAACATCCACATCCACATCGGTATCAAATTTTTCCTCAAAGATGTATCCTTAAGGGTCAACCTTCTCATCTGCATCCTTGAGCTGATGGGATAACTCTTCATCTAGCTCTTCGTCTGATGTTTCTATCGTATATCACTCATCGAGAGCTTTAGTATCTTCCTCTAAAGAAGGGGACCCCTCCTCATCTGAAGCCACCTTATCCAAATTTATGTTTAGCCTGCCCTTTGGGTGTTCAAAATAATCATCTCGTTCAAAGTCCTTGGGTTCTTCGATTACATCTTTTGCAGCCTCTCTTTGTTGCTCTTCATGATGTTTCTCCATTTCTTCAAAGATTTGCATCATGGCTTCCATCTTTGGCAGTTTTGTGGGTGGCAAAGGAAGAGCCAAGGCAATAGCAATTTGGGACATTAGAGCTTGAACCATGGGGTCAAGGATTACCCTGGAAAGTTTAGGGGGCACATTTTGTATATATGGCATGAAGGCATGCGACAGAGTAAGAGGTGGCATAGTGACAATGGACACTGTCGACGGTAGAGTAGAGAATGTAGACAACGAAGAAGGGAGTGAAGAGGTCGAAAGTGGGGACATAGAGGAGGAGGAGTCAAATATCATTACTGGAGTAGTCAGTGGGGTGGAGGTAAGGTGGATTGAAATGCCCACGATGGGTGAAGATGAGACAAGCAAAGCCTGAGAGGTGGTTGGTGGAGGAGTGGTAATGGTAGCAACAACAACAGGAGAAAAAGTGGTAGGTGGTGAGAATGGTTGCTCGACCTCTTCTTCTTCATGGAGGGGATCCTCCTCCTAGATAGTGGGCATCTCAAGTACAAATTTCCCTATTTTCTTGGCTTTCTTGGATGACTCAACCTCGATGGATTTCGTTGAATATACATTATGCTTTGGTTGTCGCTCAGGCGCATCCTTCCTTTTCTTCGACCTTCTTGTCAGTGGGGACCTTCTCTCAACTTAATATTTCAAAGAAAATTCAAAAGGGAAAAGGGATGAGAAGCTTCCTAAACCTGTAACTAATGTTGAACAATAACAATGGAGGATGCTATAGTAGACAACCTTCCTAAAACTAAGTTCCACTTAACCAAGGACAACCTATAGTCTCATAAAACTAATGCAATATTTTAGGGTCTGCAAATTTTCAAACCATTCATTCACCATTAAACCATGAATAAAGATTGAACTTGAAGTGTACCACTAGTAACAAGCTTAGACTAACTTTATAAAGCAATTTATCATCAATAAACAACAAGTATGAGCCAGGAAGGAATCAACACCATAACATTCTTCACCATTAAAGCACAACATAAACTAACTACTGGAAACAATTTAAAACTAGAACAAAAAAGCTAAAATCTAAGATTGAGGAGATGAATCATGCACACATGTGAAAAAAACACAAGAATCCACCAAAACAATGATATTCTCATTAAATTTTTGTAGCATGACTTTACAAAACAACTCAACTCTCTCTTTGAAAATGAGAGGAGATCCCCTATTTATAGTTTTCCAAAAGTGAAATGAATGGCCAAGATTAACTTTCATTGTGTGGCTCAGATTCATTTTACATTAGGGTTTCACCTACCCTCAAAATATAACAATATAAAATACATCTTTGTCCTTTTCCCTATTTTGTCACCTAGTGACCCTAGCATTGTAGCATTTTTTTCCTCTAGTGACTCCCATGCTTTTGTAGTCATACTATCAAATACTCATCATCTATGACTGGTTTTCCTCCATTTTTCTAGAGGGTAGCATATTCTATGAATTTTTCAATAAAGGCTTGAAGCTTGTCCCATTCCATGATACTAGATTGGAGAAATTGGAAGCATATCCTCTTGAGTCTCTCAGTAATCTGCTCCTGAATCTTAGTGCATTTTGGAGTGGCCTTGATGTTGTTCAGATTGTGAGAAGGCCTTAGTAGCGAAGTCCATGAAGTCTGGTGATAGTGTATTTGTAGCTCCCTACTCCATTTTCTTGTGGAAGAACGACTTGATCTTCTCTGGATCTATCTCTAGAGTAGGCATCTCATAGTCAGTCATCATTTTTAGATAGTCCTCACTATCAACACATAGTTCTATAACCCATTCACAATTGAGCTCTAGCTCATGCAAAGCCTTCTCTAGAACTTCCTTTCTATAATCCAAGCTCATTTTCCAAGTCTCCACTAGCCAGTGATTATCTTTTATGTTTTCCAACTCCTTTTCCCATATTGTCCGGGAGAGTTTGAGGATGCTCTCAAGCTTAGGATATGTGATCCTATATAGTTCAAAGAACCTATTGCACCTTCTTATGATTTCATCTATTTGCTTTTCCAACCCTCAAAAATTGTTGAACGCCCAGGTAGCGTGGCGGGTACCCATGTCATTGTTGTTTATTACACGGTTGAACCAATCTACCATGGCCTTGGTCCATTTTTTGATCTTCTCTATTTTATGTAACTCTTCCTTGGAGAGGAGAAAAGGTGTAGATGATTCAACATGAGCCTCTTCTTCTATAGATGTCCATTGTTGAATATAGGCAGTGAGGTCTTCCACCTATGCTTTCAGCTCCTCTTTAGTGGATTGATATTTATTCATTTATTGCATGAATGTGGCCATAACCCCTGAAATTCATATATCTTTTGCTCACGGGTGGACCTAGATTCATTGTAGATATACTATAACCTTGGCCTTGCATGGCGCATGTATCTTTGTCTACTATAGAGGTAGCAATCTACACTGTTCGTGATCTGAAAGCGTCCACTGTGATATGGGATCAAACCCTAGGCTTCTTCTCTTTTCTTATCTTTGTTTGTGCTCTGGCCAGTATTTCCTCAAGTCTACCCTTTTGATCATCGACCATAGGAGTCTTCTTTTGCAATTGTCACTCTAGCTAGTAAGGCAATTTGGCTTGTTTTTTGGGTGATTCATGATCAACTTCCTCTTCCTATTCATCTTGAAGTTGCTCCTCTTCATTACCTAGAGCCCTTTGATTAATCCTTTCTTCTTTGTTTGAGTCTTCAATTTGCACAATCTTCCCTTTATCAGACTCAACAAAAGCTATATT
This sequence comes from Sequoiadendron giganteum, assembly GCA_007115665.2. Lineage (NCBI taxonomy): Eukaryota > Viridiplantae > Streptophyta > Pinopsida > Cupressales > Cupressaceae > Sequoiadendron > Sequoiadendron giganteum. The sequence continues at coordinate 532,052,052 of CM021105.1, forward strand.
CTCTTTAGCGACATCTTCTTCTTGGGGTGCCTTCCTTTCTTCATGCTCAAGCTCAGCATGATGCTTAGACTCAAGGCTCTTTTTTAATGCATCCTCATCTTCTTTATCTTTCTCTCTCTTCCTCCTTTTCGAGAGGTACTTCCTCTTTCTAGGTTCGGCCCTTATCTTGGCCAATTAACAGAGGCTCTTCGAGTATCTCCACATCCACATTGGTATCAAATTTTTCCTTAGAGATGTGTCCTTCAGGGTCAGGCTTCTCATTTGCATCCTTGAACCATTGGGACAACTCTTCATCTAGCTCTTGGTCTGATGTTTCTATTGTATATCGCTCATTAAGAGATTCAATATCTTCCTCTTAAGAAGGTGACCCCTCCTCATCGAAAGCCACCTTATCCAAATTTATGTTTAGCCCGCCCTCTAGGTGTTCAAAATAATCATCTCATTCAAAGTCCTCGGGGTCTTTGATTAAATCTTTTGTAGCCTCTCTTTGTTTCTCTTCATGACGTTTCTCCATTTCTTCAGAGATTTGCATCATGTCTTCCATCTTCAGTGGTTGTGCGGGTGGTGGAGGAAGAGGCAAGGTAGCATCAATTTGGGCCATTAGAGCTTGAATTGTGGGGTCAAGGATTACCCCAAAAAATTTAGGGGGCACATTTTGCATATATGGTGTGAAGGCATGCGACGGAGTAAGAGGTGGCATGCCAGAGGTAGAGTAGAGAAAGTAGGCCATGAAGGTGGGAGCAAAGAGGATGAAAGTTGGGATGTAGTGGAGGAGGAGGAGTCAAGTATCATTATTGGAGCAGTCAGCGTGGTGGAGTTGAGGTGGAGTGAAATGTCCATGATGGGTAGAGATGAGACAAACAAAGCTTGAGAGGTGGTTGGCAAAGGAATGGCAACGATAGCAGTGACAGCGGCAGCGGAAGTGGTAGGTGGTGAGTGTGGTTGCTCGACCTCTTCTTATTCATGTAGGGGATCCTCCTCCTAGATAGTGGGAATCTCAAGTACAAATGTCCCTATTTTCCTGGCTTTCTTGGATGACTCAGCCTCGATGGATTTCCTTGAATATACCTTATGCTTTGGTTGTCACTCAAGCGCATCCTTCCTTTTCTTCGACCTTGTCATCGACGGGGATTTAGGAGCCTCCTCTGATGAAGCAGTAGCTACTCCACTATCTGTTTCACTCTAAAGCTCATCCTCGAGCTCCCTATACATCAAGTCAGCGCCCTATACCTTGAGTTATGCAATCTAGGCATGTACCCATTGTCTTGTTTTGTTTTCAACTGTTCGAGTCAATATATCGAGGTCAATGACCTCTTCTTCACTCTAATTGATGACAAGTTGGGGCAGGTTGGCCCAACATTGTACCTGTCATCAATAATATTATCATCCTCTTCCCCTACTTGATCTAGGACATGGAATAGTTTTATGGATTTCACGAACTGGGTTGTCATTCTCATGTAGTGCCTCATTTGCACTTCCTTATCATCATCGTAGTTGGCCCAAAAATCCTCGATGTGGGGTCGATGGGCATATTGTCTCCCAACCCACTTCTTCAATTTTCCATATGGCTCCATCTCCCTTGATTTGTGTGAGGGTCCAAGTTATATTCTGCCAGCTCCCTATCTGAGTATTCTACACACTGAGCAGCAGGGTAGGAATACATTCATTTCTTGAAGTTCAAGGGATATGGGATCCTAGCTCAGTGCTTATCGCTTAATAGTGTGTGTGCATTCTGCAGCTACCTGGAAACTTCTAGCAAGATTATGTGGTCATTTGGGTAGCGGGGCAACCGATAGGGCCTTTCTAAGAATCCATCAAATCTAATGTAGGTGAACTTTGGCAACTGTATGAACAGGTACCCAAACCGCCTTCTTTCAAATTCTCCTCCTAGGAGTCTAATGATATGTGCAATGAATGCATCATTTACCCTCTAATATTCTCTTTTGAAGTTTTTATACTGCAACTGAGGATAGTAGTCATAGACCTTAAGTTCTCCTTTCTTGGTTCCTAGGATGCCCGTAATGGAGAGTCCTCTGTATGGAAACTTCTTCACCAAGAGGTACACCAAATGCGAAGTCATGTAGAATTGGGAATTTTTCTTGACGACCATGAGCTAATTGTGTAGATTATCGCTGATCATCTTGGCCCAATGGAACTTGGCCTCCCCTCGGATGATCTCCTCAATAAAGTAGAACATCCACTCTTTGAAGAAAGTGATAATTGGTAGGCTCATTACCCTTCTTAGTAGGGTGACCAAATCATGCTACTCCTCAAAGAAGTCACTTTTGAATAGCTCCTGAGGTACTTTGGTGGCGATGCCCATCTTATCCTTTAGCCAATGTTGGTTGATTATCCTTTTGCATCTTAGAGGGCCATGTTTCCACATGTTCCTTTGTTACTTCCTCCATTGTGTCGAATGTGGGGATGCAGAATGCACAGCCGATAGATTTAGCAGACAAGTTTGCCAACACCCTCCCATCATGATCAATAATCTTTTTGTTATTATGGTATGCTTCCCGACAAGCCATGACTAGTTCTAGGGCAATTAATGCAGGAGGAAATTCAGCTTCCTTGGTGAGGCAACTTACCTTGATTATTCGTGTGTTCTTTATTGTAGGGTTGACCATTACCCTTTGTCGGAACTCATCTATATCCATGTGCCCAAGATTTGTGTCTAACACTGAATCCCAAGTAGAAGAGAGCTTGGAGGTACACTCCACTGCATGAAACTGGTACTTCATCTGATCTTTCTCTTTTTTTCCCCTCGGTGCACATGCAGGCTTCTTTCAGCGGACCTCCCTGATGAACCCACAACAGGTTCCATAAATCTTGCATACAAAGATGTAGTAAGTGTATTTATACATAAATTAGGGAAAGTGTTAGTCAAATCATGCAAAATGAGGCTTAGATCCAATAATTTATCATTAGGAGATCATAAAATTTGTCAATATCCATCATTTAAAGCTCTTTTGGATCATATACAACAATGCAGGTTTAGGGATGTGGGTTTCCCTAGGCTGGAAGCTGTTAGGAGGGACTGGGAGCAATACGATGCCATAGCTGCCTGTAGCAAAAGTTCTACATTACAAACTTGGAAATCAAAGTTGCCATGAGGCATTATGGCACACACAGGAATTGATTACGAGGCACTTGAAGTTGCTCAATTGAGCTTTGGGTATTTATAGGTCAGAGGTATGTGGATGCAGGAGGGCCGAAAGATGCTTGGAGTCTTTGCCATTAAGCAACAACATTCGAGGGACAATGGCCTGCAGGCGGAAGTCCACACTGTAGAACCCAACATGCGGAAGGTCATGTGTGCATGGACGTTAGGAAGCGATGGCAGGGAAGCACCTACCCACATGCAGCCACCTGCAAACTTCCATGACTTGGCGTTTCATTGGATGGACTTAGACGATGATGGAGAAGTCGAAGTTCGCATTGTGGGTGGATGGGTTGGTTCCACCACTAAGCAATGGCAAAGGGACGACGGTGAGCTACACACAACAACCCAAAAGAAATGGCCTGCAAGTCCTTTGGACTTGGCAAAAATTTGGACGAAAGCTCGACAGCGAAAGGGATAACGGGACCCACAATGCAGAAGGCGACCAAGATGATTTCATTATCTAATGGTGAAGGTAAGGCAGTGGTCCACAAGCGGACACCTGCATGGGGACTTCCGCACGAGATGAAAACTCAACCATTTTCGAGGGTTTCCCTAGGTTTGATCAGGGCGGCGACGACAAGGGTGCAAGCCGCAAAGGTGTTCTAGCTGTGTGAAGAATGGCGAAGGAAATGCCTAGTTCTGCAAGACGATTTGGGCACATTTTGAGCAATTTTAATGGGTTTTCTAAAGTGTCGAGAGTGGATTTTATGTGGAGCCAAATTTTGTGATGGTCGTCGAGTGATTTATAGGTTTCTTTCCACAATTTTAGCATTAATCTACAAACCCTAGCTAGAAAAGGAATGCATTTCAAATTTCAAGAGCTGGCATACCTAAGATTGGTGTGAAAATCCAATGGAAACCTCAATCTGATCGAAGACAAGCTAATGCGGGCGCGAGGTCTCCATTTTTCGTCTCTCTCTTTTGAAATTCAAATTAGGTCGGTGAAAATGACAGGTCAGTGCACCTATTTATAGGAAAACATGCATTTATGACCCAAAATAAATGTAGGGTATGATGATAGGCATGGTAGATGGACCTATAGAGACATGAAATGGCACAGTCGTTGGACGGTCGGGAGATATATGGACCTTGTGATGTGAGAGGACATCTGATGTGGGTCGTTAGTTGAGAGAAAAAATGATAGCGACTACCCATGAAGAGAAACCTGCAAGTGCAAGTCCGCAAAGCTCCACAGATGTTGGAGCGAATGACTAAGGGAAGTCCACACGAGAACCTTTGTAAAAGCCAAAGACTCAGGGAATTTTGGGATGGTGAATTTTGGTCAATGAGGAATTACCGCTTTTAAGGAATGTGTCCAATTCGGGCTCAAAATCAGGGGCACACAAAATAAGGCAAAGGAGAAAGTGACCCAACTAAAGTGAAAAGGAAATAGGAGGTCCTCGGTTCGAACGGAGCGTGTGTGCTATAGGCACAACACATTGTAACTCATATTTTCAATCTTGTGACTGAAAATAAAAACTTTAATACTCTATTTCTAAGCATTTTTCAAGTAAGATATTTCAGACTTGTGCAAGTTGTAAGAACACCTTTCTTTTAATAAAGTTCAATGATATTTCCTTCTCAATGGTTGTCTTATTATGTGCAATTGATGATTGATGTGTATTTCTATGTTTTATGTTTAAATCCTCATATATGAGTAAATTAAAATGACTAAATATACTACTAATTTCTATCAATTAATAATTAAATTGACTAAATATACTACCAACTGACAGAAATCGGTGAGCAGTTAATAAATATGACTAAATATATGACCACTGAAATCAATGAATAAAAATGACTAAATAAGTGATCAATTAACAACAATCAATGACTAAATATATCAGTGAATACAAAATGACTAAGTGACCAAATTACAACAATCAATGACTAAATATACTAACAAATTGATCAATCAAAACAACCAATAAATGACTAAAAATGGTTTAGTCATCAATTTGGTCAAGTTATAAATGACTAGCAATAAACTACTAATGGTCACATGATCATGTTTGGTCATTTATATGCAATTTTTAGTAGTTTTTTTAATCATATATTGATGTTTTTTGTACTAGTGTAGGGTAAATAGATTTGTAAATACCTTTATTTTCGCTCCCCGAACTAAGGTTTGAACAATATGAGTCACAAATCACCTTGAATACTTTGAGTTATTTCCTCCCTACTCTACTCCTTCTTGAATGCTTTTGTGAAATGGATTTGCCTTAGTAGAATTACTTATAATCCATTGATTTGACCTAATTTTGTGTTGAATGCTTCAAACCATAAAGCTCACAACCCTTTATCAATATTCACAGACAACTTTCAAAGCTCTACAAACTTCTACATCATCATGTTTTCTTTCACAATCTTCAGCAATAGATCAAGAATGTTGATCTACATCACATATCTTCGTCCTGAGGCATCAACACCTCTTCTTTGGTGGGGGACAAAAGATATCCATTAAAGCTCCCCCTAATCCATAGCTCTCAATCTAATTTTCGGAGGAACCATCTGCATCAAAGGATGGTACAAATTATTCCTTGTCTTCTATCTCTTCATTCTTTCTTCAAATATTTTCCATTTCCTTCTTTGTTTCTGTCGGATTCAGCTTTTTAACTTGTTCATTCCTTTTTACCGAATTATCCTTCCTCGTATTTATGCTTCTAAAAAAATTAGCAATATGTCCAGGTCTACTATAGTTGTGACATGTGAAATTCTTCTAAACAATATTCCTTCCATTCACTCTAGATCTGCATTGATTAACTTTGTGTCCAAATCCATTGCATGTATAACAATAACCATTGAAAGATTGAATCGTTCTACCATTGTTATAGCCATTCATCATTTGATTTATGCATTCAGTAACTCTATGACCAAATCTTTTGCATATAAAAAATTGACCAGAAAATAATGGAGCATTCTGATTCATTCTACTTCTACATTCTATTGTTTTATGTCCAAATTTATTGCAAGAATAACAAAAACCATTGAAAAATGGGTACCTTTATGTATTTAGTTGTTTGGCCAGTGGTCTTCTGGCTACATTTCTTTGATTCTAGATCTTGCCATTATTCTTCTTAGCTTCAATCTTCCTTTCAGTATTCGATCTTTGATCTGACTCTGAACTCTCTCCTATCTCAAATCCAAAACCTTCTTTGTCTTTAGAGCCTTTCTAATTTATAATCATTTCATCAAGCTTTGTAGCACTCATTTTGAATTTGTCTTCATGACTTCTTTCTTTCTCCAAGTTTGATCTTAGGTTTACCACTTCTTGTTCAAGTCATGTACATTCCTCTTATTTGTTTTTCACCATTGCATTCAAGCATTCTTCAATTCTTTTCCTTTCTTCAACTTGCACTTTCAAACCAATGATGGATTTATTTGATTGCTTCAATTGCTCACTGACTTCCTTATGCCTTTCTTTGAACTTCTTGGTTTTCTCTCTCAATTTTCTAATGCATCTATTTGCTTCTTTGATATTTTCCTTCAAGTAGATTTGTTTTCATCTTCAATGTTTTCAAGATCTTCAAGGGAAAATTTGAGTTCTCCATCTTTTTCAAGCATGCAATCTTCTTCTATGAATCAAAATGTTGGAATCTCTTATGAAGGAATAGGAAACTTTCTATCAGCCATGTGTTCAACTTCCAAGACCTTCCTAAAGTGGTTAAGCTCCTTCCAAGGAGCCAAACTTTGATACCTAGAATATTGAGAGGGGGGTGAATCAGTAGTCTCTTAAACCATTCAAACATTAAACATCCAATTACCAAAGCATATTCAACTATAATAAAAAAAATAACATGAAACATTCAAAAAATCAAATAACACATGAACACCAATATTTTTACTTGGAAAACCCAAAATGGGAAAACCACAGCGAGGGTTAGCTCACAATATAATCGGTTATAATATATTAATATATTTACAGAAATGCTCACTGCAAGTGGACTCATTGTCCACAGAGAAAAAGATAAAAGAGAGATGGTGGCTCACAACCTATTTTGAAGTGTTACGATTGCATCTGACATATGCATGAATACAATCCCATTGAAGCACAATAAACAAACTTTATTTGTTTCTGATTCAACACTTTGCCTTGCTCTTCATTCCCACAACTCTAATCTTCAACTCAACATTCACAACTTAACTTCACACCACTCTGATCAAATTTCCATCTAAGACATTCACATTAGACATCATATATTCATATCATTCATCAAAACACCAAAAAGATCCAACACATATATCCACATCAACTCTAACATCAATTAGGTTGACCTAATTAGATGTAATACTCAAATCATAACTTGTTGGCTCAAAACATTTCATCCACACTACGCACCATAATTCAAATCTCAAAACAACTTGAAATAGGTTTGCATAGACATATAATTAGTCTCACATAAGACCACAATACTTATTTATCCTTTTCATACCTTCAAACATATTAGGTCGGCTTCACATATGCTCTAAAAGCAAAAACCTTCAACTATGTATCCACATCTCGACATGTGGACCTCAAAACTCAATGTCGTCTAGAATTCATCCTCTATTTCCATATAGTAACTTATCATCAAAAGTGAAAAACCAAAAACTCATCCATGGATAAGTGAGGATTTTCCCACACAATTGTACTATATAGAAAATAATTGTGATTTTCTAGGCCAAACTTTGTTACTCATATCTCTCAAAGCACTTGTCAAAACATGATGAAAACTTGAAATTAAATACATCTAACATCCAACAAAATGATGTTAGAAGCATAAAGTGAAATCTTCATTTGTGGAGTGGTGCAAACCCAAAAACTAGCACTTTGTAACATTGTATAAGCAGAATTGACACTTAGTCAATTTCCCATACAACTGGTATCTCTAGATCAAACCAACTGGAAAAAATGTCTTCCTCAACATCTTGAAAACCTATTAGAACTAATCAAAATGGTTTGCAACCAAAATCTTCATATAAGTTACAATGTTGACATCAATGACAACACTACAACACAATTTTATGTACCTTCCATGCTCATGTTGCCAAACAATGTCATCAATGACAATCTTTGCAAACTTCCAACAAACCTATGTTGCATGTTTTATGATAACACATCATTTATGATATCCTTGTATTTGGTTTCATGTTTTGATTACCTTCGTCACAATCCTTATGCTTCCATATTTACATCTTGTGACATGACGTTTACAATATCCAAACCTTACAAATATAATCTTTATAACCATCCTATATGTTGATTACACATTGTGATATGATATTGGTTATGCCTACATCCAATGATTACAATATTTGATTCTTACTTTTTTCACATGCTTATGGTGCCTACCTTGATGCCTGTGAGACTTATCATGTCCTTATTTTATGTTTATCTTATTTTGATAGCTAATCACCACATGAACTTGCATTGCTTTATCATGCTTCTAAATCAATCTCCTCATATTTCCCATATTGGGGACAATCCTTTACATACATTTTCATGATTACATCTTACTTGTATATGCACCTATTTTCTTATCTATTGATGCAATCATCTAGATTTAATTACCATGAAAATATCAAGCCATTGAATTCTAACTTATATTTTCTAAGTAGTTACACATTGTTCATGAGTCACACCCACTATACTTTTTGCACCTCAATGCACTATTTTTCCTATGTGGGCAATCATTCTAACAGGTGTTTTATTGAATTTTACAATGTTGCACTTGGATGACCTAACCATGTTCTAAGAGTCAACTTACCACATTGGGGGGTATCATGCATCATACATTCCCTACCATATTGTGTGCTCACATGACCTAATCATGTTGTAAGAGTTATATTGGGGACAAAAGAATAACCTTCCCCACTTTTTCGATTACATGTTATGCCTTGTCTTATTACCACTAGGGACCTATTGCCTTACCTCAACCATTGTGCACTCACACTCTTGGAGAAATATTGGAGGCATATGCCTTCTCTGACATCTTATGTGATTACATGAGTGTTTCTAAAGTGAGGGCCACACCATCATTCTTTATTTTCCTATTTTAGAGATACATGTATACACCTTGATGATTATTCAAAATATTTTACATGTTTGTTACATTTAATGTATTTCTTGCCATTATTACTTTACATGATTTGCATGCTTACATAATTATCTTACATTTACATTTTGAATAAATATTTTTTCCTCTAAATCCTTATATTAGATGGCTGCAACCAAGTACCTTAATTCACTTTATACTTAACTTTCTACCATTTAATTGATTCTTAACTATCACTCCCATAACTAAGTAATTAATCTATATTGAAGAGTTTGATGTTGCTTTGAAGGATATGGCTGACTAAAAAAGTCTAGGTATTGATGGCTTACCTGTAGAATTTTATAAAACAATGTGGCCTTACATTAGAAATGACTTCTATAAGGTCTACATAGAATCCTTATCTCAAGGATCCTTGGGCTCTTTTATTAATCAAGGGCTGATTAAATTAATTCCTAAAGGAAAAAATGAGAACACCATTTCAGGGTGGAGCCCAATTACTCTTCTCAACACATCCTATAAGATTATTGGCAAAACTATTGCTAAAAGAATTAAACATATAGCACAATAAATTGTAAGGCCTGAGAAAATTAGTTTTATTGGGGGAAGATTCATTCTTGGCAACTTGATTCTAGCATGGGAAATGGTGGAATGGGCTCAACAAACTGGTCAAAATTGCCTCCTCATCAAATTAGATTTTGACAAAGCTTATGATAGGATTAGGTGGCAGTTCATATTGAAAATGCTAAAATGGGTAAGCTTTGACCCCAAGCTCATTGCCCACATAAAACTTTTATTCACTAATGCTAATGCTTGCCTAGCCATTAATGGGTCCATCTCCCAAACCTTTCCTCTTCATAGATCGATAAGGCAAGGTTGTCCTTTAACTTCCTTCCTCTATGTCCTCGTTGATGCTCTTGGGTACCTTTTAAGTCATGCAAAAAAGAAAAACCTCATCCATGGTATTTCCTTACTTGGTAATGATGTTGCTCTTAATTCTCATTTTGCTGATGATAGCCTTTTATTCATTCAAAACTCTCAAGAAGAGCTTAACAACACCCTTGAAGTTTTGGATCCATTTTGCTCAGCTACTGGCTCTTATTTCTCTTAACAAAATTGAATTATGGATGACTTCTATTGATCAGCCTCCTCCTTGGATACCCTCACAATGGAAATTCAACAACCATGGTGTTATTTTAAGATACCTTGGCATCCCTTTTGGGATACGAGTCTCATTATCCGAAATGTGGAAATGGTTCATACATAAATTAAAAAGAAAGCTTGAACTATGGTCAAATAAATTGCTCTCTATGGCTAGGCGCATACAAATTGCAAATAAAATCCTCATAGCTAGTCATGTCTACATTTCATCGTGTTGGCTTCCTTCAAAAAGATGCTATAATCAATTAACCCGATTAATTAGAGGGTTTCTTTGGGAAAAATGGAATAACAAAAAAGGTCATCCAGTTGCTTCCTAGTTGTATTGTATTCAACCAAAGAATAAAGGGGGTCTAGGAGTGATTGATTCTCTTACTCAATGGATTTACCTTATAGCCAAATGGATTACCAGATCTTTACATGGAACAACTCCATGAAAATCTCTTATTAGACACAAAATAGCTACAACCAAAGCTTTTAATTCTTGGAGAGAGGTGGGGTGGAAAGATAAAATCATTATGGATAAGTACTTTAAACCTCAAGCTTCTAGAAAATTTCTAAGCATATGGAGAGCATGGCAAAAAATGTCTCTTCTTCTTGAATGGAATGGTCAAGACCTTAGTCATGGGATGAGCTTCTCTTCTTCATCTATTTGGTTGAATAGATTGATTTGCTTAAATGAACAACCCGTTGCCAGTAATTCTCATCTACATAGCAAGACTTTATTCATAAAAGGCATCACTGAGTTCAAGGATATTTGGGAGTTCTCATCTCTTACTTGGAAAAATGACTTCCATCTCAAACACGATTTCAACTTGTCTAATGCTTTAATCAATGACATCCACAAGGTGCAAGAAATTGTCCCTCTTGATCTTCAATTGAAAATATCTACTCCCATTTCATGCAACTTTTTTAAAGATTGGAGGTGGCTTCAAGGGTTTAATATAGCTAACTTCCCTTTAAAGTTAATCTACAATAAGCTTCTGCCTCCAATCCACATACAACCAAGGTTAAATTTGAAATGGAGAGTGAATTAGAGTGAATCTAAATGGTTCAGTTTGAGCCTTGTTGTTTGGAAATCCAAAGCAAAAGCAAAAGCACAATTTCTTGCTTGGAAGATTATCCACTATAAAATAGTTGTGGGAGAACGCCTTACTTTTCTCCCTTCCCACTTTTTGCCCTTTTTGCCACAAGCTTGAAACCATTAAACATGCTTTTTGGATGTGCAAGTACACCTAGAAAATTTGGCAAACAATTTTGGTTGAGATCCTAGCTATATTTAACAGAAATTTAAGATGGAAATCAACACTATTAGGGCTACATTGTTTAGAAAATATAATTTCAGAATCCTTTTGTCAATGCATACTTTTTTATATTTGGAAGCTTCGATGTAAAGTTGTTTTCTCTAATGCATTTCAACCCAAGGAAGTTATTATGCATGGCTTATTCTCCAGCATTATTTTGCAGCAATCAATACTTGTTAGAACATTGAAAGATAAATTCAGCTTCAACTCATAACTCAAGATCCAAATAGCTCATGTGCAATCCCAGTTGGCAGAGATTGCTAACAAACACCAGAAGTCCGTTCTTTCAGCTATGAAAATTGTTAGAGAGGAGCAAGTTTTATGTACTCGTGCAGAAAGTTGATCATTTTGTAATTTATAAGCTACAGCTGGTGTGTCTCTTACAACTATTTGCTGCTGATTTGTGTTGATGTTGATTGGCTCCTTTAGGATTATTATTTTGAAAGAGCCTTTTGTACATTGTTTTTTTACAATTAATATTTGTTTTTTTCCAATAAAAAAATAAATCTATATGGATTTATGCTTGTGTAATAAATTAAAAGTTTATGAAAAATATTATTTCCATTATTAAAAAAGACTCCCATAACTAAATAGTTAATCTATATTGATTTATGCTTGTGTAATAAATTAAAAGCTTATGAAAAAAATTCTTTCCATTATAAACAAGATATTTTTATTAACTTTTTAGTGTGTTTTTCTTTCATTTGAACTCTTTCTTCATTTTACTAAAAAGACAATCTTTCATAAAACCAAAATATGATCATAGCGTGACCATCCCTTCCTCTTCTTGATTTACAAGAAAAAACTAAAACTAGAAAAATAACCACACATTATAAAGCTGTTTTTTTTTTTAAATTATTCTCAACAGCGCATGACATACCTTTTACAGCCAAAATATTTAAGGTCAAAAGTTCTTTTATTTTATTACAAATTGTATGTTTTTCATGACTTCAAAATTATTATTTTTATTTTAAAATGAAATAAATATTTAATATTATATATAATATAATGATTAATGGAATGATAAAGTTTTTATTTCAAATAATTGTTTTAACAGTTAAAAACTTAAATTAATTATATATATATATATAAAATTAATCAAAAAATCACCATAACTAATACAGTTAATTTTTAAACTTAATGTTTACACAATGCTGCTCAAACAGAATCAATTTTCAAAAGAAATAGAAAGTCCTAATAAAATCATCACTATAAATGATACATCCAAGATACATACAAAAGTATTGATCATTATGATCTCATATATTTGACAGACTAAAACAGAGTACTGGAGGGCTTCTTTCCACTTTGAGGGCTTCTCTTTTGACTTTAGAATTGTTAACATTCTACGACACAAACTTCTGTAGTGATGTGAATCGACAAGGTGACTATATCGATCCACCTTCTTTTGGTGCCAACGAAGACTAATACAAACATGACACATTCCACAAAAACACACATTGTAAGCCTCACCACATCCATTCTCAATTGGTTTTCAACCAACACTTCCATGTCCTTTTCATTGGATGGGCCAAAAACATTCACTTTCTGAATGTCAGCATAACCTAGAATTTGTATTGTAAGAGCACTTCAAACGAAGAGATTGCTTGAAATCCATGCACTTAGTTCTACATAATCCTTGGCTACATTCATTACAATGTCCCATACCATACATATTATAAGCGCAGATGTGGCAAGTATCATATTGAAGATTAGTCTTGTGGCTCAAAATCTCTTTCCCCTCACCCACGCTTATCCCGCTGCACACAAAGAAAGACATGTGTTAACTTCTTTAGTTGGAGTTATAATTTTGACTGTTAAGGATTTTGCAGTCTAAGTCCATTTAACTGATAGCTTTTGTATCACATGAAACTTTTCCTATCTTCAATCAAAGTCATTTGGAAAGAAGAGAACAAATTCAAATTCAGAAAATTTTCTTTCTAGTGCTGGTAAAATGCCCATTTTGACAATCATGATGATCATGTGGTGTATAGAATGACATGGTACTGGTAGAGACAATTTTGCAAGACACTAGCTGATGAGTTCTTTCTTCAAAAATGTACTATTCATTAACCAGCATGAAAAGGATCACAATATTTGAGCACCAATCATGTCTCTACCATAACCCTATTCATAATCAATTTTTTTTCCTTCCCATGAAATTTATTTGCCATTTCATGGTTTTTTTTAAAACTAATCCTGAAAAATTAATAACATACAGAACTAAATTGTTAATTGTGTGGCACCATTTATAAAAGAACAGTCACATACCTGATAATTTTCTGATATGAGAACCATAATACCCAATAGATCTTCCCAACTCCTTTGAACAACAATTTCCCGATCTGATATCTTTTTAATACAAGTACCATAACAAAAATGAGAAAAGTGGGATCAAAATAAATCTTAAATACTCTGTAGAGCAAAGATTACCTTGTTTCTGAATCTGTCAAAGTTCTCTTCTACCATCTCCACCAATTTAGGGACATCTCCAACCCAAGATATCGATCCATATCCTGCCATTTTTAGAACATGTTTTCCTTATAGTAGGAATTGGATAAGAAATGGCAAATTTAGATGTTACCAAACTATATTTTCTTCTGTTCTTTCTTCTCAGAATTCATATTGATTTGCTCTGAAGAAACCATGCCAGTCCTCCAATTTATTATTGGGTAAAGTTATTTTTTCTTCGAGCATATTCCTTCCATGTGCAAGACGATAATAATGTCTGCTGCTTTAGAAGACTTTTATAATAGAAAAATATTTTCAATATGACAGCATAGGATTCCATTATGAGTTGTAAACTCCCATGCATCCATCTTTTAATTATCTTCAATTGAGATAAAGCGAATAAAGGCGGGCCTTGTGTCATCTTTCACTTTATCAATAGCCATCCATAAATATTAGTTTTTAAAAGCAGTAAAACTTATGTTACAGGGTTTTTATTAATCAATGGGATAAAAGTAATCTCATGACTGGATCTGCCAAATAGTCAAAAGATTCTTAAGTAACTTTATTAAAGCAAAATTCGGTATTTTTTTCGAGCATTTTAAGTAGAGCCATCGCATAAAAACAAAATTACATTAAAAAGTATGATATTACTCAATGGGTAAAATCCATGATATATTTACTATAAACCTGAACACAGACATAAATATTATGTAATGCCAGTTTCAGTATGGAATTGTATTGTTGAATAGTCCATTGTAAAGAGGAAAATGTTATTTAATCTTTTAGATATTTTATTTTATATTTATTATGGTTATAATTTGAAATATATTATATTCTAATATTTAATCTAATCTATTTTGTATTCAAATTGATAGGAGTCTGTATCTAACTCCCATCAATCTATCTCAGTTTTAATGGGTGATAAAATTTGTAATCTGATAACAAAATATTATATTTGATCGTTGAATGTATTTACATAATTGCAGTTCTCAAATGAACAAAACGAGTTAAGAAAGCACATCTTATCTCATGTTTTGAGGCCGCTGCTTAAATGTGTTTTCTGCTTAAATTTAAGCAGTTAGAGTGTTCCCATGCATAAATTTTATTATATTACCAAAATTCAGGTGGCTCCACAAATTTCTTTCCCTCCTTTTTAATATTTGCTTTCAATTTTTTTTCCAATTTTTTAGTGCACAAATTATTACTAACCCTATAAATACAAATTTAAGATGATTCCCCAAAAATAACTCCTAAATAAGTTGGGACCTGGATGATAGGCAAAATAAACTAAACAGCCGCATGAGGAACTGTCCTTATCCCCTCATTTTAATTATTAGTTAAATGTTCTTATCACATTTCCATATTAATTTAGATTTTAATTGTTATTGATTATTCTATTATTTGAATTAATTAATTAATTTTTAATAAAAAACACATTTTATCTTAGAATTATATATAGAATATATTGATAATTATATAAAAGAATAAATTGAAATCACAATTTAGAAAGAAAATAAAACTACTATAACTCTAAATAATCAAAATAAATATAAGATGTCAAACTAAAATCTCTTTTAGAGATCTTTTGACAATATAAAACAGGAAATAGTATAGAGTGCCTAATTTCCTAAACAACATTTAAATAAACAGCATTGGATTATAAGGGCCACAAACCAACATTGGATGTAGGTGTTCTATAGAATTGCAGATCTCGCAGGCTATGCCAGAGATCATCGAACTTGCAGATCGAACCTTTTTTAACACAATGTGCCTCTTCATTCAATACATATTCTCCTAAAGCCAACAAAGGGGTTTTCAAGGAACACGGAATAAAGCAGGTCTGTTTAGAAGATCTACCCGTCTCACCGACCTCCTTAAAATAATTTGACTGAAGCTTGTCCATTTTCATCGTATACGATCCACCGATCGCATCAAAAGAGCGTTGTTTAGAATCTGTATTCACAGGCACCTTAACCGAACCCCCCCATTCAACGAAGGGTCCAACGCAAAACACTCTACGGACATAGCGCAAGAGGACCGATGGAAACTGCCAGTCAAAATCGTGCATTAGGAGGCGTGACGGGAGCCACAGAACCAATTGCAGATCCAAATGGATCCTTCTGCACGCTTGCACCGGCATCAGCTCCAGAATTAGGGTTCATAGCAGGGCACAATCGAGCTCCATTTCATCTTCTCTCTAAGTCGACTTTTTGTTTTGTGTTTTATCCGTAAATTAGGCATAAGGAAGCCATATCCCTTAGTAAGCAAAAATAAGAAAAAATACATAGTTCATTAAGGAGCCAAACTTCATGATATTAATTAGAAGCCAAAACTAAATAGTTCAAAAAGAGAGTTCCATTGAAGGGTTAAACAACTTTACAATGTAATTATATTTCATAGTATTTGTTACTATTATTGTCAGAAACTAATTATTTTTAAAATAACAAATTTTTAAATCTATTAATTGTTTTATGTTTGCTTCTAGTCATTTAAGTTGGATTTTTCTAAGAGGAATGTGAAGACCTAGTCTATAATTGAGGAATTTGACACCCCACATCCATTTTTAGAAATTTGTACCATATTTTTCCCTTTTCTTACATTCCCCTTCATCTTCACCAAGCGTACAAATAATGAACAACACCCACAACCAAGTGAGGAAGATGGGATGAAAGAAGGCCAAATGCCCTGATTTGAGAGAAATCCCACTCCTAACACCACTTCATCCACAATTTTCTTTAGTCCTCCTTGCCACCTTGACTTTATTAGGGTCTCTATTACCACTCAAATGCAATCCTTTGATTTGCTTAATCTAACATGACGACAACAAACATAGATGTTATGTTCGTGTGTAACCCGGTGTCTATGGGTCATTACCATAAAAAGTGTTGCCTAAAACCATTCTCACCACATGCAAAACAACAAAAGATTTGGATTTAAACACCTTCAAACATAGCTTAGATATCTCTCCTTTAAAGGCCATTTGTCTCACATTTGTAGGGAGACACACACTAGTATCCATTTTTTAATGTCATGACCATCACATCATTTCCATTTTAATCTCACTTCACTGCAAATTGAAAATAAATCTCATCATTTTCACCAATTCATTTGTGTACCTCTACAAGGGCTTCCCACGAGTGAAAGGACTAGATGACTCATTTGAATCACATCAAAATTTAATCAATCAACATGCAAAGGGAAGGAGAATCCCCAACGATATTTCTCCACATGTTTGTCTCCCCACCATCTAGAAATTTTCTAGCCATGTCGATTGCTACCTTCACTGCCTTGTCGACCTTAGTATTTGCCTCATGATACGCATGCCTTACTTGAAACTCATTGAATGTATTCATCAACTCCCAACAACAACAAAGAATATCATTCAATTTCCACTTTGGGCATTTGTTATTTCTAATGGTGTTTATTGTTATTAGAGAATCCCCCTATATAATTAACTACTTCAAACCAAGTTCAACTCTCAATTGGAAACCTAAGATTACCACTTGAAATTTAGCTTTGTTATTCTTCCTACTCAAAAAAATTTCGTTGTTGCACCAACCACAACATCATCATGTTTCTTGATTAATTAGCCTACTTCCAAACAACTAGGGTTTCCACGAAATGCCTCATCAAAATTTAATTTGAAACACCCAATCAAATGAACTTGAGACTTCCCATGAATGAGAGAATTTAAAACACTATTCTCGCTACCAAACTAGTATTGTGATTTATCTTCATGAATGCTAGTCCAATACGTATCCTATATAATTAGTATAGATATATTAAATACATTTATTGTAACATATATTAAGATATTATCTATTTATTTAAGATTTATTTTACTATTTTAAAATTATTATATTTAATTTGTATATAGATATATAAAATTTTATTTTTAATTGGAAAAATCATACACACAAATACAAAAGCAATTTCTATTATTTTATTCTTATTTAAGAATTGTGTTATTTTATTTTATGCAAAGAAATATTTTCAAGTAATATACTTTTTTCTTTTTTATATGTAATTTTAAATTTTATTTTTGGAAAAGTCATCATTCATTTTTTTATAGTTAATTTATTTTTCTTTAGTTGAAAATTATTGTAAATATTATATACTTATATGTTACTTTTTAATGGTTGTATAGGCATTAATATATATATTTCAAAATTTTAATGTATTTATATTTAAAAAACAAATGTTGGTTTTAAATAGTTTTCTTTCATGGTTAGGATATTTGATGCTTCTCCCCATACTTTATGTTATTCTATGTTACACCTCTCAATAAAATAAGGAATATGTTCAAATAATTTATAGTATTTCCTTTAATTTTATACTTATTTTTGGGTTAAAAATTTTCTTTCTTTTTATTTTTGTTAAGTCTTGTCTAGATAATCACTAAATGGTTATTATAATGTATAATTTTGTGTTATCTTTTTGTCAAGTTTATTTTATCATTGCGAGATTATACACACACTTCATATTTTTCACCATGTTTTATTTATTTATTTTGATGTTTGTCACCCTTGATTATGTTTAGAACGCAATTAATTTATTTCTTTGTCTGACACATGTCATTGGTGTGTCATGCAAATAATTCAAATTGTTCATACTATCATGAGCCTTTATAGTTTGGAGTCTTAGCTTTTGAAGGACACTAATGCTCCCTAACACTAGTGTCCAACTTGAATTTCAAATTTAGAGCCCTACCAATGGTCAAATTCAAAAATTAATCGGCCTTTCTACATTTCTTAATAGATACATGGTCGAGGAAATTTTATTAAATTTGTTTTCTTCTCTATTTTTAAGGTTCTCCTATATAATTCCTCTTTTGGCTCTTTGTCACTAGTTATCATGCACATTTTCTCTTCATTTATGCTATAAAAGTTTCAAAATTATGTGTTGGCTTTTACACTTTGCCCATAACCAAATGCACTTGCAAATATGTTCTTTTGATGGGTCGTGTGAGCTCCATCACTTATCTCAATCTATTTTTTGAAGGGAAAAAGTGGGCATCCCAAAAATTCATCTAGGATCAGTATGTGCCTTTGGTAACATTCATTTAATTTAGGAACCTGAAAAGCATATACTACTATGCCTTAAAGCAAAAACCGACATACTTATTTTTCCACTATTCATTCTTTTAAAGGAAAGAGGTTGCAATTAAGTTTCAGATATTTTCAAATCAAGGAACAAATCTTTTTGGATCAAGTAGTTTCAACAACATTTCAAACACGCAAAATCATATAAGAATAATAAGACAAAAGAGAAAGAACACACATATTTACGTGGGGAAAACCCTTTCAGGTAAAAATCCCACACTCCAAAACCATAGATCCAATTTACTAGTTAGTAACAAAACAGTTACAATACATTCTTCAAGCTCGAGGCCATTACAAGAGATTTACATCTTGTTCCATCTTTGATAGAATTTCAACAACATAACACCTGTGAATATCACTCTGCTCTTATAACTCCTTTAGAAAAACACCTATATAGAGAGTATATTGTGCCCAGGATAGAAGTTTCTTCAAACCCACACCCATGCATGAACAAGCAACAAGAAAGGCAGCTCATGCAAAAAATCACCTGTCAAAAATATAGGCGTCCACATTCCAAGTTGACTCAACTAGGAATAGAAACTACATCTATACACAAATCTCCTTGCAAATAGTAACTTCCAATATTAACTTTTCAAAGTGGGCACCAACTTCCACAAAAGTAGGTGCATGCCATAGTTTAACTCAACATGCCTTGGCACATGTCAGTTGTCACCTTCGTGCAACTCTGAGAAGTTTTTACAAACTCCTCTCTCCAATTAAACGCCCAAGTGTCACTATGGCGCACCTCCATAAAGTAGGCACAAGAAACAATACTTCAAATAAGTGACAAGTGGCACTCCGTTGAGCTCCATACCTTGCATGTATGATATAACACTTCCCAACGGATCCCACAAAGTGTTATGACAACTATTATAGTTTGCAACTTAGGATATATCAACATTTGCAAAAACATTTATCTCAAAAATAATGCTAGGATTCAAAGGTTGAGACACCTTAATCCCAACATTTTTCCCTACCTCACACAAGATTATAAAATTCCCTCCAGAGCCCCTAAACCATAATCTCTAAAATCTCTCTATGAATCCTCCATTGTTGTAAATAAGAATTCTTCTAATCCCTACTTGTAAATCCTCTTAGCATAATAGAGTGATCAAGTCACCTCTCTAATCTTCTCTCCACTATACTCCCACACCACCATAGTGTTAAATAACCTCTTAGGGATTTATAGTGGCAACCAACCTTCACTTAGCAATCACACCCTCCCATTTTTATCATGTGCTTGAAAGGTGAAACATGTTATTCTAGGGAAAATTTGAGGTATTTTGTCATACATAAATAACCATTTACTCCCTTCAAAATTTTTATAGAAACACATTTTTGGTGAGTAATTTAAATAAAATGTGTAGGTTGATCAAAGGTCTAAGCATGAGGACCCCATTAAGGAAATGAGTGTCCTTTGGATGTGATCACCCATACCTTAGATAAAAACATTTAAAATTTTTATGAAACCTTTTGCAAAGTCCCAAAGACCTTCATCCACCTTATAGCAACCTTTTGCAACCATCACACTTCACAAAACATCAAAATAGGGTGCATTCTTGGCTTCTTTTTCAAATTTCACTAACATTTTGATTTCCATCTCTTGTATTTATTATACTTAGATTAAATCTAATAGTTTGATGTTACTTTAATACTTTGCATAATAATTGAAGGGCAAGTTCATGGAAATGGGGGACCAAAAGGGGGTCTTTAGTGGTCACTTTTGTTTTGAAATAAGGAAAAATTGGTCTTGAATGAGAAATTGAAGATAGTTACGCTCAACATGTGAAGACACAACAAGAAAAGAGGCATAGTGCCTCAAATCTAATTTATAAACTACTATATTATATTTAAATGGTGGATATTAAGGGGTTCAAATAGGAGGGCCACACAAAGTGCTCTTGTTTTTTTCCTAAAAATATAACATTGTGTCTAGTGTGGTCCCCTTCAAATGTTAATTTTTTTTTACTATTTCAAAAATCACTTAAGTGAAAAATTAGCTAACACCATGTAGTTTATGCTTAATTTTTTAATGAATATATGATTTTTCACTAATGTTCAAAGTGGACACATCTTGAAAAAAATTGGGCATATGTGTATAGAATAGAGTCCAGTTTGTAAAAATGTGATTTGTTTCAAATTAGGAAAGACAATATCGAGTGTGCTCCCCTCAAGTTCACACGTATTTCAATGTCAAGTCAAAAAAATGACATACTAACATCGAACTCTTTATTATCTTTCTAACCATGTAATTGTTCATGTTTCGAATATTTTAGGGTTTTGATCTTTAATTTCTTTTGCTAGTGTCTTCATTTTTGTCAAAAACCTATGTATGTCATTTTTAAGCCTCGTTTTTAGCTATTCATTGAAATTTGAAAAAAAAAATACACTTTTACAAATTAGACTTTATTCTTTGCACATTCAATTTTTTAAATTTTCGATTAGTTTCCAAAAAAATTAGGGGGGAGCACACTCAATTTTCTATTTTTTAGGATGTGTCCACTTTACGAATTAGTAAAAAATCATATATTCATTAAAAAATAGTAGAAAAATTGGTACTACATGGTATTAGTTAATTTCTCATCAAAGTGATTTTTTAAATACTAAACAAAACTTAATATATTAGGGGGAGAACACTAGACGCTATGCTATATTTTTTGACAGAAACAAGAGCACTTTGTGTGCTCCCCCTTTTTGAACCCCTTGATATCCACCATTTTCAAAAAAATAGAAGTTTAGAAAGTAGATTCAGAGCACTACGACTCTTGTTTTGTTTTTTTTTTCAAATTTTGAGCATAACTATCTTCAATTTCTCATTCAAGGCTATTCTTTCTTGATTTCAAAAAAAGAGTGTCTATTTAAGGACCCCTTGTTGTCCCCCATCTCCCTACACATACCTAGTGGAAAATAAAATAAAAAGGTATGTGGTGGCTAGATAAGGGGTTGAAAAATTTGAGGGACTAGTTGATGAAAAGGGCAATAGAATTGCAAATGACAACAAGACAAGAGGGTGTTGCACAAAAGATGATTGGTGGAATAGAGTAACTCAACCCTAAAGTGGAAGATGGGTGATATATTAAATGGTCAGAGAAAATTCAGTACATAGGGTGGAATACTTGAGGCATACTTGAGGGTCGACCCACAATAGTGTGTCCCACTTTTTGGTCAAAGTGTGACATTGAAATTAACTTGTTTTACACCAAATTTTGACTTTCTAACATCTATAGCAACTAAACCATTAAGAATTTGGAAATGATATGAACTAGTGATTTTTGAGATTTTTTCTATAGATTATAAATATATTTTCAAAAAAAATTAAGAAAAAATTTGTGAGGTTTTTTGTATGCAACTTTTAATAACTTATTTGTTATACTTAACAATATTTTTAAAAAGTAGTGTTACTTTGATAAATCATAACTTTATTTGTAGAAAGAATAAAATTATACATATTTAAAAATAGATTTGTAGCACTAATATCTATAACATAGATAATTTTTCATAATTTTTTAATTTAACTTTTTGAAGTGAGACCAACTAGATAATTCAGACAATATGCAACCTATCATGGCTTGAAACTGGCTTAGGAAAAATGCTTCAGAAAGATATGGTTGGAGGGGGATTCGATGAACATTATAAATTGTCTTAAAATGGTTCATTCTCCTTCTTGGTCTATTGAAACTATTATCAAGGACTCCATCTCTATTCTAAATTCTTTGGATGAATTTCATGTTTCTCATATTTACTGTGAGGCTAATGGGCTTGTTGATTGCCTAGCTAACATATGGGTCTTTTCTCAACCTAATCGTTGGGACTTAAACTACCCATTTCCCATTGATATTGTAAACATTATTAAGCATGATCAATCTTTGCGAGGTGGTACGAGTGATATGGCCTCAAGGTACTAGGTTGTTGAATAATTATGCCCTCTTAAAAATGATAAGACAACTACAGCTCAACTCTTTCTCTAAAAATGATGGTGGTTTTTCTTAAGATTCCCAGACTTTTATTAATGATGATATATGATCCTTCAAATGTCACTCCCATGGATTATGGGTGTTTTTTTGAGCCTTTCCTTTTGCTTCTAGATTGTTCTTGTGGCGATCAACGTGTTTTGGGTGTTTTGCGTCCTGAATTGGATGGCGTGTCATCGACCATGGGTGGAGATAGGTGTAGAGTGGAACCTGTATCTTGCAAAGAAGTGAAGGATAATGTAAAGATTTGGTATATTTTAGAACAAGGTGGTGTAATTGGACTTATATTCAGAGGTTGCATGGGTTTGACTCCCAAATTTATCAGGCGTTTATTAATGGTTGGAAAAATAGAATCCTGAGAGTTTATGGTATGAAGTTCAACATAATAGAGGAGCTTGTAGCAATTTTAATGGGCTTACCTACTGAAGGAAGGAAGTTTTTCAAAGATAGATTTTTGTCTAATTCTTCCATGAAGATCTTCTTCAAAGGAAACGAGAGGGAGAGACTGAGAAAATTGGTGTATGGTGGATATGCTAGAAAATCCATCAAATCCATTTAGGTGGACGTGGTAGTGGCACTCATGAGGTAATTTACCCTTGATGGGAGATTCTTTACAATTTATGGTTTTTTATTTTATGTTATTGAATCACTTCAAGCATAATACACTAGTCTCTTTCCCCTATTATTTGCTTCTTTCTTTGGAGAATGAGATTAATGAGCATTGGAAGAATCCTAATAATGCAATTATGCATGAGGGGTTAATTATGCTGATAATGGAACATGCAAAAAAATTCTATGTTTCGAAAGATCCCAAAAAATTGGCCAAAGCATGTGTTAAGGATATTTCTTTTGGTTATGATATAGGAAGAGATTCTAGGGACAAGGATTGGGAGGAGGAAGGGTTTGAATCTATGAAGGTTTACTCAGACCCCTCAGAGGAGCTCAAGAAACATGCAAAGGACCCTAGTCCTTCTTGGTCCGTAGGATCCCATATAGATATGGAGGGTGTGGAAACTCCTTCAGTTGTTATGAAGGGTAAAATCAAGAAAGCTAAAGCTATGGTGGATGAGAAGGTTGTGGATGCTTCTAAAATGAAAGGGACTCAAAAGGCTCTCAATGAGGGAAATGTGACTAAAAAGGTAGAGAGTTATGAACTCCCTAAGGTTCGTAAGAGGAAAATTGTCAAATCCACTATGGAGGGTGCAAAGGGAGAGAAGGATAAGGGGTCTGCAGTTAAGAAATTTTTGAAAAGTGGCGAAGAGAAGGAACATGGGGTTGACTCTATTGTTGGAAAGACTAGTGGTAAAGAGGAGTGGGGGGTTAATGAACCTGAGAAGGTTGTGGAGACTAATCAGGTTTTTGATGTTGATAGGTTTGAAAATGAGATTGTGGAGTTTTCCAAATCTATAGATGTTGTGGTGAAGGAGGTTGTAAAACCTAAAATCAAAATTATTGGTAGTGATGGTAAGGGGAAAGCTAAAGTGGTTATGTAGGGTGATTTTCATCAAGAGGCTCGGGTTGAGGAGTCTGATAGCTTATCTCCTAAGACTAATATCTTTAATTATAACAGGGAGGGTATTAGTAATATTTTGGGTATGGACAAAGATGGCACTGTGAATTTTTTTAAGTGATTTAAATGAAATTTTAGTGAAGTCGACCAACTTAATATCAAAGTTCAATCATTGCCCAATATGCATGTTGGGGTCATCAATAACACCAACCTGGAGACTTATGTTTTTTATCAGATTAAGAGAATGAATGCTATTCTTAATGGTGTGGCTGTTGATGCAGAGAAAATGAAGAATAACCACGAAGCCAAAATTATCTCTCTTGAGGAGAAAATTGAGAAAATTCACACTAATCTAGATATTGTGGTTAAAGTTAGTCAATATTCTCTTTATACCAATGTGCAAGGCTTGGATATTTTGAATGACAAAGTGCACAAATGGACTGGGGAAATGACTGTGCAAAGGAAAGGAGTTGATGGTGATGAAGTTGACAGTTTGAAGGGTAGATAAAATTTGGCTGGGGTTCCTGGTCCAAGTATTAGAATGAGGAGCAAGACTAAGAAAAACATGGGGATCCCTACTCATGAGTTGGTTGAACTTGTTGATATGCATGAGCATATCATTTATACTGATTTGGAAACAACCAAGATCTTAAAGAACTTACAGTAGTCCCCTAGTTTTTTTTATGTTGTTTTTTGTTTTGTGTTGTTGACTTGCTAATGGTTGATTGCTTACTTTTTTTTGCTTTATCCTAATGGAAACTAATTATATTTTTGGGTTGCTTATTTTTTCTTTCTTTATCTTTATAGCAGCTATTCTATTGTAAAGGGTTTCAGGTCCCTTCAAAACCTTTTTTTCCTATAATCAAAAACTATAATTTAGACATAGGTTACTTCAATAACACATAACTTTTTTATTGTATTCATCCAAATTAAATTCTTTTTTTTTTGTTGAAATAAGGACATCAATATTTAGTGCATAAATATTTTTTAGAATTTTTTTCTCTATTTTTTTTTTTTTGTGAAACAAAGACCTTGATGTTCCGTAAAAAACTTATGTTCACAAGAAATATAAAATAAATATAATAATCAAATTAAATATATTCAAAATTATATTTTTTGAAAAACTTATAATAAGGGCTACATACTTACAAAATAGATCTACCATATGAATTCATTTGATCCCCAAAAAGTGGAGTAAAAGTGGTTTCTTGTTAGTATTTTGATTGCAAATGAGACTCCATTGAGGGTTTGATTTAAGACTTTGATCTAAGGGCGTATGATCTAACCCTATCCAATTAAAACCTTTTTATATGGAACCCCTCAAGGCTTAAATCATTAAATTTTCTTAAAAATGTGGTTTTGTTCAAAAAGCGGAATGTCCTAGAAGTGGGACACACTATTGTGGCAACACCCTTGAAGAGGTGGAAAGAGAGAGTGGAGGAAGAAACAAGTTGAAACTCCCAAATTATAACCAAATATCTTAGAAAATGAGGGACTCATTTTTTATCAACCGTAGGTGTCTAATGTAGGAACATCCCTATGCAATGTGGTAATCTTGTATCATTCTAGAAAAATGGGTTTTGTGGTTTAGTTTAGTTGTTAGTTTTTCAATGAGTTTGATATTACTAGTTTGTGGTAGAGAAAGTTAGCACATTTCATCACAATTTAAAATTAGATTTTATGTTTTTTTTCAAAGTTTTATTAGATGTTTAAGAATGTCATTTCATTATTTGAGGTGATTTGAATGAGGAAAATATTATAAATTAGATTGAGAGTGATACTGGGTGGATAGTTGTGCACATTTGTGATTGTTTATGTTTGCAATAGACTACTTAGAGTTTGCACTAATAAAGGAATATTTGTAAGGACTTATTGAGCTCGTGGATTTATACATTTATGTTTGCATAATGATTATGATTATGGATCGTATGGATATCAACACTATGCTTAAAATAGTTTATTTTTCATGATATCATTAAGATGGTATTGAATGTGCTTTATGTATGCAATTTATCTGAACAATTATAGGGTATTAAATTTAATCTCTAATATCATGGTTTGATTTCAATTATATTATGATAATTGTTAATACTAATTTGATTTTAAATTAGTAGTGGTAATTTGAATGCGGGTGTTTGATTGTTAAAACTAACAAAAAAATTGAAATATTAGTATGGACTAAATTTGAATTATGTGTATATAACTGTGATAATAGATTTTATATTTTGACTATTTTTGTTAGTTAATTGTATGAAATATGGATGCTTATAGTAAATGATGTGTTTTAAAATATTAATTATTATTGCTACTCTAGTTATTTTATGGAATATATTGACTATTATTGGCATGTGTGCAAGTGATTTATATGGCCAATAGAAATATTATGGAAGTCCTCAAGAAACCTTTGTTGTGATTCCCTAGTGATACCTTGACTTTAAACCATGAGAGGAAAAACTCTTTATTGGTGAAAATATTTTGTAAATGTAAAAGTTATTTATATTTATTTTTTGTTACTTTGTTTTGAAGTTATATGTGTGTGAATCTGGGGTTATGAGTTATCCTTGTGACAAAATTTGGATTTGATCTTAGAAGGGATTTTAAAAGGTCTTAAAGTATCTTTTTCTTCATGAGTTCAGTGAAAATAAGAGCCTAGGGTGAATACCTATGGGATGGACACTTTTTGGAATATAAATTTTAGAATTTAGATAAGAATTGATGTTTCCAAAATATCTTAAAAGGTTTGATGGTATTTGGCTTTCGTGAGGAAGATTGACTTGGTGAGCTATCAATCATTCAATACTAAGTTTCATATGGGGGGTTGTATGAAGTGTGTGTTTTTTTCTATTTATATTAGTCTTGTTAATTCTTTGGGTATTTTTGATATTATTGTTTGTTTGGTTGTTGGGAGATGGTGTAGATTCTTGAGAGATTCAATCCTAGAAGAGATAAATTTTGGAAAGAACTCTTTTTGAAGGTCTTCAATAAAGATAATCTCTACCATTTTGGAAGCTATTAGAAGTAGGATACACATATTTATTTATAAAATATGCTAGATGTATATGTTGTTGATTATTGTGTGTTCATATATGGGTTTGATCTTGTTTGTGGTTTCTTCTTGTTCAGATTTTATCCTATTGTGTTGTTATGTGCTTGGGAAGAGATTATGATATTGGGTTAGACTCTTTCAATTATATTAAGAGAAAACCATGTGTTAGGGTTGAGAGGTGTGTGAACCCTCTATTGATAAAACCATGTATTCCTAAGAAGGAATTTGGACATTGGTTTCCTTATGTGTTTTCCATGAGATAGAAAAATCTGCAGTCTTTGTGAAGGAATCCTAGATTTGAGTGCTCTATTAATTATTATTTGATAATATGTTGGACTTGTGTTGTGTGAATTTTTTTTGTGAATATGGATATAAGATGGTATTGTGTGCTATTGGGGAGGATGTTGGTGTTGATGCATAAATTGTGTTATGGTGTTGATTTTGGAAGGAAAATGGATTTTATTTTTGATTGATGAGTATATTGATATTTGATGGAGTTAAATTTAATTTTTTTCCCAAGGGCTTAGAGTTGTCCTCTTGAATTCCCCTATTTCTATAAATCTTACCATTGAGATTCATATGTGATGTTAAAATCCATGGGTTTTTTGTATCTTTATCTACATATATTTTGTTATGTTGTGAAAAATATTTTTATGAGGACCTCTTGGATTGGGAGTGGGCTTGTAAACAAGTCTTATGGTTGGGAGGTGAAAAAACTTCCTTTAACTTGATTGTAAGAGATTATTTTACATATTTGTTGAAGACTAAAAAAATGCATCCTTGTAGGAGGCTGTAGACACTTAAAATGCACATCTTCCTAACATCGCCTATCGCATATTCATTTTTCTAATAATTGAATAAATTACAATAATCTATTTAATTATCCTAACCTATTTTTGTAAATTCCTAATCCATTTCCCTAAAATCCTATTAAATAAATGTTACATTTATTTATTACTTATATCCATTCCTATCTCACATGATTTAATATTTATTTTTTATCAAACCCCACTATTTTCTCCCTTAAATATGTATAAGATCCTTATTTATTCATTAACTAATCATTTACACCCTATTTTTAAAAAATAAATATCTCTTTTATCTCTACGTCTTCCATCTCAAAACTACCTAACCAACTCAATTTCAACCATTGATCTCTCAATTGATTCTAACCATTGATCAAACCAATTTAAAAGCTATAAATCTACCTTGTGTAAGTCATTTTCAAGATCAATCTTAGGAATGCACTATCATACTACTATTGTGAGAAAACATATTCTTCATTTTTTCAATAACAAATCTTTGATCATAACAACCTTTTAGTGCAATAGGAACTATATGGCCCAGATTGCCAAATATTCAAAATAGAACAAAAATAATCCTTGAAATTGAGAATAAAACCTTGCTAGGCTTCATTATTACTATAGATTTGACATGGTGTAAATTATTGTAGTGCAAGCCTATTCTTCAAATTGAATCACCATTAATCTTCACAAGAACATTGTGCCTATTTAGAATAATGGAAATGATTTACATCTATCACAATAATTTCTTTTGAAATCTTGAAGATAAATTTTGTTGCAGTGTGATAATCAACACATATTCAAAGATTCTTAACAACTCTAATAGTTGTTCCAAGGGACATATTTAATAAATCAAATGAAATTACCAAATTTTCACTATAATTACAAATAAATCTTTTTCCTCCTCTTCCACATCATTCAACAATTGTTTTAAATCTGGAAAATACCCAACTGCCTTTATCTCCTAAGCCAATCCATCCAACTTTATATGGATCTCAAGTGTGTGGGTGTGATCTATCCCATTTGAACCTCACCCCACTTTCCCACTTCTACATAGATGATTGAGAGAAGAACATGAGTCACACCATTTAGATACAAATAAGAAAGTAGTATCATTGTAAACATAGGTACCAAGAAAACACATCTACACAACCACCACATGTTTAATTGGCATCTTAATGATAAATTTTAGGTCATCATCAAGATATCTGACACATGTAATAAAGTCAACCACACACACATAATGATCAATTTTAGTGTGTAATATAATAAGACTTAAGACATAGAAGTATGCACAATCATCATCCACTAAATCTGCATGGCTACATGCACATAGAACACAATCCATTCCATCATTCTTCATTAATTTTTTTTGAACATTCTGGTTTGGATATGGTTCGAAGGGACTAGACCAACTAAATGCCCTTCTGGTTCTTTCCTCCCCGGTTTAATAATTGGGATTGGGACCATGCTAGAGGGAGTGAGTAAGCACATAGGTGGATCAGCTTTGGGTGAGGTTGGGGCAGCCAGGATGTGATATAAGAAGGTGAAAGGGATAGATCAATAACAATATTTCTAAAGAATCATGAGATATATGTTTGATATGTAACCCAATGGTCGATTCTCTTTTGCCTCCAATTTGGTGTCTTCATATTCTTGTTTGAAGGTATATCTTTATGGATAATGTAATTATGTAAGAACATCTATTGGATTATTAGCTACTCAATGTATGTACTATACAAAATAGAGATAATAATAGTGTTCCTTTGCTTCAAAGTGGATGTAGCCTAATTGGTGAGCCACTATTAAATTTTGTGTCTTCGTGTTTTGCATCTTGTTTTTATTTCTGAGTTTTAATTTTTCCTTCCTATGTTATTTTATCTATTGTTAATTATCCAACAATTGGTATCGGAGCTTGATGAGAAATTGTGATAATTTATGAGGAAAATGGAGGAAGAGGATAAATGGAAATTTGAGAAATTCTCAGGGAAATTTTTTGGATTATGGAAGGTGCAGATGGAATTGTTATTGATTAGAGGAGATCTCTCACTCAGCTGGAAGGTAAGGCCAAGAATCGAGTTACAATGGCTGATGAGGAGTTGGAGAGATTGTGCATAGGAAAGAAAGAGCAACAATTATCATGTCATTATCTAATAATGTTCTTTTTAATGTTACATCAAAAAGGACCTCAAAGGAATTGTGGGAAAAACTCACTGATATGTACGATATGGTTTCAACTTTAAATAATTTTTTCCTTATGAAGAAGTTGTATAATATAAAAATGAAGGAGGTATCGTGTCCAATCATTTGAATGAATTTAATACTCTAATCAGATAATTAATTTTGGTAAATACTAATTTGGATGACAAATCAAAGATATTTTATTATTGTGCTCTCTTCTAAATAGTTGGGAAGGAGTAGTGATGGCAATCAACAATTCGATATCCAAAAAAACCAAACTCAAATTCGATGATGTTGTTGGAAATCTCCATAGCAAAGATATAAGGAAAAATCAAGGAACCACATCTAGTGGTGCCTTGAATTTCAGAAATAGAGGTAGACATCAAGAAAGAGGTAGAAATAACAATAGAAGGAGATCAAAATATGCAACAAGATCAATGTCTAGAGGGAGAAATGGAGATTTCTACTTTTGTGGTAAAGAATGGCATACCAAAAATAATTGTTAATCTTATAAGAAAGTGCAAAATCAATTAAAGGAAAACGAAGTTAACACCGCATATGAAAAAGATAAGGAATTTAAAAACAGTCTTTTCAACAAGTGATATTGTTGATTCATGGGTGTTGAACTCCAGTGCTTCTTTCCACGCAAACTCATGCCAGGAAGCCTTTCAAAACTATCAAGAAGGTAAATTTGGAAATTTTTACCATGGTAATAATGAGCAATGTGATATCATTGGAAAAGGTGACATGATGTTGGTATTGAAAAATAGAAACAAATGGATTTTACAGGATGTGAGACTTGTTCCCAAGCTAAAAATAAATTTGATTTACGTGGGTCACCCTGATGCTCAAGGATGTAGCATCATTTTTTCTTTAAACACTTGGAAGGTGACCAAAGGAGCCTTGGTGATTGCAAAGGGCTACAAAGTAGATACTTTATATGTGCTAGAAAGTCACGTTGAAGTGGGAGGTGCAATGGCAATTTTGGACTATTGGAAATCAATGTATAACTTGCAACAATATGAAATTATTAAAGTGGTTATAAATATGAAATTATATGTTTAAAATTATCATATGTGTGTTGTGTAATTTTCTTACCCTAAGATGCAAAACTAAGCTAGTGCAACAAAGGAAAACACAAAAAAAACACTCGGATTAGGCCTAGTTGAATCTAAACAAAAAACAAGAAACAAAGAGAATATTTATTGAAAATGAAGGTAAATTTGTAGCTTAAAACTTGTAAAACTATGTGACTGATTTAATTAAGTATTCTTTGTCACAATTATTTGTGCGTGATTAATCTGTTTAGATCAATTCTTTGTCAATAATTTATTCTGTTTAAATCAATTTTATCTTTTGTAGAATTAGACAGAAGATTGTAGAAGAATGTAGATAGAAGATAGAAGTGACACAACATATACGTGGAGAAACTCTTTCAGTAAAAAAATCCACCAGAATCAATATTGATTGTATTATTTAACGTTAGAATAAGATTACAATAACATTGTATCAATCCTTGACTGATATGCTTCCTTTTTCTTCAACAATATTTTTTCACAAACTACAATAAACTCATATGAATCTCTTATGCACTTGTTGTAATAAATAGACAATAAGGAGCATTGTAAACTCCTAAGAGTTGACAATTACAAAGAATTAAAGCTTCTCTCAAAAACCTACACCTAGATTTTCCAAGTAGAGTTCCACCTCCTAAACAGAAGTCAAACCAAAGTCTTCCTCAATTTAGGCACCCCAAACTGAACACTTAACTAAACTCTGGTCTCGAAGATATCTTGGAAGCTTCGCCTCAAAGTTGGCACCCAAGAATGGGCCCACTTAACTGAACCTTGTAAATATCTTCTCATGCAAAAGATGTTAACTAAAAGATGCCAACTTGGCCACCCAAGGTGGGTCCAAGTCAATCTGAGTTAACTAAAACATATCTCTCCATCAATTTATGCAAACAATATGCATGATTGATCACCCCCACTTAACTAAAAGTATGTATCTGTTATTTGTCATGCAATTGAACTTATTAGTCATACAACTCAAGTCAACTAACATGCAACTTAAAATAACTGCATGCAACTCAAGTCAACTAGCATGCAACTCAAAATAACTACATGCAGCTTAAGATAACTGTTGTCAAACAGATTGCACCTGAATGCTTGAATGGTGAAATTCAGCAATCTGTTGAAACATGGGAACTAATTCTAGGTTGTGGGTATCCTATAAGGAATTGGATCTCCAGATTCTAGGTTGGTTCCTATTTAATTTTCTGGTTAATAACTGAGTAATTTGCTAGAAACGGGAGAACGACTAAATCTAAAATCTAAACTGTAAAACTTTAACTGTGGTGATGCACCTAATTGGAAATTTAAAACAACAGATTCAATTCACAATTGATTCTTCATGAGCCTATTTTCACAACTCAGATCGAACAACTCAATTGCATAAATGATTCATAGAAAGGCTAGATAAATCATTCTTTATGAAGGAAAAAATACTTTCACAACTTACAAAAATGAATATATTATGAGCACAATTTATGACCTGCAACTAAGAACATTTTTTTGTACACATGCATTCATGAATGTGACAAAAATTTAAAGGTTTCGATGTGAAACACAATAAAGTTGCATCCAGAACACTCATAAGACACAACACCTGAATCTAAGAAGGCTAATACTTGACTCACAATAATAACATAAGTAAAAACTCTACAAATTATACGCTAACATAACCTGTAAACCTGCTACTGTATTAATTTGAAAAAAGTTGAGTTACAAATAATTCACTTTGTAGAATGCAAAGGAGAAAAACAAGAACTAGAGGAAAAAGAGTAATTTTCCTCAATATATACAAAAAGCCTTCAAAAGGAATGGAGATGGAACTGAAAGTCAAACTCAGTGAGAAGAATGATAACTCCAAGGCAATCCACGAGCAATAGCAAAAAAGCCTAAAAAAGAGGCCCAAAATCATGCAAAAATGAGTTCACTCAGGTTCAAACTGGCTGTCAACTCGTAATTGATCCATGGAGTACCCAAACTGAACTAAAAATCCCACAGAAGGTGAGTCCAAGCATGTGAAAGCCACCTTGTTTATGTCAATCCGCCCATGTGAACAAGAACTCCACTTTGCCTAATATTTTATATTTGCACTTAAAATAGTTAAATTAATTAAATGATTTATAATTTATCATTTAATTAATAAACTTCACATGGTATTTAGCAAATACAAATATTAAGAATCATGTAAAAATTAAAATATAACCTACGGCTCCATGCATCCAAAAAATAACCATCGCACTTTGTTTAACCATAAGTCTCGAAGACTCAAAGTCCTCACATATGCAGTCGACCTCCTCATGCAATATATGCATATTATATCATGCATGTCCATATTTATTTTTAGCACACTTATTATGCTTAGTAAATATTAACTTGCTTCACTCCATGTAATAACAAAGGTCGGTCACCATACTTAGCATATTTCTGAAGGTATATACTAATGATCACCACTTAGCACATATCATTGAGCCGACCACATTGATTAGGATTTTTGACTTTATAGTCATGGACCACGGAGGTAAATGAAACAAAATGATTAACTCAAAAAATTATTGGCAGAACACCCTATGTCGAATTAGGGTAGACAAAGGTAGTCGAACCCTAATCACTTAATCATTTCACACTTTTGTGCTTTCTCTATGAGGTAAAATCTGGCGTGCCACCATGAAATAAGGTTGGAGCTGAAGCTTATCTATAGAAGATTTATCTGTTGTAGTTGATTTTTCTAAAAAACAGAGGTAGGTCGAGCTTCCATTTGATGGATTTTTCCACTGCTTTTCCGTTTACTATGTATTCTCATTTAGCCGTTATGAAAGCTTTGTCTTATTACTAGAAAAGCATCATGCTCTACCTCTATGAATCTTTGTTTCACCACTTTATTTCTATGTTGTTTCTCTTAATAAAAAATAAAAAATAGAAATAATGAGGCTCGGCCTTTGTAGCTTTTGATTTCCTGTAGTTTGCAACTTGCAACACTCGGCCTGTGAGTTACTTAGGCCGCCATGAATATGAGCTTCTACTTGAAGACTTTGGACAAAAAAATGAAGAAATTTCGTGGAAGACCCTTTGCTTGTATTTCTTTCCTATGTATATTCTCAAAAATAGGCTGCCATCATGAGCTTGCTTGGTATTTTGAAATCTCTTTTGTGGTTCTTTCCTTGATTTGTATGAATCTTGGCCTAAAGTCTCCTCGAGTTGTTGCATACTCGGTGACTGTTGTTCTTTAGCCGCCATGAGAAACTTGCATTTCCTTCTTTGTTTAATCTCGAACAAAGCTTCATTCTTTGCTGGAAACTTTACAAGAATTTTGATAAAAGTCAACCAAAACATCTTTATAAAATTTGGGTATTTAAGCTCAAGTTTATTAACCAAACCCCCATGTGAATCTAGGTTCCTATTCTTTCTGTGTACAATGATTTTCTACTATACCCTGCAACTTTTTGGGTTCGACCCAAAAGAAAATAGTGAGTATTCTGCATTCTGGAACATACCCGTATGTGGGTGTTTGCTATTTGAAGAAAAATGCATTTTCTTTTTACATTTTTGTTGAAAACCCTATGTGGGTAAACTGGTATTTGTAGGAAAACCATGTCCATTATGTCTGGAGCTTGACCCTATGAGGATATTTCACTTTCTTTTTAATTCATTGTACAAGTCTCAAATTTGTAAATCTGTAGCTTCACTTGTATTCTTTCAGTTTACTGTATTCCCTTTGACTAAAACCCTAGCTCGAGGGTATTTGACTGCCACCATTTGTTCACAGGCTAAAACCTTATACTGGCATACTGAAAAAACATTGTACTGCATCTTTAAACACTGTACTCTGGAACTGTTTCCCTCCACTCTCAACAAAAATGAGACTTTCAGCAAAAATGAGACTGGTTGTTTTCTATGAAGTCTGTTCCTTAACTTGTTTTATCCAGCACTGTTATTCTGAAGGCAAATAGGGACAAGAAACAATGATGGAAACCATACCTTTGATTCTCCTTAATTCATTGTCAATGCATCTTTATATTGTTGGGGATCTCATCTGTATTTTGTGGTTTAAGCTTTTCATGGGTATCATGCAAAAAAAAGAAGAAACTTTGCATTATTTTTATTGTTGTGGCACTTTATAATGGAATACAATAAAGATAAAGAGTCATACTATCTTTGTCCCATGGTTGTATGGCTAAAAAGGGGTTTGCTCAAATTTTTATGATGAAAACTCTCTCCTGCAAAGTTGTCCATCACATTGTTGCTCTTTAAGACATGGATTTTGGTTACTTATGACTCTTATAAACATATGACTGTCCTTTATGATTGTTGCTATTGTCACTGCCTATTGAGCATTTACTCTCTATACTTTTCCATTCATAATTCCCTGATTTGAGAAAGCATGATTTTCTGCTTTAAAATATGATTCATTTACTGCATTTTAAGATGGTGATACAACTTTTGACTTGGAAAGTGAATCCAGTGTGAATAACTGCCCAAAATTGGTAATTATATGATATTTGTTCATGGCATCAAGAATTATATTGACTATATTTCATCATGGCATCCTTTGGTTACATGGTTGTCATACCTGAAGCGATGATTTTTTAAGGTTGTTATTGCACCTTCTTTTTGATGTATCTTTTAAGGCTACTTCTTTGATTATTTCTTTTGTTTCAGCAACTCTTTTGATGACTATCCTGACAATATTAAAGAACTCTCATATGTGACTTGAGAGTGTGTCCTTTTGATATGCTGGGCTCAACCCTTGTGGGATCCTGTTTTACTCCACATATCTGAAGAAGATGATCACAAACATAATGAACCTATTCCTGCACAGTGAACAAACATGTTAGCAAAATAATGGAAGCTGAAGCTTTTCTCATGAGTTTTATGCCTTTGAATAATGAAATCATCCGATGGATGCCTGATCGATTGTATTCTATATTTTTGTTGGTAGTGTGGGAATATGATAGGATTTGATTCACATTGCTCTAACCACACTCCTATCAACTTGGAGGTACACTGGAGCTTGGAGCCGCAGCTGCAGCTACAACTGAAGACCTCAAGTTGTTATCAATTCGTCATTCCAAGCAATGACCAATCACTTTATACCCTATGCTTTCTTTATTCTTAGTTATATACCCTACTTTACTTCATGCACCCCTTATTTGATTATAAAAATCAAATTGAGTTACTCCCACGGCTTGTGTGGGATTCTGGTTTGTACATTATGAATAATAACAACAAACATTATGCAAATTTATGATATCATTTTGAGATGTTTTTTGCATAATATTACTAAAATTTACACTGTAATGAAACATTGCACAATAATGAGTACTCAGTAGAAATGTTTTGAACAACTTGTGTACCTTTTGATTTGAATTTGCAATTCAGCTCTACCTGTTTGAGCTGGTAGTAAAAAATAGGTAACAAATTGGCGACCTTTGCAGAGTGTTTTCCTGCTAAAAAACATAGATCAGTTATGTAGCTTATCCATTGGGCATGGAGTCTATTCTTGTTCTTAACCTCTGAAAATTTTTGTAACTCAGCTTCAAAACAAATAAACTGAAAAAACTACTGCAACTCTGTTTATGACAGAATTTGAAGCGCCTGTGCAGTGACTGCACTTATTGAAAGAGAAGCAATACTGAAAGAAAACTAATGTGTGATGAGCGGTTATTGATAACATACTAAAACTGAAACTATACTATTATGTACAACAATAATTTAAACTGCTTAATAACATTGCTTGAGATGGATCCCGTTGACGGGAATTGGCAACACTTCTCCATCCAGCCTTGAGAGATGGAAAGCGTTATGTTCTTTCTTTGTTGTTATAACATATGGGCCATCCCACATGGCATCAAACTTGGAATGTTTTCTAGGTCTGCTCTTTAATTCATCCCATTTGAAAACTAAGTCGCCTTCATTGAAGACTCTTGCTATTGCTTTCCTGTCAAATGTCTTCTTCATCTGAGAGTGATGAATCTGAAGCTTTCTGAAAGCTTCTCTTCTGGTTTCATCCAACTCTGTTAACTCAACAAGCCTAAATTGCATTGGCTTCTCCTCAAGTAACTCCAGTTCCTTTATGTAGCCCAGAGTTGGGAACTCTATTGAAATGGGTAGCTTCACCTCCTTACCATAAACCAAAACATACAGTGAAAAACTTGTTGATCGTTTTGGTGTAACTCTATCAGCTCAAAGGGCTAATTTAAGCTTATCATGCCATGACCTCTAATTATCTTCAATTGTCTTTTTAATGATCTTAATCAGATTCTTATTTGTTGATTCTTCCTGTCCATTACCTTGGGGGTAATAGTTGGATGAAGTAATCAAATAAATGTTATTTTTTATTGACCAATTTGAAACTTTTAAGCCAATAAAGGCTAAATAATTATTTGAAATAATAGACTCAGGTGTACCAAACCTGGAAACTATGTCTTGATAGAAATTTAAAACTGATGTTTCATTTGCATCTCTTAGAGCAACTGCTTCTATCCATTTCGTGAAGTAATCCATTGATGTCAAGATCCACTTGTGACCTGCACTTGATGGTGGGTTAATAGGACCAATGAAGTCAAGTCCTCACTTTCCAAATGCTTGCTCAACCTGAATTGGATTCAGGGGCAGAGCTGCTAACTTTTGTTTTCTTGCAAACAGTGAACATTTAGCACATTTTCTGACATAAGCATGAGCATCCTTGAAAAGGTCTGGCCAATAGTACCCTGCCTTCATAATTTTTAAGGTTGTAGTATGTGGTGCAAAGTGACCTCCAGCAGGTCCATCATGGAATTCCTCAAAGGTTCTTTTAATTTGATCAGGGCTAATACATCTGAGGAATACTCCATTGAAATCCTTTTTATACAAAACATCATTTATTACTGCATAAGGAATTGCTTGTAATCTTTAATACCTTCATTTAGATTTGTCCATACCTTCTGGGAAATCTCCAATATGAAAATAATGGGTCATTTGATGGATCCAATCAGCTAGAACAGCTGAAACAACGGGTTCCTCTTCATTATTCAGAACTGTTGTGACTTCTTCATTGTTGTTCTATTCATTTTCTACAAGTTGTTCACACAGTCCCTTACCTCGAACAAGCTTGGTAACCTTTATACTGATGTCATATTCCATGACTTTGGTTATCCAGCCTGCTCGCTTGTCATTAATGTCCTTGTTCAACAAAAACTCCTTAACTGTTGGGTGAGCTACCAACAAATGTATTTTATTGTTAGACAACATATGTCTAAACTTTTTTAGACTCCTTATTACAGCAAGCACGTGCTTTTCAACAAAAGAATATCTTGTTTCATAATCATGCAAAATTTGACTAAAAAATGCAACGGGTTGTTCAAGTCCTTGGTCATTTTTCTGACAAAGCATGGCTGAAATTGTATCAACACTACCAAACGCATACAATATAAAATCCTTATCAAAGTTTAGATTTATTAGTGTCGGGGTTGCTACAAGTGCCTCTTTAATCTGCTCAAAACTATTCTTACCCTCTTTTGTCCAGCTGAAATGCATGTTCTTCTTCAGCATGGCTATGAGAGGTTGCAACAACGTTGCAATGTTAGGAATAAATCTCCTAACAAATTTTATTATTCCTAAAAAGCTCTGCAAACCCTTTTTGTGAGCAGGAAGTGGTAAAGCCAAAATGGCTACAATGCATTTTGGGTCAATAGAAATACCGTCTTTTGAAACAATGTAACCCAAAAGCTTAACTTCATGAACAACAAAAATCTCTTCTTTGGATTCAAATAAATTCCATATTCTCTGCATCTCTCGAATATTTGTCTAAGATGACTAAAATGTTCATTTTCATTTCGTGAGAAAATAGTGATATCATCTAAGTAAACAAGAACAAATTTGTTTATCAAACCTTGGAGAGCCATATCCATTGCTCTCTAAAAGGTTTCTCCTATGTTTGACAATCCAAACGGCATCTTTCTGTAAGCCATAGTACCCCACTTGGTGGTAAAGGTTGTCTTATACTGGTCTTCTTCCTTAACCAATATCTGGTTATAACCTCAATATCCATCCAACAATGAGAACCTTTCTGATCTAGAAACAACCTGCAGTATCTGCTCCATTGAAGGCAGTGGATAGTGATCTTTAAGTGAAGCTCTGTTTAGATCACGAAAATCAACGCACAATCTTATCTCTCTGTTCTTCTTTTTGATGAGCACCAAATTAGATACCCAAGAAGTGTGCTTGATTGGAAATATGATACTACCTTCAATCAACTTGTTCAATTATGTTTTCATTAAGTGTTCTAGTTTCGGATTTAGGGGCCTTTGCTTTTGTCTGATTGGTTTTGCGTTGGGTTCTAGCTCAATTGTGTGTTGAGCTAACTCAGGGTTAAAACCCTTCAGATCTACACATTCCCAAGCAAAGATGTCACTGAATTCTTGACAAAGTGAGATAAAATCTTGTTGTTCCTCCTTCGTACAGACTTTGCCAAGCTTGAGAAGCTTGTCTTTGAATATTTCTATTGGTTCATAATGTTCCTGCTTCACTGTGATGTTGGATTTATCTTTTCTAACCTGGTCATCAGTGTTGAAAATGGATTCAAGAGTCACCAAACCTTTTGGCACTTTATTAGACTTCAATTGCATGATCTGATCACCATATTGCTGATCAGACTTGCACTGCTTTCCAACAGAAAACTCTGCTTCTTTCATCAGGAAATGAACTATCTGCTCATCACTGTCAAAAATATGCCAGCTTACAT
This sequence comes from Sequoiadendron giganteum, assembly GCA_007115665.2. Taxonomy (NCBI): domain Eukaryota; kingdom Viridiplantae; phylum Streptophyta; class Pinopsida; order Cupressales; family Cupressaceae; genus Sequoiadendron; species Sequoiadendron giganteum. Next base: position 532,092,562 of record CM021105.1, read on the forward strand.
TATTATCAAGTACTGAAGGTCTAACAACTACCTTCACATATTGCTGCACTTGCACGTTATGAACCTCAATTGGGATGTCAAATTGTGATCCCATGGCAACAAGTTTATCAGCTTGCTTATTCTGGTTTTTAGGTATTGGTTGTAGATTAAATGCATCAAACTCTTCAATTAAGTCCCAAACACGATGCTTATACAGTTTGAGCAAATCATTTTTTGTTAAATTCAGATTTCTTACCTAATTTGCTATTAATTCAGAATCACAGAACACCTGTAAACACTTAATCTTCCTTTTTTTGGCCCACTCTAAATCGTGTATCAATGCTTCGTACTCAACAACATTATTAGAACAACTGAAAGCAAATATAAAAGTTGAATAATACTTGTCTCTTTCAGATGATATGAGCATTGCTCCTCCACCAGCACCAATTTTACTCCTTGATCCATCAAAGTATAGTTTCCAAAGCTGATCAGTTTGATGTTCTCCCCCTTTTTCTTCCTTGACCAGATTTGGAATGGTAATATCGGGCTCTTGAATCATATAAACGCCCAAACCTACTTCGTCCATGAGACTGAACTGGTCAACCTTGTGATTCTCAGCTACCCACTCATCTAAATTAATATCAGGTATGCCTTCTATAGGTACAGTGGGGTTGAGGGTCATGGATTGATCCTCCTGATCATGGAAAGCTAGGTTTACATTTATAGGATTTGGCACATAGGGATCGATATGGTCTTTGGCTAGTGGTTTTGACTTAATGGTAACTCTAGTACCATATTTGATTCTGAAAAACATGTGAGACTAGTCTGATGACAAATAACCACCTAACTTTGCAGTGAAATCTCTAAACAGAAAAATAAGGTGGGAGATCAATAACATAAATTTCTTGTGGTATTTGAAAATTCGGACAGGCATGCAATGTAAGGGGCAGGTTTTTGATAACTCCTATAGACTTAATGGTTGTTCCGTCTAACTGAACTACCCCTTTTGATAATGGCTCATACTTGAGACCTAACTTATCTACCAACTGTTTGGGCATGATTGAGCTGCTAGCTCTTGAATCTATCATGCAGTTATGCACTATGCTATTACCAATTATTAGACTAACATAAAAGGGTGGTGGTTTTACCTCTGGAGTTGACTGCCCCTTTTTGTTGTTTGAACTATTAGCAAGAACTCTTGGTTGTTCTTTAGTTGTTTCATCAGAAATGGATATTTTAGCCAATGCTTCCTACAGACCTTCTTTCTACCCAGGTAAGTGTAACACATCCAACATGGTGATGCTAACAGTCGCCTTCTTCATATGATCAATTATGTTAAAAGCAGGAGAACTAACCTTATGTTGGGCTTTAGGAATAACAGTCTCCTTCTGCACAGGATCTGGCTAAGTTCTCGTGTCTTTAACTAGTTCAACTTTTTTATGCTGTTCTTTGGCAGGCTCAGCTTGCTTCCTTGGTAAAATTTGAACATTTTGTGAAGAAGAGAGTTGTGAATACTCTTTATCAACTACTAGAACTGGAATTTTCTGTTAACAACTGGCTATTTAACTTTATCAGCTTGTTGTTTGTCACTTTCTGGCTATTGTTTGTCAAAAACAACTTGTTGTCTCAAATCTGTTGCTCTTTTCTTGGATCTTGTATTCGCTACAATAGATGTATCTGACTGATTTTGACCTTGTAATTGATTTACTCTTCAAAATTCGTTGCCTTGCCAATTCATCATGGCAACATCCATATTAGTCTGTTGTGTTTGATCACTTTGGTCATTACTATCCTTTGTTGTATTTTTTGAATCAACATATGTGCTCTATACCATAAGAGCCTGATTAATCACTCCATTCATGCAAGTAGCCTGATTGTGGGGTTGATTACATGGGTAACACCATACATAATCCTGTGTTAAGTTGTTTTGAACAAGAACTAGCTCCTTAGATGAGCTGGTAGCATTCTGATTTTGATTTTGATTGTATGGTGGCCTAGGATTGAAATTCCTACACTATCTTGAATTATCTGCCTGATAGGGTGGTCTATTAGGCTGAAAAGGTGCTTGGTAAGGCTTGTAATTATGGTTTTGTTGCCTCTTGAGACTGACCAAATCATTGCTAACTGTCTGCAATAATTTGGCCATCTCTTGTTGATTTCCTTTTAGTTCCTAGAATTCTAATTGGGCTGGAGAAGCATTGTTTTGAACAATTGGTGGATAGCCTAAGGCTGATTCAGCTGGGATTGAGGCAATAGGTGGCAAATTAATTGGCATCAAGGGATGGATATCTGGAAATATGGGCATAGGTGGCCTTGGTGCAATTTTACCAGCCTGTATAAGGTTGTTTTCCGCTCTAATAGCAATGTCATAAGCTGCTGATAATGTTAATCCTCCCATTGACTGAATCATTAAAGCTATATCATTGTTTAATGACCTAAGATAATATAGAAAAGTGTGATCAGGAGTAGGTCTTACTGTTACCAGAATCCTAGTCTAGGTTCGTTGAAACCTGAAGTTGAAATCCATCATCTATTTTTGTGGTGCTCTCTTTATAGTTGTCATCTGCTCGACTAGAGATAGATGATCTGACTTGTCAAAAAACTGCTTGCTCAACTTGTCTCCTAAATCATCCCATGTCGCAATAGTGTTAACTGGTAAATCGTGAAACCACTGAAGTGATTTGCCTTTGAATGATGCTGCTAATAGCCTCAGCGTGACATTCTCTTGAGTCACGTGATGAACTCCACACAGTGAAGCCATATCTCTGATATTCTCTATTGGAGTTGTTTTCTCTCTGCCAGTGAAAAAAGGCAAACTTTTTAATGTTGCAACTGGTATATCATCATGCTGAGCCAGATTCAATGGGATGCCCCCATTGAATGACATGAACGCATGCGCTCTGGCCATCAGAGCTGCTGGTATTCTGAATTTTCAGCTTGTAAAATAGGTACAGGTGAAATAGACACTCGATAGCTTGGTGAAGTTGAATGTGAGCTTGGCTGCCTTGTGAACGATCTGCCTCTCCTTCTTGATGTGTATACTATTGGTTATGTTCTGAAGGTTGGAGAAACTGATAGGTTTCTTGAAGGCCTTTCAGGTATTCTTATTGTTGTCCTTCCACTTCTTTTTGGCAAAGACAGTTGCAGATATTCGAACGGAGAAGAGCTTCTTCTTGTCTAGATATTTCTCATAAGTTGTATGCTACTTATCTACTTTGAATCTTATGAACGAAGTCGCCAGGTACTTGATATAACTCTTATGAAAAGCTGGTATACTATTGTACATACCAAAACAACAACTTGAATAGTTAATTTTGTCCCACCGGGCGTGCCAAAAATTGTTGTCAAATAGATTGCACCCGAATGCTTGAATGGTGAAATTCAACAATCTGTTGAAACATGGGAACTAATTCCAGGTTGTGGGTATCCTATAAGGAATTAGACCTCCAAATTCTAGGTTGGTTCTTATTTAATTTTCTGGTTAATAAATGAGTAATTTGCTGGAAAAGGGAGAAAGACTAAATCTAAAATCTAAACTGTAAATCTTTAACTGTGGTGATGCACCTAATTGGAAATTTAAGATAACAAATTTAATTCACAACTGATTCTTCATGAGCCTATTTTCACAATTCAGATCAAACAACTCAATTGCATAAATGATTCATAGAAAGGCTAGATAAATCATTCTTTATGAAGGAAAAAATACTTTCACAACTTACAAAAATGAATATATTATGAGCACAATTTATGACCTGCAACTAAGAACATTTTTTGTACACATGCATTCATGAATGTGACAGAAATTTAAAGGTTTCGATGTGAAACACAATAAATTTGCATCCAGAACACTCATAAGACACAACACCTGAATCTAAGAAGGCTAATACTTGACTCACAATAATAACAGAAGGAAAAACTCTGCAAATTATATGCTAACATAACCTGTAAACCTCCGACTGTATTAATCTGAAAAAAGTTGAGTTACAAATAATTCACTTTGCAAAATGTAAAGGAGAAAAATAAGAATTAGAGGAAAAAGAGTATTTTTCCTCAATATATACAAAAATCCTTCAAAAGGCATGGAGATGGAACTGAAAGTCAAACTCAGTGAGAAGAATGATAACTCAGGCAATCCATGAGCAAAAGCAAAAAAGCCTGAAAAAGAGGCCCAAACTCATGCAAAAATGAGTTCACTCAGGTTCAAACTGGCTGTCAACTCATAACCGATCCATGGAGTACCCAAACTGAACTAAAAATCCCACAAAAGGTGGGTCCAAGCATGCGAAAGCCACCTTGTTTGTGTCAATCCGCCCATGTGAACAAGAACTCCACTTTGCCTAATATTTTATATTTGCACTTAAAATAGTTAAATTAATTAAATGATTTATAATTTATCATTTAATTAATAAACTTCACATGGTATTTAGCAAATACAAATATTAAGAATCATGTAAAAATTAAAATATAACCTACGGCTCCATGCATCCAAAAAATAACCATCACACTTTGTTTAACCATAAGTCTCGAAGACTCAAAGTCCTCACATATGCAGTCGGCCTCCTCATGCAATATATGCATATTATATCATGCAAGTCCATATTTATTTTTAGCACACTTACTATGCTTAATAAATATTAACGTGCTTCACTCCATGTAATAACAAAGGTCGGCCACCATACTTAGCATATTTCTGAAGGTATATACTAATGATCACCACTTAGCACATATCATTGAGCCGACCACATTGATCAGGCTTTTTGACTTTATAGTCATGGACCACGGAGGTAAATGAAACAAAATGATTAACTCAAAAAATTATTGGCAAAACACCCTATGTCGATTTTGGTTACTTATGACTCTTATAAACATATGACTGTCCTTTATGATTGTTGCTATTGTCACTGCCTATTGAGCATTTACTCTCTATACTTTTCCATTCATAATTCCCTGATTTAAGAAAGCATGATTTTCTGCTTTAAAATATGATTCATTTACTGCATTTTAAGATGGTGATACAACTTTTGACTTGGAAAGTGAATCCAGTGTGAATAACTTCCCAAAATTGGTAATTATATGATATTTGTTCATGGCATCAAGAATTATATTGACTATATTTCATCATGGCATCCTTTGGTTACATGGTTGTCATACCTGAAGCGATGATTTTTTAAGGCTGTTATTGCACCTTCTTTTTGATGTATCTTTTAAGGCTACTTCTTTGATTATTTCTTTTGTTTTAGCAGCTCTTTTGATGATTGTCCTGAAAATATTAAAGAACTCTCATATGTGACTTGAGAGTGTGTCCTTTTGATATGTCGGGCTCAACCCTTTTGGGAGCTCGTTTTACTCCACATATCTGATAAGATGATCACGAACATAATGAACCTATTCCTACACAGTGAACAAACATGTTAGAAAAATAAAAGAATTTGAAGCTTTCCTCATGAGTTTTATGTCTTTGAATAATGAAATCATCTGATGGATGCCTGATCGATTGTATTCTATATTTATGTTGGTAGTGTGGGCATATGATAGGATTTGATTCACATTTCTCTAACCACACTCCTATCAACTTGCAGGTACACTAGAGCTTGGAGCTACAACTAAAGACCTCAAGTTGTCAGCGATTCGTCATTCCAGGCAATGACAAATCGCTTTCTTTATTCTTAGTTATATAGCCTACTTTACTTCATGCACCCCTTATTTGATTATAAAAATCAAATTGAGTTACTCCCACGGCTTGTGTGGGATTCTGGTTTGTACATTATGAATAATAACAACAAACATTATGAAAACTTATGATATCATTTTGAGATTTTTTTTGCATAATATTACTGAAATTTACACTCTAATGAAACATTGCACAATAATGAGTACTTAGCAAAAAAAAAATCGAACAACTTGTGTACCTTTTGATTTGAATTTGCAATTCAGCTCTACATGTTTGAGCTGGTAGTGAAAAATAGATAACAATAACTAAACTGAACTGAATTGATACTGAACTGATAGTGTCACTCCACTCTTGTAATTATCAACCCTTGTTTTTTAGGAACAAGACATGCATTACTAAAGTGCTATCAAACCTCCAAACAGTTAACTAAAGCAAGGTGGGTTCAACCTTCCATTTGGGTGCCTTATGTGCTCCTATTATTTAGGAACTCAAAATGGATTCCCCCACATGTTCCTATTATTTAGGAATAATTACAAATGTCAATTTACATGTTAATTTCATTCGGATTTAATCTCTTTCTAATCCTAGTGTTGGGGAACACTTTCCAAGGACTTAGGAGATACATGAAATATGTTTAGGATTGCTATTAAATGGCATCTTATTCCCAAAAATATTACCTTGTTTAGATTGATAGACTTGGTTGGTCCTTTGGATGCTTGATTGTATGCTCCTTGCTTAAAAAAATGACACAAATCTTAGTGAAAAATGAAGCTAAAGTGGAGATGAATGCAATGGTGGATGTGGGTAGTTGAATGGATGCAATACGGAGGCTCTAATGCTACAACAATGGTGGATACAAAGTGATGGATTGAGTGCTTGATTGCTTGATCGCTTAGTGTGTTGAGAGTTGGCAAAAATAAGGGAAAATTCCACCATTTTTGGGGGAAGGGCCTCTAAAGCAATGGAGGGTCAGGATTAAGCCATGATGAATGAGATTAAGGTCCAGGGTGAGTTGAGAACTCACAAGCCATCACATCTTGACATGTGGCGGATGATGTGGAAAAAGAGGTTGATGTGGAGGTGACATGGAGGTACTTTTATGTACCTTGGGAAGGGACAAGATCTCCTCATAAAGAAGGTCCTTGTCCACATGTGCTTGAGAGGAAATGTGAGGAATTAAAAATTCCTCACAAATCCTCATAGGGATGGGGGAAGGAATTTAAAATTCCTTAAAATGCATTGGAGGATAAAATGTGAATTAAAAAAATTCACATAGGGAAGGGGATGCCTTCTCCAAACGGAGAAAGAATTTAATGAAGGTTGAATAAGAACACATGCCATAAATGGCATGAAGATTAGGTTAGCATAAGTAGGTGATTAAGGTTGTGTAAATGTGGGATTAAGCAAGCTAATGATAGATTAGAGACAAGTGGGAGATTATGGAGGATGTGACCCTAATAATGATTAGGGGTGTGCACATCCTAATCACAAATTAATTAGATTAATCTAGATTAGAGAGAATTATGGAGGATGTAACATGAGGAGAGAGAATAAAATCAATTAAAAATTACTTTAATTCATAAAGGCTAAAGTGACTAAATTAAATAAATTGGGGTATTTATTTAATTTAGAGATGAAAAGGGTAAGGTATTTAATTGACTTATTAAATACCTTGGGGGGCATTAGACTGAAAGGAAATATTAATCAAATAAGGAATTATTTAATTAACATGGATTACAGATGCAGGACAGAGGAATGCAAGGGTTAATTTGGCCATATGAGGGTGGTCAAATTTAGGTGTCTATATTTTGCCCCTCTTTGAAATATTGTTAGAATAATGGTGCTTCAAAGAAAAATAAAACACAGACAACTCAATAGAGGAAAATAATGTTAGATGATGCCCCAATATTGCGGGAGAATGGATAGGATGAAAGGATGGAGAATAATGGTAGGGTATGCCCCCTCAAGAGGGAGGATGGGGAAGAAAAAAGGTCCCTAGGTGACTTCTCGATATGAAGAAACGGAGGGCACCATGCGATAGAGCGTGAAAAACCATGAAGAATGATTTTTGAATGGAGGAAAACAAACACATGGGGTGTGAATGGCAGCCCTCAGAAGAAAAGGGGAAAATGAATTAATAAAGGGTTAATTAAAGGGTAAAAATTACTCAAAAATTAAAAGGCTAAGTAGGGGAAAAAATGAAAATTATATAAATAGTAAATTTGAAAAGTTACTATTCACATAATTCTCATTTGAACACTTGGCAGCTGACTAGATGAAAGAGAGAAAGAGAGAGAGAGAGAGTGATGAGGATGGTTGACGGATCGAGCAATGACGAGGCATTCGTGGATGACAAGCTTATCCACCGAGGTGAGGAAGTGTGGCAGTATTACTACGAGTGCACGGTACCCCACCAGGTAGCCCCCATACCCTAACCTTGTGATTTCGATTTGGAATTTTAAGCACATTTTTAAGCTTTGGGTTGGGTAGATTAGGGTACGCACGCACCACAGGAGGGCGGATTCGCCCTTCTGATAAGGAAAATTCACCTGTCTAGAGGGATCAGAAAAGAAAAGGGTGGACCCATGCAATGTAGGGGCGAGCATGCTGGGGGAGGGGTGATTTTGAAATCACCGCTCCGTGAAAAGGGTAATCCTGCACAACGCAGGGGTGGGAATGAAAATAGACAAGTAAATGTGAATTCACCCAAAATTGGGAAAGGGCAAATACGAAATCACCCAAAAGGGGAATAGGCAGATGTGATTCCACCCATTGAGGAAAAAGGAGAATGTGAATTCGCCACTTGGGGGGAAAATATACAAGGGCGAAAATGAAATTGCCCCTTGGGGGAGAAAGACAAATACGAGTTTTCCTCTTAGGAAAACAAGGGCGAATTCATGCCCGAACAAGAAAGGGGCGAAGACACTTGAAAAATAGGTGAAACCGCAAAATGAAAATAGAGGGGAAAACGTGCTAGCTAGACAAGCAAACACATTGGGATGGGAAATGGGCGAACTCGCCTTACATAGAGGCAAACTCATCAAATCGGGATAGGGGTAAAAAAAGGGTAAGAAAAATAAATGAAATGTTAAGAAACTGACACAATGGTTTGCATGGATGTAGAACTTCAAGAGGTTGAAGACACGTGAGTGCCACTCGACGGTATTGGAGGTGATAGTTAGGGCAATGAATACCCATGATCATGGATCATTAGCACAGGCAGGATTTCTACATATGTTGGGGTATCCCAACATCAAAGCACACAAAGGACTACTGACCGTATTGATGGAGCGATGGAGCTTTGATACCTCGACCTTCCATCTCTCAACAAGGGAGATGATGATGACTCTAGAGGATTCTACGATTTCCCATCTAAGGGCACTTGGTAAGTTGGATTCACAGCCGAGTAGTGGACAAGAGCCTACGGGTTGTATTTGGACCAGTTGAGCTACCCATCCAAGGGAGGGAGTTGGATCTTGACGCTTGTTTTGGGTTGGAGATTCCATCTTTGCCATTATACCTTTGTGGCCTGATCAGTAGGATTCTATTACTAGATAGAAGTGGATGCTTTTTCACCCTCAAGGTGATTGAGGTTGTGAGACATATAGTGGAGAGGTGGGAGGGGGAGTTCACATGGGGAGCATGCGTGCTAGCCCATTTATACCGAGACATGCATGTCATCTGTAATAGATGAGCATTGAGCGTCACTCATGTGACTCTACTCCAAGTATGGGCCTAGGAAAATATTAGCATGGTGAGACTAGACATACTGATCGTCGGGACATGGGATGAGACATTGCAAGTAGCATACTAGTGGGGGATGGAGCATGGTTGGAGGTTGCACTATCAGGATGTGGGTGATTTGGAGGGATGGCGGTGGAGGTTGGATGATTTAAGGGGAGAGGACATCACTTAGAGACTGTACATGGTGTGGTGCTTCCAGGGATGGAGAGATGATGATAAGAGGTATAGGGGCTACTTTTTCTCAGTTTGCTATGTGATTGGTTGTGACCCCTTTATTGTGGAGTTGCATAGACCAAATAGGGTTACCAGGCAGTTCGGGATAGAGTAGGATATTCCTGCGGGGCCTTAGAGATTCTGACGGATTAGTTGAGAGCCAACAATGCTATGGGGAGAGCAGATCATAATAGATTTTGATTGAAAAATGTGGGAGGGGGACCAGATGACACAATACCCATGGAGGGGAGGACCGACGAATGCAAGGACCATAGTACAATATTTTGCATGGTGGGCGGAGAGTGGGCCAAGGTGGATGATTATGGTGCACCCGATTGTAGGGGCTCTGGGGTTCGAATCTGACGATGAGAGGGAGCTAGCGAGGCCCCAGAGGAGGAGGAGGAGAGGGGGGGAAGAGGAGGGGAGGAGATGATGACGTTGAGATGCAGGAGGTAGAGGATGAGGAGTGGGCCATGGATGTGGATTCCCTAGAGGTGCATTCATTGGTGATTGTACCATATGTACCACCGCCACCAGAGGACCCTACAATATTGTTGACAGGAGCTCTAGCTCTATAGGGGATAGCGGAGCATCGATTATGAGAGTCTAAGGTGGATAAAGATAGACTATAGATAGAGGTAGGCAGGTTGTAGGCAGAGGTGGAAAGGTTGCAAGGTGTGGAGAGGGATGGTGAGATGGATTATGTAGCTTTGGAAAATAAGACATCAAGGAGGGTGTAGGAGGTGCAGGCGGAGAGAGATGAGGCTAGGAGGTAGAGGGATGAGGCTCGAGATAGAGCGAAGTGTGCAGAGGTTACCATGGGTGATGCAGGAGATTTGTTGGAGAGGGAAGAGGCAACAAAGGCATAGGTACATGCACTGTAGGGTGAGTGGGATGAAAGGGCACAAAGGATAGCGCAGTTGTAGGCACAGGTGGATCAGATGCAGTTAGCCCAAGAGGCTTGTGAGAGAGAGAGGTGGAATATCAGTGGGCTACGAGATAGGGACAAGATAGAGAGGGATATAGCATGGTGACAAGCAACAAGAGAGGTTGATGCCTATACAGAGGTTGGATACTATATGAGTGCTTATTTTTAGGTCGTCCTAAATCCTGCACGGAGGGTGCCACCATACATCAAAGAAGCCCCACAGATTCCAGTTTCGTCACACTTAGGGGTCACCCACACACAAGGATATAGAAGCTATTGTGAGGCACCCCCCAAGACCGAGGTTCAGTGCCAAACTCCCCTCAAAGGTTAGATGTCAAGAGTAGTGGGTTAGTGAGGAGAGGGGGATGAGGGACAAGACCCAGATTTTGATAGGTGCAGAGTCGATAGGGGTACAATTAGACAGAGGCTACATATTCTATCCACATATTCAGAGATTGATTGATTCATTCATTCATTCATTTATTCTTTATTCATTATTCATTTAGGAGATGTAGTCTCTATATTTTATTAGCACTCTGCACTTGTACCTTTATTTTATGGATGTTCATGGACTTTATGATGGATGTTTTATTATGGACTTTTATGGACTTTTATGATATTTTATTATGGACTTGATGGACTCGATGAACACTATATTATTTTTTGACATTTATATATGATATGCTATGTGATTATTATGTGATGTGATGGATAATTATTATGCTCATGTGTATGGTTATGATTATGATGTGTGCATATGATGATGATGATTTATTTCTATTTCTATGTGGATGATATGGATTATATGCATTATGAATAACGATTGTGGATGCAGTATGTGATGTGATATGATTTATGTCTTTTTTGTGATGAATGCTATGGACATGTTACTAATGGAGTGTGATGTAGGTGGTGATGTTATTGTGATTATTATGTGATATATGCACATAGAATATGATATGAGAATTGATTATGTATGGATAACAAATAATGTATGGATGAATGACATGAAAATGCAATGAATGAAAATATGTGATGTATGCATATGGGATCATGGTATGGATAGATGTAATAAAATGAAATGAATGGATATATTTAGAATAATAACTCTAAAAATTTGAAAATTATAATGCAAATGGTAATGGGATGAAATACAACGATCTTAAAATGCCTAGAATAACAAATCAACATTAATCTAAACAACTTAAGATGAAGATGAAAATAATGCAATGAAATGAAATGGAATCAAGATGCTTAGATAACAAATCTATATTAATCTAAACAACTTAAGATGATGATGAAGATCATAGTGCAATGGATAATGATAATGAAATTAAATGAACTTAAGATGCTTAGAATAATAAATCTATATTAATCTAAACAACCTAAGATGATGATGAAAATGATAATGATAATAATAATGTAATGATAGTGCAAATGTAACTAGGCAAGCAATGATAGGTGTGGAAAGGAATTGCATAACGAGATGAATGATGATGGGTGTGAGAGTGCACCTATCAAAACCATAAAAATCCTAATAGGAAGAATATGTGGGGGAAGAACATTTGCACAACGAAAATCACTAACCATAGGTTAGGGAAAGAAATTGGATGGGGGAAATGCAATAAAGTGGGAGGATAAATGAAATTCAAACCTAATTCCATTTTTCCATATTAGGAGCACTGATATTTACTATATATTATAAGACATGATACGCCAAGGTATAAGAACCAAGGCGAATTAGTGTCTGATGTGAAAGATAGACACAACAAACAAGAAGGCTATCCCAACACCCCAAAATTGTAGGGGCTTTGGTCAAGCCTGATGTTGGGATAACCAAAAATACAAAGGATGCCCCAATGTAACACAAGACCATGGGGATCTTGGTGGGTACCATGTGGGACAACCAGGAAGACAAGAATAAACAAAATATCAAGATATGTCCCTATGTCTACTTGCCAAAGCACACCATGATATAATGGATTGTGGCGACCCTGACAAAGTATAATAGGAAGCTCAAATGATAAAAAAAAATGTCAAAAGCATCAAAAGATCAAAATAGATTTCAAATGTCTTTTGCCATAGGATCAAAAGGTGGATGGGATTGATGCAGTTTGATTTAGGAAGGATACATCTTGTTAAGACCAAAAGATGGAGGATAGATTGGATGATCAACATGACTCGGGATATCTAAAACCGACTAAACCTCATGATATTGGTGACCTTTGTTGTTAGGCCCCATCTAAATAGGGACATACTTGATGACATGACACGACACCGACACACACCCTAAAGACCTAGGGGATCGGGGGTCGATCAAAGATTAGCCTTGCCTATGTGAAAACACAAAGCCCTCGTAGTTCGATAAAAGACATACGACTGACCATGTATAAAATCGGAAAGTGAACAATGGAGACCTCGATGGATGAAAAAGAGTAGACAGACAAATACCCCGAGAGCTGATCAAATGATTAGCCTTGCCTATGTGAAAGCATAGGGGCAACGTAGTTCTACAAAATGGATGAAAAATGAGATGAGAACTAATGATAATCGACATGATGGGGGATCCTAGATGGGGATGCAAGATCGACCAAATGACACAGATATACAGAGCGATGAACAACTCAAATTTGGGATAAAAGCTCAGGATTTTGGCTAGTTGATCTGGATCCTCCAATGCTCAATCAAAATATACCAAGCGATGGATGGCAAGATATCGATGGGAGGATGGGTACGATAGGAGGTGAGGATAGGATATGCAAATAGGATGGATGGAAGCATAAAGTAACTACATAAAGTAACTAGGATGCAAGGTAGATAATGATTAATCCCTCTATGAATGGAACCTGTTACCAGGTTTTTACCAAACATACTTATCGAAGGTGCCACCAAGGGTGGTTTTCACCATAGGATGGATTATTTCTCTTTACTATTTTTGGATTTTTTTGTATTTTTTACTTTTTTGTTGGATTTTTCTAGGTAGGATAACCCAACTGACTCAAGTATAGAACCTTTTTAGATGCATGATATTTATAGGCTCCTCCAAGGTCTCTCCTTCAGGTGTTGCAAGCCTATATTCCCCAAAACCATATTTTGATGTGACAACATAGGGACCCAACCAGTTTGGTTCAAACTTTCTTTTCTTTTCTTTGTCTCGTTGGGTACGCTGGTTTTCCTTCAAGACAAAATTGCCAACGTTGAACTGGCGAGGAAAAACCTTCTTGTTGTAGTTCCTCCTGAGACGATGCTAATATGCTTGAAGATGATTGTACCTAGCCTTGATGCATTTTTCATCCAGGAGTTCAAGTTGACTTACGTGTGCAACTCGAACATCTTCGTCACTAATGAGATTCTTCAGAGAGATTCAGAGTGATGTAATCTCAACTTCGATTGAAAAGATGGCTTCGGTGCTATAAACTAGAGAGTGTGGAGTAATGTTAGTGGGGGTGCGGATGGATGTACGATATTCCCAAAGGGCGGAATTCAGATGGAGGTGCCAATCTCAACCAGTGTTATTGACCAACTTTTTAAGGATTTTGATCAAAGTTTTGTTAGTTGCTTTGGCTTGACCATTACCCTAAGGGTAATAGGGGGTGGACCAACAATGTTGGATGTGATAGGTCTCACAAAAGAACTTCATATGTTGGTTTTTGAATGGCTTACTATTGTTGGTGATGATGGTGGAAGGGATTCCATATCTGCAAAGAATATGGAAGAGGATGAATTTGGAAATTTGAACACCAATGATTTGAGAGAGTGGAATGGCTTCCACCCATTTAGTAAAGTATTAAGTGGTTGTGATAATGAAAGTATGACCATCAGAGGATGGAGGGTAAATATTTCCAATCAAGTCAAAACCCCATTGAGAAAAAGGCCATGGTATTATGATAGGTTGCAAGTCTTATGCATGAGCATGGATTAAATCTGTATTTTATTGACAAGGTACACATTTCTTCACAAAATCACAAGCATCATGTTCCATAGTGGGCCAATAGTATCCTACTCTTAGAATCTTCTTTGTTAAGGCCATGCTATTAGAATGGGACCCATAAATACCACTACATATGTTATTTAATGTGATACAAGATTATGATTCATTGAGACATCAAAGGAGAGTACCATCATATGCTCAGTGATAAAGTGTATCTCCCACAATCGTGTATCAAGATGAGCGTTGGATAAATGATTTTTGTTGATTACGAGTAAGGTCAGGTGGAAGGATGTTGTCATGGAGGTATGCATAAATGTCATGGTACCAAGGTGAATCGGGACCTACGATATTACACACCATATCATCATCACAAACATCATATTTTGGGATTAGTAGTTTCTCAACAAGGAACTCATAGTCCATTCGATCTTTGGGCATGTTGACGAGGGAACCAATCTTAGCCATTGCGTCTGCTGCTTTGTTCTGGACTCTGGGAATCTATTCAAATTGGATGTAGGTGAAATACTTTTTAAAGTCATCCACCATGCATTTTTATGGAAATAAATTATCATACTTTGTCTAAAACTCATCATTGACTTGTTTGGTAATGAGTTGGGAATCGTTGAAGACTCGAAGGAGGGTGATGTTCCATTGGATGGAAATTATGAGGCCAGTGATTAAAGCTTCATACTCAACAATATTGTGGTATATGGAAAAGATAACCTAACTTTTGGATAGTCACCTTGAGGAGTGATGAATAGAACACCTGCACCAGCTCCATTATGTGTATATGACCCATCAAAGTAGAGCATCCATATATCTATTTTTGTGATTGTAAGGACCCCTTCATTGAGAAACTCAACTACTAATGGATATGAGTCAACCAAAGGAGCATCAACCAACTGATATGCTATCACCTATCCCTTGATTGATTTTTGATCCACATACTCTATTTCAAACTCACTCAGTAACATAACCCACTTGGCCATACAACTAGTCAAAGAATTTTTGGATAACATGTACTAGTTAAGTGGGTCAAATTTTGGTATGAGCTTAATGGGGTGATTGAGCATGTAATGATAAAGCTTTTGTGAATTGAAGAGCACTACCAAACAAGATTTTTCCATGGGGGAATATTTGAACTCGTAACCCATAAGTGTTCGACTGATGTAATAGATAGCATGTTCCTTGGAGAACTCATCATGATGGGCCAGTAATGCCCCCAGTGCAACAGATGTAGCTAAGATGTATAACACAAGTGGTTTTCTTGGAATGGAAGGCATTAGAATAAGTGGGTGAGCCAAGTATTCTTTAATCTTTTCAAAGCCTTGCTGACACTTTGTATCCCACTTGAAAGTGATGTCTTTGTATAGCAGATGGGTGAATGATTGACACTTGTCAGCAAGCTAGGCTATGAAGTGGTTGATGGACCGTAGCTTTCCTTGAAGACTCCTTAATTGCTTTAGATTGCGTGGTGGGGAATTTCCATTATTGATTTGACCTTCACTAGATCCACTTCTATACCCCTTCTAGAGACTATGAAGCCCAATAACTTTCCAGATGTGACCCCAAACACACACTTTTTCAGATTCAAATGTAGCTTGTAGTTCTCTAACCGCTCAAAGTTTTTCTTTATGATTATGGGATGCTCTTCTCTGGTTTTTGACTTGCCCAATAAGTCATCAACATAATCTTCCATAATGATATGGATGAGGTCATGAAAGATAACATTCATCGTACGTTGATAGGTTGCCCCCACATTTTTAAAACCAAAGGGCATGACATTATAGCAGAAGGTGCCCCAAGGGGTAGTGAAGGTAGTTTTATGTTGATATTCTGGTGTGATAATGATTTGGTTATAGTCATAAAATCCATCCATTAGGGATAACATCTCATGCCCTACTATAAGATCTACCAGCATATCGATGTTTGGAAGAGGGAAATCATCCTTTGGGCAAGCTTTATTGAGATCTCGAAAGTTTGTACAAATTCTGATATTTCCATTTGGCTTGGCCATAGGCACTATGTTGGATATCTAGCCGGAGTAGTCAATAGGTCTTATAAATCCAGCCTCTAATAGTTTTTCCAATTCTTTCTTGACAAGAAAAGCCACTTGGGGATGCATCTTTCTTAGCTTTTATTTAATAGGTTTAGTATCTAGATGAATGTCCAAATGGTGTACAACTAGTGTGGGATCTAATCCTAACATGTCCGAGTTGCTCCATGTGAAGTTGATGATTCCTTCCTTGAGTAGGTTGATGATGGTGGAATGCTCTTCCTATGACACTGATTTGGCTACATAAGTGATTTTGGGATCTTCTCTTATTCCCAAATTGACCTATTGCATCTCTTCGATCATGATGGAAGACTGTTCAAACAAGTGAGCTCCTACAAGGGGAAGATGAACATCCCCATCCTCCAGTGCCTCATCGAGGTTTTCACTATCGGATACACCCTTTTTCTTTACTTTTGATGAGTCAAAAAGTGTCTCAGAGAGGTTTTCACTAGATGACCCTTTTTTATTTTCCTTATTTCTATTTTTGTGGTTAGGGTGTTCATCTTCCCCCAATCCCATGAGATGTAAGTAAGTTTCCACTAAGGGAAAGGTGTCGATAGGTGTGCTACCTCGTAGGTCCCATTCAATCAGGTCGGGATGGTGAGGGGAAAGGATGATGGTAAAGATTGATGTGGAATCATTAAAGAGGGACATGAGATCTACGTCATTGTACAAGAGTATGATGGTTTCTTCTTTAGGTATGTGCTCGAGGAAATAATCATCCGTATTGGCATTATTTGAGGTACTAGAGGATGATACATGACCCTTCTACTTTTTGTCATAGCCTAAGCCCACACGTTTTGGTTGCATAGGTGTATCAATAGGCTGTAGTCTTCCTTGATCTTCTACGCCAAGACCTCCCCCTTGATAATTATATTTTTCTACCAACCTTGATGCATGTGGATAGACCTCTTGGAAATATTCTATAAGGGGAGGTGACAACTCAGTTTCTTCTCTATAGACCCATTAGTTGATGCCATCCTCCATCTAATCTTGAAGTGTACCCAAATCTCATAATGTTGTCAAACCCATATTCTTAGAAGTGAGGGTTTTAGTCTTTACCTCTTCCTTTGGTGCTGACTGAGAAGGTTGCCCATATGTGCAGGGAGATGGTGGAATTATCGCCACGTTAAGTACGGTACACATTTCATATTCTCTGCAACCTTTGTCAATGATCTGGACTTTGGTGATGGTGGATTCAAATGTGGTGGATGAGGTGGATGTTGTGTTAGATAATAAATTATGAGATGGATTGGAGGATGATGCCTGAGATGCCCCCACTTCAACTCTTGGGCAATATTGAGAGTGAGGGAAAGAGGCTTTGAGAGCATGATAATATTCAAAGAGTTGAGGATCAACATGAATGGTTACCTCCATCCCATTGTAAGGAAATTTCAGGCATTGATGGTAAGTAGAGGGAACAAACTGCATGACATGAATGCATGGGTGGCCAAGGAGAAGATTATATGGGAGGTCCAAATCAAGGACATGGCACGGGGTTTACTACACAAACGGGCCAACCTAAATGGGAAGACAAATAATTCCTTCAGAATCCCTTTCCTCATTATCATAGGCTTTGATGGTGATAGTCTAATTATTAAAGTTAGCTTGGGTATATCCTAGTTGTTTTATGAACTTTAATGTACAGAGGTTGAGGGTAGAGCCATTATCTACCAGGACCCTTTTCACTTTATGGCGGGCTACAAGGACATCGATGTGGAGAGGATGGTTATGGTTTGAATCGATTGATGGCATATCATTTTGACTGAATCCCAGCTGATATGTGAATGATAGATTTCCTACTAAGGCTTGAAATTGGGTAGGATCTATATCATTAGGCATGTGGGTATCCTGGAGAGCTTTGGTTTTGAATTGATTGATGGCATATCATTTTGACTGAATCCTAGTTGATATGTGAATGATAGATTTCCTACTAAAGCTTGAAATTGGGTAGGATCTATATCATTAGGCATGTGGGTATCCTGGAGAGCTTTGGTTAGGATTTATTAGTGGATGGGAGAAGACTTTATCAAATACAAAATGGATATCTAAGCAGGATTCCTTCCAAGATGATCAAGAATATTATATTGGGAGCTCACAGGAGTTGGTTGGGATGACGTGAAAGGCCCAGGAATGTGACATAATAACAACACATTGTGGGTCTTTTCCTTTAACATAGATCATGGACACACATGGCTCTACCTAACTGATGCACATAACTATACCATCATAGTTATAGGGTACATTCTTATAACTGATATTGTTGGTGGTGTTACTTTGGTTGTTGTTATTATTAGTCTTGGGATTAGTATTGGAGGTATTGACACCCTTATTATGTTTGGGGAAGGCATTTTGATATATTTGGAGTTGAGCATTGGACAATATCCCTTGATTCACATCCACTATTATATCACCTCAATCTATAAGATCTTGGATATACATTTTAAGACCTTGACACTTGTTAGTGGAACGACCTTTAATTTTGTGGAAGTCACAATACTCATTTTCTCCATACCAAGTGGGCTTTGGTTTTGAATCATCAAAGGGCTTTGTCACAGGATAGACAACCAAATAGCTCGCTTGAAGCAACCTGTTCAAAATGACACTTAATGGTTCTCCCAAAGGGGTGAATGAGCGTTTATTGTTCTCTTGATTGTTTTGATTGGATTGTTGGGGAGGACGGGGTGCACCATGCAGTAAAAATATGACATCGGTGATCGATTGTTGATTAGGGACATATTGCAATCTTTGTGAGGTGATGGCTACTTGGATGTGCTTGGTATCATTGACAACAATTTTGTTTTTATTCCAGTAGTGGGACTTATCTCTAGATGACTTGTCCTTATTTGAGTTAAATATTTTGACTTGTACCTTAGCAATGGGGGCCCTCTCAATGGTAGTCCCCTTTTCTATGACCTTTGAAAATTTGGTAACATAGTGAAGATTAATATTATGCGCCATGTCAGGATGGTTGTTTGCAACGAAGATGGTCACCATGTCCTTCTCACTGAGATGGGATTTTAGCCGACTAGCCAAGGCACGCCACCTTTGTAGGTAGCTTGCAAAGGTTTCTCCCTCACGTTGTTTTTCTTTCAAAAGATCCAAGGTATCTATATCCTTCTCCAAGTTGAAGGAGACATGTCCAACAAGTTTTTTTGACAGATCTATGAAAGAAGAGATTGATCCCTTTTGAAGACCCATGAACTTGTCTAGACCTATCCTTGTTAGACTCCTAGGGAATAAACGTAGGAGATAATTATCATTGTACAAGACTTCTTGGCAATGTGTGTAAAATTCCTATAGGAGGGTTCTTGGGTCACTCTTTCCATTGTATTTATCAAACTTTGGCATTTCAAAGTGCTTAGGAAAGGGGACAAGCGAGATGGAGGGATCAAATGGATAGGGACAAATCTCATCAAATTTGAAAGACTTTTTGGATGTCCCTGCTTGCAAGTCCTTTAATGCGACTTTCATCTCTTCCCACTCCTTATTAATTGGTACTGATGAGGAGGGGTCTGCTTGATTGGACTGAACACAAGGGATATTTTGCTGATGGGATGAAGATGTAAGTTGGATGGATTGATCATATGATGACGAAGGTGGATATGAAGGAGTTTTCTGATATTGATTGGGATACATGGATTGGGGATTGGCATAAGATTGTTGATATGATGGTGGGTTTTGATAATACGAAGAGGAGGCACCCTGCTAATATGATGGTGGCTGCTGATAGTAATATGGATTGGATTGGTAGTTGTAGGTGGATTGTTGTTGGGAAGCATATGGGGGTTGTTGTGGAGTGGATTGCTAATAATAGGGATGTTGTTGTGATTGTTGGAGATTAGAGTGGGATGGTCATTGCTAGGATTTTTGTGTGTAGGACGACTATTATTGGGATTGTTGTGAAGTGTAGTAATAATAATTAGGATTGGGATTGGATGTAGTGGCTTGTGGATGATAGGTGCTTTGAGGATGATATAAGTACTGGGTAACAGGGTTGCCTGGGATTTGTTGGGAGGATTTTTGGTGAAGAGATTGAGATGGTAATATGGTGGGTGTTGGTAAGGAGGTTGAGATAGAATTTGAGATTGTTGAGGAATGACCTGCGATTAATGAGGAGGTTGTGAGGGAGTTCCTTGATGTTGGTGTGGAGGTTGTTGTTGATGTTGTTGCAAAATTTTACCTTGTTGGGGATTACCTTGTGATTGATGCAGGGGTTGTGATGGATTACCTTGGTCTTGATGCAAGTGTGGTTGTTGAGGTTTTGACGGGATAGTAGTGTGAAGCAGAGGTTGTGACAGGGTTTTTTGTGGTAGAATACTTCCTTGAGGCGGTAGCTAGGATGTAAATGGAGGTGGTGGTAAGTTAGATGTGGGTGTGGGACCAAGAGGTGGAGGTGGCGCAATGAAAGGATTGTA
The DNA here is from genome assembly GCA_007115665.2 of Sequoiadendron giganteum. NCBI lineage: Eukaryota > Viridiplantae > Streptophyta > Pinopsida > Cupressales > Cupressaceae > Sequoiadendron > Sequoiadendron giganteum. The sequence goes on from CM021105.1 coordinate 532,113,502, forward strand.
AGCATTACCCCCAGTATTACCTGGAAGTTGACCTGGTTGGTTTGGTGGAAAAGGTGGTGTGGATGGTATGGGGATTGAACCTTGTGGGATGTTCACGCCTTGCGGATTGGGAGGACCTTGCGACATACCAAGACCAAGGGGATTGTTAGGATCAGAGCCCGGGGATTGTTAGGATTAAGAGATGCACTCATAACTAAAATTGGAACCCAAGGGGGTGGTATAGGAGGTGTCATTTGATAAAGGACAACATTGCCAAATTCGAGCTGATACCAACCATCTTGGGGTGGACCTTGGGGGACGTATGAATTGTCTAGATCATTTTGAGAATTTTGAGGATCTTGCGGCACAAGGGGGTGTAGGAGGTGTAATGTTGACATATTTGGATAAGTCAAATTTTAGTGGTGGCTTGATACCCTTCATGATTAAGGTGGTAAGAATCTTGTCTCCACACTTATCTAGAAGATGATCCATCATTTCCAGATTGGTGGGATTATTGAGGTATTCATCAATTGTAAGCTCAAGGTGGTTAACCATGCTTCTGTCAGGAGGAGATTGAGTGTGGACCTCAATGTTAGATTGTGATGAGCCATCGTTGGTGGGTTGATCCTAGAGGATGTGAGGGTTAGTACCTTGAGGTTGTTGTTGTTCCATGAGTTTCTTCGCTTTTGATCGAGTGGTGACAGGCATGAAAGTGTAAAACAACTAGGTGGCTAAGATAACACTAAGCTCTAGGATGCACTTAAGTGATAACTTAAATGATGACTAAAGGATTGATTGGAATAGAGGATCGATTGATGGATTGATTGATCAGATTGGATGAGATGATTCGACTAAGGGATCAACTCAGATTCGACTAGATCAATTGACCATATTAGTTTAATTGATAAGATTGGATGATTGATTGGATTGGATTGATGAAATTGAGTCTAAACTAGTTTCAAGGGATTAATTTGATGATAACAAGATGATCACAACATAGAATCTACCTCACGATGAGAGGAGATTGATAAGGCCGTGGGGGATTACTAACTTACAATGGATAACAATCCTAAGTGAGCATGAATGATGACGATTAGGGATAGTTACCTAGCCCAGTTGGATGAAAAGCCCCTAAAAAAAGACTAAAGGATTCAGATTGAGGGAATGATGATGGAAATGAAATCTAGGAATATATTAAGATGCAACTATGTAATTGGATTGAGGATTCAATGACCTTTGAAAAATGAAGACAAACTAAAATGATGATTACAGACAAATGGATAGTGATAAAAAAAATTGATCGCGAAAACAAACTCAGAAAATGACAAGCTTTTAATGGTCCAAAGGATTAAATCTCATGATTTTTGTATGGGGCATGCATACGCCTCTCTATCTAGTAGGATCACCCCTCCAGGTGATGGGTTCACCTATCTAAAGGTCAACAAAATCGCATTTGTGTTTGACAAGATCGCATATATCAGACTCTCCTATATCTTGATATGCCAAAAGGAACAAACAAACACGAGACACAAATTCGCCTATCTAAGGATTAGGTTCGCCTATGTGTATGATAGTATCACCTCTCTAGGGCACATGATCGCCTATATCCTCAGAGACCAGAAGGAAACAGGCGAAAACGAGACACAAATTCGCCTATCTAAGGATCAAGTTCACCTCTTTCTCGAGATGTACGAACACAAACAGAAACGTCTATTACGGGGTCACCTATCTAATGGTCAACAGACTCACCTATGTATTGAACTGTACAGACGAGGATGGTACGGATGGACGCAAGACCGCCCCTGTAGACAATAGGTTTTCCTATTCTAAGGGATGTACAAATGAGGGAGACTTGGATGGGAAACAGGATCACCCCTGTAGACAACAGGTTTGCCTACTCAAGGAACAAATGGGCATGGATGACACAAACTCACTTATGAGGGAAGTAGGATTTCCTATTCTAAGGGAACAGGGGGACACAGAGTCACCTAACAGAGGGACCCACAAGAAAATTCGCCCTTGACAAGGATGAGTTCACCTAAAGGATGACCTAGACTAGACTCGAGACACGAAAATGCCCTTGTTCAGGGGAGGATCGCCTGTCCACAATGCAAGTTTTCCCTTGTAAGAAGAAAAATCACCACTGAGGGTAGGGGCAGACTATGACAAAGGACAAAAACACAACAAACAATAGACAAAAGGTTGGACTGACTCAGATTGATGACAAGCACTGGTATCTCATAAGAAGACATGCCAGGCAGCAAAATCATAAAATTAGTGATAAGGGTTTACAAACTTGATGTAGGCCCACCACCTTGAGGGGACACCCCAAGGTTAATACTCTGTGATACTATGGTGGTTCTCTAGATCACCCTTTCTCGCAAAGGCGGATAGCTAGAGATCAAGTGGCACAAGGTCATCAACAGACGCCATGGGCTCACCTTCTCTCTCTCACTCGAGGACTATCGTAGTCCACCGCAAGGATTCCTATCTCAACCCAAGGGAGTACATGGTGAGTAACTTTGGGGTATGGTGCACATCCCCTGCACTACACCAAGCCATGACTAAAACACAAGTCTCTATCTAGGATAAACAGTCTATCTCATGCATCCTCAATATACACTAAGGTACGTAAGGCACAAACATGAACACCAACCTACCACAAGTGTGGATTAGGAGCCCCAGCGAGGTACTGGAAACTCAAACCAACCTTGCACGTCTTATCTAGGTATCACCCTAGCTTTGATGCTTCACTAGACACGACATGATTGGATTAGGGTATAACTTTAGCTCTCCCCCCTTTATATACCCTGGTAGTAACATGTGGTTGGAATCATCCCCCAGGTGATGAAATCCTAGGTAGCTCCTGCTAAAGGAAGGAAATAATAGACGCTTTGGTTGGTCCCCAAGCTCACACGTAGCGTAAGGAGAGAGCTTAGATGCACTAGCACTTCCTAAGTAGACTGGATTGGATTGGAACGAATTGCAATTTCTCATCACCTAGGATCACTGAAAGGTGCAGGGGGAGTGGATACATCAACAACTCACTCCCAAACATAGCAAAAAAGTTAATTGACCCTTTAATTAATCTACATGTGCCTAGATCAATATGGAAAAAGGACACACAAACATAGCTAAACTAGGGGCTTCGAATGATCATCCTAAAAAAGATAAGTTAGTATTTTTCACCATCGGTATTCGTCAAATGTGAGGGGAAAAGCTACAAAAATTGTTAGTTAAATGCCACAAATCACTGACAAACAAGTTAGTTGGTCAGTACCCAAAACTGAAATCAAATTGTAGTTCAAATTGAAAATTTTGGGTTTTGGATTATTACCAATTCGCCTCTGTGTGAGACGAGTTTGCCCTTGTTTGTGAAGTGGGATCACCTATCTATTGAAAAAGGTGGATTCACTTTCTCCTGTTGTATGGAGAGGCATATACCTCTTTGCCCCTGAGACTCATACAAGTTCACCTTTGTTCAAGTAGTCTTGTTCGTCCTCACATGTTCGCCTCTGAGATCAATGATCTGGATCATATTTGCCCCTCCCAAAAAAGAGCAATAACCAATTCGTCAGTTTTTGAGGCAATTTTTCCCCTGTGTCTAGAAAATTCACCCATTTGGGGGCGAATTTTCCCCTGCATATCAAATTCGAACTTGCGAAAATTCAAACAACAAGACAAAATCAAATAAACCCATGACGTGGGTCCCACCGGGCATGCTATAAATGTGTGTAGTGTAATTTTCCTACCCTAAGATGCAAAACTAAGCTAGTGCAACAAAGTAAAACGCAAAAAAAACACTCAGATTAGGCCTAGTTGAATCTAAACAAAATGCCAAAAACAAAGAGCAATATTACCTTGTTTAGATTGATAGTCTTGGTTGGCCCTTTGGATGCTTGATTGTATGCTCCTTGCTTGGAAAATGACACAAATCTTAGTGCAAAATGAAGCTAAAGTGGAGATGAGTGCAATGGTGGATGTGGGTAGTTGAATGGATGCAATATGGAGGCTCTAATGCTACCAACAATGGTGGATACAAAGTGATGGCTTGATTGCTTGATTGCTTAGTATGTTGAGCGTTGAGAGTTGAAAGTTCAGAGTTGATAAAAATAAGGGAAAATTCCACCATTTTTAGGGAAAGGGCCTCTAAAGCAATGGAGGGTCAAGATTAAGCCATGATGGATGAGATCAAGGGCCAGAGTGAGTTGAGAACTCACAAGACCTCACATCTTGACATGTGGTAGATGATGTGGAAAAAAAAGGTTGATGTGGAGGTGACATGGAGGTACTTTTATGTACCTTGGGAAGGGACAAGATCTACTCATAAAGAAGGTCCTTGTCCACATGTGCTTGAGAGGACATGTGAGGAATTAAAAATTCCTCACAAATCCTCATAGGGATGGGAGAAGGAATTTAAAATTCCTTAAAATGCATTGGGCGATTAAATGTGAATTAAAAATTCACATAGGGAAGGGGATGCCTTCTCCAAATGGATAAAGCATTTAATGAAAGTTGACTAAGGACACATGCCATAAATGACATGAAGATTAGGTTAGCATAAGCAGGTGATTAAGGTTGTGCAAATGTGGGATTAGGTAGGCTAATGATAGATTAGAGACAAGTGGGAGATTATGGAGTATGTGACCCTAATGATGATTAGAGGTGTGCACATTCTAATCATAGATTAATTAGATTAACCTAGATTAGAGAGAATTATGGAGGATGTGACATGGGGAGAGAGAAGAAAATGAATTAAAATTTGATTTAATTCATAAAGGCTAAAGTGACTAAATAAAATAAAATAGGGTATTTATTTTATTTAGAGATGAAAGGGGTAAGGTATTTAATTGATTTATTAAATACCTTGGGGGACATTAGAATGAAAGGAAATATTAATCAAATAAGAAATTATTTAATAAACATGGATTAGGGACGCAGGACGGAGGAATGCAAGGGTGAATTTGGCCATATGAGGGTGGTCAAATTCAGGTGTATACACCATAGAAAGATTACGTGATTGATAATTGCAACAATGAAAGAAATTTTTAAATATTACAAGTCATCAAACACAAGTGACACAAGATATATGTGGAAAAACCCTTGTGGGAAAAACTCCACACCAAAAGAGATCTAATGTTTGTATTAATCTTCAAGGAAGTGCATCAATACAACAATCCTCTCTATAATCCAGCCGCACTTCGTCACTTTGACAACTTGAAAAATAAAATCTTACAAACCACCAACTAAGGCTCCAATATATAGATTTTGTGGGAGAGAATACCATAAATGGTATCCCAAAACAACAAGCAAAACCACTTGGAAAAACCCACACGGGCCCTTAGTGGACAACCCATAAACATGGAATAAAAATATTAAATTATCACATGGCCTTCACATGGGCACCTAACCCATAGCCAATCAGAATTGGCCAAACCTGAGTGCTCCATAACTCACCAATGGCTTTGACGGCTACATGCAAGAGCATGCACCAAAATGTGAACTTGGGTGCCCAACCATGCAAGAGAATGAAAAATATGCAAATAACATGTAAGGGCATGCAAACCAAAGTGGTCCCCACTCACAAAGTTGGATTTCCAAGAGGAATATCCTCTCCAAATGCTTTGTAACCGCCACCGTAAGGGATCCACCTCTTTGAATACAATTACAATTTGTCATAGGAAAATAAATAATAAATATTTTGTCCCTCATGTCTCCTAGAACGCTTTCCAAAGAACATGGAGGCATATAAATCAACTTAGGATAACAATTATAATGTCACATATCCTAAAACTCTCCCACTAGACATTATACATTGTAATTACATCCATGAGATAAAAATAAAAATATATAATCAAGTACAGTGATCAAGGCCCATGGCCTTCCTGCACCAAGAGAACTTATTTGTGGTCACTAGCTTCATGAGAGAATTTGTAACATTATCCAAAGTGTCAACCTTCTCAATCAAGACCTTACCATTCTAAATGATTTCTCGCACAAAGTGATACTGAACATCAATTTGCTTAGTACGAGCATGATACATAGGATTTTTGGCTAAACATATGGCACTCTAACTGTCACATCCAATCCTCACTATCCTGCAATCAAAACCAATTCCATTACCAAGACTCTGTAACCAAACCACCTCCTTGGAAGCATGTGTAGCAACCATATACTTTGTTGTAGTGGTGGATAATGCAACTATAGACTTCCTCTTACTCATCCAACTCATAACACCTCCAAACAAAGTAAAAACATAGCCACTAGTGGACCTTCAACTGTCCAAGTCACCTACCCAATCAACATTAATAAAACCCTGTATATCCAATGACTTATCCACATCATCAATACCATGATAAACCAAATAGTAATCTGAAGTACCACACAAATATCTAAACACCCTCTTAACAAAATTTCAATGCTCTCTACCAAGGTTAGACATAAACCTACTCAAAACTCCCACTTCTTGGGCTATATTTGGTTTAGTGAAAACCATTGCATACATGAAACTATCGATGACACTAGCATAGGGAATGTTAGACATTTCTTCAAAATCATCATTATTATTAGGACACATGTTGGGAAAATGTGTCTCAATCTTGCAATTACATAAGTTACTATTGATACATAAGGTATTGTTCATTTGATGATGATGGGAGGGTGCGGGGAGGTCTCCCCCCGTGAGGGGTCCAGGGGGATCATCCCCCTAGTTAGAGTCTAGGGGCAGTGCACCTTGGTGGGGGATTAGGGATAGCGCCTTCGAAAGGAAATTTTTTATTTATATTTTATTATTATAAATCTATACCATTCATTATTAGATCTTAGATTTGACAACCAATATTTTATTAGCTTGACTTGTCCTAGAAGGAAACCCTATTTTATGAGGGCATTTTATTATGGTTGTGTATTGCGATGTATTCTAAGAGTCTGATAATGGTCGTGTTGCGTCTGGATCTCTGGTTGGTGATAATCCTGTGAGAAGCTTTCTCTACAAGTATATTGTAATCTTTGTGATTTATAAATAATATATTGGGTGGCTTTTGGAGTGTGGGGTTTTTCTCCCAAAAGGGTTTTCCCCACGTAAATCACTGTGTTGTGGTATGCATGATAAATGTGTTTATTTTTGTTTAAGTTTTTGTAACTGTTAAAGATCTGTAAATTTTTTGCATTATTCTCCTCTCAAGATTAGTTTAGGAAGTTGTTATGCTATCTTAGCTTCCTTACAACACATGTCTAAACTCAGCTTAGTACCAACTAGAAATGGAATATTTACTGGTTTACATTCATGCATATTAAACCTCTACAAAATGGTATCAACATACTTACTCTGATTTAACCAAATATTTTTGTGAACTTGATCTCTACTAATCTCCATTCCAAGAATATATTTTGTAGCCCCCAAATCCTTCATATCAAATAATCCAAAAAATCGAGTCTTAAGCTCCCTAATCATCACCTTGTTGTTACCCATAAACAACATATCATCAACATACAAGATAATGATTAGAATATGAACACCAATAACCTTAATATAAATACAATGATCCTCCTCATTTCTAACAAAACCCAACTTCAATGCAAAGGCATCAAAATTTTGGTACCACTTCTTGGGTGACTGTTTCTGTGATCTCCTAAAATGTTAAGTTCCTAATGTGAGATGTTAAACAATCAATGATGCAATAAAAATAACTAACACAAAAGAGGACACCTCAATGATTAGCCTAAGGAAAGATAAACATGAAAGCAAGATAAAACAAATTGAAGTTGATTATACCTTCATGTTGCTCCTTCCTTGGTTGGCCCTTGATCTTTGAAGATTTGTGTGCTCTTTGGATGACAAGCTAAATTGAATGTGCAAAGTGATATGCAAGATGGATGGAGATATGATAATGATGAGATGCTAAAAGCTATGGAAGATGAGAGCTCAATGGCAATTTTGCAAGAGTTTTGATAGCAAAAGATTTGATTTCTAAAATGAGAGAAATGAGAGGGTATTTATAGAACACTTTGAATTCTCTAGAGGATTCAACAGTTGAGATTGAGCCAACAAGATCAAGATGGAGGGCTATGGTGAGTTGAGGACTCACAAGCCCTTACATCTTGACATGTGGAATGTGAGATGGCCTAGGGTGGTATGATGTGGAAATGAGGTGGAAGAGAAGTACATGAGGTGGAAGAGAAGTACATGGGGTGGATGAAAGACAAGTACCTTGGAGGATGAGAAGATTTCTTCAAAAATGAACTTCTTGTCCCCAAATGAGCATGAAAGAGACATTTGAAGAATTTTAGAATTCATCAAAAATCTCCATGGGAAAAAGGGAAGTGGTTGGAGAAATAAATGTGAATTAAAAATTCACATTCTTAGGAGAGTCTATTGGATAAGAGAGGGTTTCCAAAAAGCTGGGGATTTGTCACATGTGGGTGATGTGACAAGTCCAAGCTTCTAGAAGCCCTTGGCAAAAGTGACAAGTCAATTCTTCTAGAACTTGCATGGGGATAGGGTAGACCTTGGAAAGATAAAAATGAATTACAAATTCACATGGGGAAGAGGGGAGCCTTGGGTGAATAAATGTGAATTAAAAATTCACATGGGAAAGAGAGTCAAGGCCAAGAAAGGCAAGTGGAAAGGTTGACCAAAACAGGTATGCCAAATGTGGCTAATGATTTTGATTAAGGTTGTGCAAACACAGGATTATGATAATTAATGAGAGATTAGAGGCAAGTGGGAGATTATGGAGGATGTGACACTAACTTTGATTAAGTGGTGCACATCCTAATGACAGATTAATTAATTTAATCCGGATTAAAAGAGGATTATGGAGAATGTGACAAGGAGAGAGAAAAAGAGGGATTTAAAACTGGTTTTAATCCAAATAGGTCAAATGACTAAATTAAATAAATTGTCCTATTTATTTAATTTAGAGAAGAAAAGGTGTAAAGTAAAGTATTTAATTTATGCAATTACATACTTTAGGAACCTTAGGTAGAAAATGAAAATGATTAAATAAATTATTTAATCACTATTAATGACATAGATGGATAGAGTAGACGATTTTGATCATATGGAAGTGATCAAATTTAGATGTATACAGTTTCAAATCATATAAGATCTCTTTGACCTACAAACCAAGTGTTATTTTCCTTTCACAACAAGACCATTAGGTTGTCACATATAAATCTCTTCCTTAAGTTCTCCATGCAAGAAAATAGTTTTAACATCTATTTTCTCTATTTCAAAATCATAAGCAGGGACAATAGATAAGAGGAATCTAATAGATGTTAACTTAGCAACAAGAGAGAAAATTTCACTAAAATCAACCCCCTCTCTCTGGGAGTAGCTCTTGGCCACCAATCTAGCCTTGTACAACTCTAACAAACCATTTGCCCCAAATTTCTTTTTAAATACCCACTTGCAACCAATGGGCTTCCTTCCTTTGGGAAAACTCACAAGATCCCATGTATCACAACTATCCAAAGCCATCATCTCCTCCTGAATGGCCTGCATCCAAGACTCACTTTCTTCTAAAGAAAGAGCCTCCCTATAGGATCTAGGTTCATCATCAGTACTCAACAAAGAAAATACACAATGAGAATTGGATGGGCTATACCTGTCAACTGGATTACGTTGTCTTGTGGATCATCTCAAGGTAGGAGTAAGGGGTTATTGTTGCTCTTCTTCTTCTGTATGCTCATCTTGCACATCATCTGAACTCTATGAACCCTCTTCTTCTTCCCCATCCTCTAATCCATCTGGGTGTTCTTCCACTTATGCATCTTCCTACTTTTCAATCTTTGTCTCGAAGTGCACTATTTTTGTCTTATCTTTCTCCTTTGGTTGTTCTTCACCTAAGTAAGCTCTAAACTCCTTGAAAATTACATCTCTAGAGAAAAAAAAATTATGGGTTAGTGGATTCCAAAGCTTATAACCTTTTGCATTCTCACCATAACCAACAAAGATGCATTTTTGTTCTTTTGGATCCAATTTATAACAATTCTCTTGAGGCACATGAACAAAGGTCTCACAACAAAAGACCCTTAAATGTGAAACAAAAGTATTTATCCCTATTGACACTTCATAAAGAGTTTTATCAACAAGAGCTAAATAAGGAGATCTATTAACCAAATAAAATGCAATACTTACAGCTTCTGCCCAAAAGCATCTATCAAGCTTATCACCACTCAACATGCTCCTGGCTCTTTCCATCAAGATTCTGTTCATTCTTTCTGCTACCCCATTTTGCTGAGGTGTATAAGGAGTAATATGTTTTTCGAACAATACCTGCATGCTTATAAAAATCATCAAATTCCCTAGAATAATATTCACCCCCATTGTTAGATCTCAACGCCCTTATCTTATAATCCGTTTTCTTCTCAACTAAGGCTTTAAATTTCTTAAACTTAGTGAAAACTTCAAATTTTGCATACATAAAATAAATACAGGTGTATCTTTACATATCATCAATGAAAGTAACTATTACCTATTTTTCACTACCAAATCAAATAGGTAGAGTTGAATTGCAAATTCAATCCAAAAGGTACATGAGATGTTCAATATTTTCTGCTAAGTACTCATTATTGTGCAATGTTTCATTACAAAGTGGATTTCAGTGATATTATGCAAAAACATTTCAAAGTAATATCATAGGATTGCATAATGTTTGCTGCTTTATTCATAATGTACAAACCAAAGTCCCACACAAGTTGTGGGAGTAACTTCATTTGATTTTCATAATCAAATAATGGGTGCATGAAGGAAAGTAAACTATACAACTGAAAACAAAGAAGGTATAGGGTAGAAAGTGATTCGTCATTGCCTAGAATGACGAATCATTGACAAGTTGAAGCCTTCAGTTGGGACTCTGTCGATCCAGCTCCAAGCTCTGAATGCACCTTGCAAGTATGATAAAAGTAGGGTTAGAGCAATGAGAATCAAATCCTACCATATGCCTATGTTATCAACAGAAATATAACGCACACTTGATTAGACATCCATCAAATGATTTCATTGTTCAAAGGCATAAAACTCAAGAGGAAGTTTTCAACTTCTTTTATTTTGCTAACACATTTGTTCATTGTGTAAGAACAGGTTTATTATGTTCATGATCATTTTTGTCAGATATGTGGGGTAGAACGGGCTCCCACAAGGGTTAAGCCTAGCATATCAAAGAAGACACACTCTCAAGTTACATATGAGAGTCTTTAACAATGTCAGAAAAGTCATTAAGAGAGATGCTGAAACTAAGAAGATAATTAAAGAGCAGTCTTATTTCAAAGAGATTCAGAAAAAAAAATTGAGCAAGCATAATATTTCTTATTATGACTAAGGAATGATCAAAACATGTAAAGAACTCATCAATTTCATTAATATTATCTTTCAGCTCTGCTTTACATTTTTCACATTACATTTAAATGAAGTATAGAGCCTCTTTATACTAAAGGGAAACATAAACAAAATATCAAGCATCAAGCTATTTCATGGAGTTTTGGAATTGATTGTACAAGGTTTTCAGTTGCATAAAGAATACAATGAGATTTCCCAAGTAACAGAGAATCAAGAAGAACAACGATTTGAAGCTAAACAACATCACATTAACAGGTGAGAAAAGTGCTACTTTAAAGAAGGTGCCAAACATGTTCAAATGGCCACTTCACATGACAATTCCAGCCTTCGCAGAGATCAAAAGACAATTAACTGAATAACAATCAACTAAATAAAGAGTAATGCTTGAAGGTTGGAATTGTTGCAATAATTTCCCATGAGATTTTGTTCTCTTTTAAGTTGCTCAAATGTATTTCCTTTCAGTCAGTTTTCAACACTGATCATTGGTTGAGCCTATGGTAGCAGTAAGGGTTCCTTTGTTAAAGGCATCAAAGTCTAAGGGTGGAACGCCAAATTTTTTAGAAGCATCATATGCAATACTGGTGTTGGTCTTGCCATGAGAAGATGACAGGCAGTGGAGCTCTCAAGAATTAGATATTGTAGAGGTTGTGGTAGATCAAGTTATTGTTACTCTTTCTCATACAACTATTCTGGAAGAATCATAGAGATACATAAACAAAGGGAAAAATGGAAAACCTGTGCCAAGAAATAACAAGTTACAAATTACAAAGCCCGCGGTTGGTGGAGGGAGCTTTCAGCCCACAAAAATTAAAGACCCATTTGAGTTTTCAAGCAAATCATAAACTTGATGCAACAAAGCTTCAAACATAGGAAATGCATGAGATGATGCCCTCATAGCGGCTAGAATGAAGGACTCGCCAATGGGGTTTTTATTCAAATAAGATTTCTCATTGTTTTACAGATACCCATGTGTTTTTTTTTTCCAAAAAAATAAAATACAGTTAGAAATTCATGGTCACAGCCTGGAGGAAGGAGTTTTACTCACGAATGCTCATCAAAGTAAAATATCATTGAAGTTTGTTATCAAAATGAGTAAAGGTAGAGCAAGCAATAAATATTATGCAAAGTTTCTTCTTTTTGCAAGATACACATGTGAAGTTTGCCAGAAAATACAGAGTGTATGTAATACCTAGAAGTTCATGGTGTCGGCCTTTGATACAAGACATATAGAAAGGATGAATATACCAAGTAAGGAAAAGCTAAGGATCTCACAAGCATAAAATCCATTTTCAAGCTTCAGATAGTAAAACTGGGAGATAAGTCTACATGCTATACAAATTTTAAACAAACCCAAAAGCACAATAAGTCTGCAGCCAAGAGATTGTGAAGGGTTTCAAAACTCCAATATATATATAGAAGATTCAGTAAATAGAGGCAAGCTTCATGGCGACCTTTAGGTAATCTTAACACCCAGAAGCTCAAAAGTTCTTACCTCACAGTCTGGAGGAGTCAAGGCATTTTTCCAATTGATGGTCATTTTTAGCTATTCAAGGCTCGAATTAGAACTTACAATGGTGGCCAGGAAGAGCTTCCAAATCAGAGTTCAAGCTTACACCATGGCGGCCAGAAGAGGAGATAAAGCAATACAGAGAAAAATGAACAAAGAAAATCAGAAGATATACGCATACATGTTGCGGCCAAATGAGCAGAGACAAAGCACAAAAGAAGTTAAAAAAAATCAGAAATGGAGGAGCTAGTCGCAGCCTTTTGGCTATTATTTTGCTCTCTAAACACAAAGGAAAGCCAATCACAAGATACTCACCAGGTCTATGCAAAGATATCGACCAGAATAAGGCAGAAATATGATGGAAATCCTTTGTTCAAGCTTCCTTCCAGTATTCTCATGGTGACCAGCTTCTTCGTGAAGCTTCTCCGGGAAGGTCAAAGTGCAAAATGATGAGATAATGCTAGGGTTCAAGATCTTTACTTTTTCCCTAATTCAAATGAATGATATTTTTGACTTTGATCTTATCATAAATTGTTTCATTCAAATCTTTACCTTGACATTGATTTTAGGTCAACAAACCTAATAATATGCTTTGGTCGACCCTTTCAATAATGCTCAATAATGGGATGGTCGGTGATGATTATTGATGTATACTTGCAAATAAATGATATTAAAACGTTAAGTTGCCCCAGCATGCATGGCTTACAAACTTTGAGTGAAGATAGAGTTTGACTGAAGCTGCAAGTCAAGGTTGATGTAATGTGCTATTTTCAAACTGTGCATGGAGAGTGCAAATATTGAAAATACTAAAAAAAAATCGCTCATGCACAAGTGGGACTCGAAAGTTCAGTTGTTCAGTTCATGCAGATAATGAGGTTCTTCCTTCAGTTTCACTTCAATTCACAGATATTTTGGTCATGTGCATGGAGAGGTGGAGTTTTCTAGGCGGAGAGTGCATTTTGCTTCATTTTGGAGCTATTTTTATCAGGGTTTCCTCTTCTACTCAGATTTCACTTTGGAGTTTCAGTTTCACTTTAGTTCTTTTTTCAGTTCTATTGTTGGCTGCTTTGTGCATGCCTTTTGTATATATTAGAAAAACTTAATTGTTTTTCCTAGTTCTTGTTTTTCATCCTTTGCATTCTGCAAAGTGAATTATCATGTAACTCAGCTTTCTGATTTTAATAATATTATGCAACGGTTTTATAGGTTAATTAGTGTATGATTTGCAGAAGACTCCTTTAATTTCCAGCATTTAAGAGTTTGCCTTCAAGATTTCAAGCATCATTGCTATGTAGGGTTTGATCGAAGAATTACTATGTTATCAGTTTTGAGACGTTTAATATTTTTGTCTCCTTCATAGAGTTATGTATGCATCTTAGTTTAAATTCACTGGCTAAACATTGTGCATGTTAATGATGAAACAGTTTAGTTGTGAAAACCATGTTTTCCTTCAAAGGTTGTTTTTAATCAAAGCCTGTGTTTAAATCATTTAAATGATTAAGCTATTAGATCAGGTTGTGCAAATAAAAGTAGTGGATAATCATTTGTGAGTTAATTCTACACATTAGATTCTTTCGGTGTATCACCATAATTAAGTTTTCCAGTTTTGCATAGAGACTAAGTCTTTCTCCCTTTTCCAAACAAGTTCAAGTTATTAATCACAAAATCATATAGGAACTAGCCTATAATCTGGAGGTCTATCTTCACCATAGGAATACCCACAGCCTGAAGATAGTTCCCATGTTTCAACAGATTGCTGAATTTCACCATTCAAGCGTTCGGGTGCAATCTGATTGACAACAGTAACATAATAATGAGATTTTCCAAAAGAGTCAACATCCATTGGTCCAAACACATCTAAATGAATGATCTCCAATAATCTCTTAGTTTTATTAGTCCTGGCATTAGAAAATGATGATCTATTCTATTCACTAAACACACAATTCTCACAAAAATCATTTTTACCAATAAAATAATGAGAAATACCATTAACCAACTTTCTATTCAAAATAATCTTAAGACCCTTTTCACTTATGTGACCCAATCTATGGTGCCACAACATACATGCATTTTTAGTGCCAGTTACATTGGCAAAATTACAAAAAGTGGAAGTATTAAGCCTAAACAAAGTCCCAATCTGAGATCCTTTAGCTATCACCAAACTCCCTCTCACCAACTTGCAACCAAACTTTTCAAATGTCACATGCATTCTAAAATCATTCAAATTGTATACTAAAAGTAAATTTCTTGCAAGTCCTGAAATATGTAAAACATGATCATAACCCTCCCATCACTAGAACACAACTTTACCTTTCCCTTACCAACAATCTTCTTCATGTTTTTATCACCAAGGAAAACTTCTCCCCCATCATAAGCTGAATATGAAGTAAACCACTCCTTGTGAGGAGTCGTATGGTAGGAGCAACTTGAATCGATAAGGCAAACATCATCATTAATAGTGTTAGTGGAAATAAATAAAGCATCAGAACCACCATCTTCTAAGAATTTTTCCGTGGAAGTATCTGAACTCTTTTTCTTGTTTCAACACTCCTTCACATGCTCTCTCTTATCACAATTCCAAAACTTTATTCTACTCTTCCCGATGGTTTTAGATCGTCTTTTAGACTTGTCTCTCCTCTGGTCCCCTTTAGGCCCTCTTTTTTTTTGGACCTTCCTCACACATGCAAGGCATCTTGGGAGCACACATTCATGGAATTTCTCCTCATCTCTTTTGAAAGAAGCATATCAATGTAACTATCCATCTTCAATTCTACACCACCACCACTTGTGGCAACAATTATATTTACCCAAGATTCAGGTGAAGAACAAAGCATCAAAATACATTTATCTTCCTCTTCTATCTTAATATCTACAAATGCAAGATGATATAATCATATTAAAATAATTTAAATGTTCTGCAATAGAGTCACCATTCTTCATTTTAAAGAATACAAATATCTTTTGAGATACAACATATTATTTACACTTTTAGTTTGGTAAATATCACCTATCCTCTTCTACAAGTTGTATGCGGTAGATTCTTCTAAAACATTCAAGAGGAAAAAATCTACAAGACACAACTGAATGGTACCTCATGCCTTCTTGTCCATTTTTTTCCAATCTTCATCCGACATTGATTTTCATTTATTTTCACTTGAAACTGCGAACCACTGATCTCTCTCTCTAAGGAGATCCTCCATATTCAACTTTCACATTTCGTAGTCGGTGCTATTGAACTTCTCAATATCTAAACGAGAGGTAGAAGCCATGGTTTACAATCTTCTTCACAAATCTACAAAACCCACAATACACAAGCTCCTGCTACAACCAAAATACCTTCAACACTCAAAATAAAGACTTCTTTCTCTTAACAGAACCATTAACTATGATACCAAATGTTGGAAATCAAGATGTAACTTGCAACAATATGAAATTATTAAAGTGGTTGCAAATCTGAAATTATATGTTCAAGATTACCATAGAAAGATTAAGTGATTGACAATTGCAACAATGAAATAAAATTTGTAATACTATAAGTCATCAAACACAAGTGATTCAAGATATCCATGGAGAAACCTTTGTGGGAAAAAACTCCACACCCAAAGAGATCCAATATTTGTATTAATCTTCAAGGAAGTACATCAACATAACAATCCTCTATAATCTAATAACATTTCATCGCTTTGCCAACTTGCAAAACCAACTCTTAAAAACCACCAACTCAAGGCTCCAATATATAGAAGTTTGTGGAAGAGAATCCCACAAATGGTATCCAAAAAAAAGAGAAAAACCACCTAAAAATATCCATGCCCCCCTTAGTGGACAACCCATAATAATGGAATAAAAATATTAAATTATCGCATGGCCTTCACATGGGTGTCTAACCCATAGCCAATCAGATTTGGTCAAACCTGAGTGCTCCATAACTCATCAACGATTGCATGCAAGAGCATGCACCAACATTCAAAACTAGGCACCCAACCATGCAAAAGTATACAAAACATGCAAATAGCATGCAAGGAAATGCACACCAAAGTGATCCCCACTCATAAAGTTGGACGCCCAAGAGGAATATTCTCTCAAAATGTTTTGTAACTACCACCGTAAAGGGTCCACCTCTTTGAATGCAATTACAATTTGTCATAGGAAAATAAATAATAAATATTTTATCCTTCATGTACCCTAAAACACTTTCCAAAGAACACGGAGACACAAAGAATCAACTTAGGATAGAAATTATAATATTACCCATCCTAACATGGACAACAAGACAAACCTTTGGAACAAGAGGTTTAGACATATGAGCAAAAGGGGACTTGAAATATTGCTCATAAGGGATCAACTTCCTAGTTTGAAACCTATTGATTTGGAGTTATGTGAGCATTACATTTATGGAAAACAAAGGCGAATCAGTTTTTCGAACACTGGTCATGACATGAAGACAAAACCTTTGGAGTTAGTGCACTCATATGTGTTTGGCCCCATGGAGGTAACCTCTTTTGGAAGAGCTAATTATTTTGTTATTTTTTTTGATGGTTTGTACTCATAAAGTGTGGGTTTATATGGTCAATAGAAAATCAAATTTTTTTTCAAAATTTAAAACTTTCAAAACCATAGTTGAAAATCAGACTGGGAATAAGATTAAATGTTTAAAGATGGATAATGGAGGGGAGTTTTGCTCTTTGGATTTTGATGATTTCTGTGCAGAAAATGGCATCCGACACATTAAAATTGTTCCATTTACACCTCAAGAAAATGTTGCAGCTGAGAAGATGAATCGAACGATTTTAGACAGAGCTCGGAGTATGCTCTCTGCAGGTTTAAGCAAGGAATTTTGGGCAGAGACCATCAATACAACAGTATATTTAATCAATTGCAGTCCTTCATCTTGGTTGGACTTTGACATCATGGAGGAGAAATGGCTAGGAAGAGGAATTTCATACAATCATCTACGGGCATTTGGGTTTTAGATTATGGGATTCAGTTGCCAAGAAACTCGTTCATAGCAGAGATGTTGTCTTTAATGAAAAAGTGTTTCCTGGTCTGCAAAATTAAGGGCTACCAACAAATGAATATGTGCTTGTTGATGACATTGGCAATGACAGTGATTTGCAGTTTTCACATCCAAAAATAATACCAAATACACCTCAACATAAACAAATGGCACTGGAATTCCATAGGCACCACAAATTAGCAGCTCCATTCCATGTTCTTCTATCCCACCATCCTCTATATTTTCAGGGCCAAATTTGGCATGAGTTGGAGGAGACTCTTCCTCCTCGTGGCCTGCTCTTTTTGAGCCGCCAACATGACAAACTATACCTGCCCGTCCTGCAAATAATGTTGATGGCCCCTCATCATCGCATGAAGTGGAAACTTTTAATCTACCACTGCAAAGTTGTGATGGGAACATGTCTACTGGGTCACGCGATTTGCATTCTCCCGCCCTTGCCTCCTCCACACGACCTCACTTCAAGGGTATGCAGTCAAAGGTTATGGTTGATCATTTGCAAAATAATCCAAGTCTGCATTCAAAAGAAAATACTCCCATGCAGGCTTTTAATTCATCTGCCTCTGCCACGCGATGCCTCTTTTCACAACTTGCCCGCGATGGAAATACCTCTGCCTCTTTACCATCGAGTGATGACGCCACCATATAAGCTGTTGATTATAACACTTTTACTCAGAATTATATGCAACCATTTATTCATTAATCGTTGCCTTCTCACACTCATACATATCCATATGATAGTCTTTCACAAGCACGAATCAGGGGTAGAGAACACAATTTTAGAGGCGTGGCAAATGATGCTCATAACAATTTGCTACCTCAGTCCACAAGGATAATACAGAGCAGTGACACTGGTGATTCATCAGGGACAAATTTGTAATCAAATACATAGAGCCAAGCTCCTCAACTGCGGAGGTCCACCCTAGAGCGTCGACCTCTAGCCAAATTGGATGGTTATTAGCTGTTGATATCTGATCAATCAGAGCCATCTACCTTTAAAAGAAGCCCACAACAATGTTAATTGTGAGAAATGGTTAGAGGCAATGCAAGAGGAAATGGATTCACTCATGGCCAATTATACATGGGATTCGGTCAAGCTTCCATCCAATTGACGAGCCTTGAAGAATCGATGGGTGTATAGATTGAAAGAGGAAGGAGGCAGGAAACATTATCGGGCCAGATTGCTGGTGAAGGGATACGACCAGCAAAAGGGGATAGACTTCAATAAAAATTTCTCACTAGTTGTGAAGATGACCACCATTCGAGCTGTTTTGGGATTGACAACAGTATATGATCTTGAGTTGAAACAATTTGATGTGAAGACTGCATTTCTTCATGGTAACATAGAAGAGGAATTATTTTCTTCATGGCAACATAGAAGAGGAATTATATATGCATCAGCCTAAAGGTTTTGAGAAACAAGGACATGAAGATTTGTTTTGCAGATTGAAAAGAAGTTTGTATGGGCTCAAACAAGCTCCGAGGTAGTGGTATTTCAAATTTGATTCCTTCATGGCTGAGCATCACTTAACACGATGCGAATATGATCTATGTGTTTACTATAAGGTATTGGACAATGGTGAGTTTGTTTTATTACTACTTTATGTTAATGTTATTAGCAGCGTCGGGCTGCTTCTTCCAGGTCCGCGTGATTGGAGACAATTCAAATGATAGCTTAACGGCTATTTGCATTTGAATTGAGATCATTATATTTGATACTTTGCTCTTGGCTGACTTGAGATGATTGAAGAGACACGTCTCTTGTTGACATTTAATATTTGTTCTATTAATGAAGAGGCGTGATCTTCTATGGAGGCCGACCTTGTACATATTGGAGATCGAATTAAGAAAATAATATTTATTATATTCTTGGCCGACTTGGTAAATTATTGTAATTACTAATGAGGCCGACCTCATGAAGAGCCTCATCATTTTGTATAAATACAAGGTGACTTGAATTCATTTTATAATCGAGTTCACAAGTCATAATTCGCATTCCTAGAAGGAGCAGCAGATCATCTTGTAACAGCAGTACATCATCTTGTGGCTACGAATCATTATCTTGCAGCAGCAGGTCATCATTCTGCAGCAGCAGACCGACTTCAAGGAGAAGCATATTCATTGTATCTTTGCATCTAGGAGAGGTGCTATTATTCCTTGTATTAAATTCGGCCATGTGCTGGGCCTGAGTTGTAAGCAGATTTCTGTTCTTATTGCTGCTATATATAAGAGATATAATTGCTAGGTTTTTCTCCCTCAGATTGGAGGGTTTTCCCAGGGTATTTGTGGTGTTCATTGTCTTATGTGTTGCATTTTCTGAGTGCTTTCAGTTTGTATTATCTGATCATATAAAACTAACACTTTATGTCAATGATATGCTAGTAACCAGCACTAGCATGAGAGTTGTTCATGATTTGAAGCAACTCTTAGCTCACAAGTTTGTAATGAAGGACTTAGGGGTAGTAAAGAGGATAGTTGGTATGACCATTATCCGAGACAGACAAAAGAGAGAAATCAAATTGTCACAAGAGAAGTATATTGACAAAGTTTTGGACAGATTCAACATGAGAGGTGCTAAGCTTGTAAGCACTCCACTTGCTGACCACTTTCGTTTGTCCTCTACAATGTGTCCAAAAACACAATAAGACCAAGATTATATGAAAAGCATTTCATATTCATCAACAGTTGGGAGTCTTATGTATGCTATGGTGTGCACTCATCTCAACATTTCTCATGCAGTGGGAGTTGTGAGCAAATTCATGAGTAATCTGGGTAGAACTCACTGGGATGTAATTAAGTGGATCTTGAGGTATTTGAAAGGTACTTTAGATTGTGCTTTGTGTTTTGGAGGGAGAGATGCACAACTGTGAGGTTATGTTGATTCTGATATGGCCGGTGACTTGGACAAATGAAGGTCAACAACATGTAATGTTTTCATATTTTTCAGGGCAGTGATCAATTGGGTCTCTAGATTGTGACAAGTGGTTTTTCTTTCTACTACCGAGGTTGAGTACATTGTTCTCACTGAAGGTGTGAAGGAGATGATTTGGTTGTAGAGATTGTTGGGTGCATTGGCTTTTAAATAGCAGGTTTTCACTCTCTTTTGTGACAACAACAATGCTATTCACTTGGCCAAGAATGTGACATTTCATAATCGAACCAAGTATATTGAGCTATGGTATCACTTTATTTGGAGTGTGATTGAAGAGGGCAAGTTGCAAGTTGAAAAGATTGATACAAAGGTGAATCCGGTTGATGTGTTGAAAAAGATAGTACCAAAGGATAATTTTGAGTTTTGTAGGACTTCTCTCGGCATTATCACACTTTGAAAATAGGCTTGAAGTGGGGAATATCTCTAAAGGTTTGCAAGTCATTGGGTTTCAAGTGGGAGATTGTTGGATATGAAACCCAACAGTCACTTCTCTTTTGCCTCCAATTTGGTGTCTCTTTGTATTATTCTTCGAAGGCATATCTTTATGGATAATGTAATTATGTAAAAACATCTATTGAAGAGTATTAGCCGCTCAATGTGTGTACTATACAAAACAAAGATAATAATAGAGTGTTCCCTTGCTTCAAAGTGGAAGTAGCCAAATTGGTGAACCACTATAAAATTTTGTGTCTTCATGTTTTGCATCTTGTTTTTATTTCTTGAGTTTTAATTCTACCTTCCTATATTATTTTATCTTTTATTAATTATCCAACAATATATTCTATTTCAGGCATTCCGTCAAGACAATTTATGTCTCTTTTTATGTTTTACAAAATATATTTTCCTTTCTTTGGGATCTTTATGTTTGGGTGAGTCAAAATGAATTCTTTGAGGGATGATCAAGTGTAAAACCAGTTATCCCAATACTAGAGCTAAGTATAAGCGTGCAAGAGCTCACATGCATACAGTAGCCTACTGCAACCATGTGTTTGCTTGGTTGCAGAATATCCCCCAATGTGGGTTCATATCTAGCCTTTATCGAGTATATTCCAAAGATCACCATATCAGAAAATCCATGGTAGTGAAGTCCCTCCAAATTCAAGCCACAAAGTTCTGCATGATCTCTAGCCACCATCACATACATAGGCACATCTTGAACAACCAAGGAACTTGCTGCAAGAAATGCATGGGTTCCAATGTGGAAAAACTGGTGCACACCAACTTCCCTAGTGTGGACATATTTCTCTACCACAATGTGGCCAACAAAGATTGTAGCATTTGCAAAAATATTGTGGTTATCCACCTTGCAATCATGAGCAATATGGAAGAAGCTCATAACAAGATTATTCTCATCGATGATAGTCTGACCGACTCTGATCAACAAACTTGAAAGAATGATGAATGCTCACATATTCTCTACTATCATTATTATTTCCAATATAAAAGAAGAAATCATCAACATCCATGTATTTGAGGTCCTGACATTTCACTTCGATTGCATACTACCCAAAGTGATAACTACTGCATAAAATTCCAGTCATCAAGGCTTGCAACAAATTACTCAAATGTTTCTCTTTGACCTCAACAGAAAGTAGTTCATCAATGTCCTTCTCTGGATTGAAAATTTTCATTCACTTAGAGCATACATGTTTCCAATACTTGCTAACTAAAGAGAGTTCTGTTGAAATTCCCTTAGAGCTAGGGCTGAAGGTGACTAATAAAATAATGGAGTATGCATTTGCTAATAAGTTTCTTGTATGCTGCAATACAATTGCCTTAAGCTTGAGTTTTGTTTGATGCCTTTCTTGACTATCTTCACCAACCTGTCACAAATCAAGTACTGTTTAAAGTAATTAAGCATTTTGTATGCATCAAAGATTGAGGTATAACACCATTTGAAGGAGGTACACCAACAAGGTTATGCATAATAAGCAAGAATCCCAACAAAAGAAAATCATAATGGAAGGATGTTGGTTTAAACTTTAATCCAATGACACATTGGTTTTGAGGCATGCTTTCATACTATTTATAAAGGTCTAGAAGCAAAACTCACCATACCACCACAACTAACAATTCCCTCCCCATAAACCATCTTAATACATCTCTTAGCAACAAACTCCATATGATTGGCCTCTTTTACCTTTCTGAGGGGGCATCTCTACATTACCTTGAGGAAAACCGAGCTCCTTTGTGTCCTTCTCCAAACATTTTGCTTCCTCATATTCCTCAAGCAAATGATAGATGAGTGGCAAGCCATTGAGAACATTTGACAAATAATTGTAGCCACCTTGTACTTATCCTCTGCTCCCACATACCATACTTAGAAGACAAGGTGATTACTATTGGTAGCTCCTTACCCACATTTACATTCACACAAATTCTAGCAAACAATAGATGCTTTATGGATCTAGTCACATGATCAATAGCAATGAGCTATAAAAAAATTCAAAATGCTTCACATATAACCTCTTCTTCCCTGTCTTCTAATAGTAGGCTTAAAAGCCTAACCCAAATGAAGATATATTAAAACACCTCTTCTCTAGATCAAAACACGATTTCCACCTTTGTAGGAAGAGTTTTAATTTCCCAATGAACCAATGGCCACTTGAAAGCATCTTGACACTATTGTCATGTTTCAAAAAGGATGTTATAACCCATGCATTTCTTGCAGCAAGTTCCTTGGTTGTTCAAGGTGCTAGGCCATTAGTTTCCATTTCCTTTGAGCTCATCTTCTCACCACGTTGATATTTGGCCTAGCACCTTAAAACTTACCAATAAGGGCCTATAGCCTAGAGGAAGATCTATCCACAATTGAGTCAAGGAAACTGAACTAGTTCAACATTTTTCAATCACAAACACTTCCAAGGGGTTTAACATAATAGTGTTGGAGAAAAACCTACCATTGGCCACATTTGCCTACGAACCTTGCCAACACCTGGGTCCATGCTCCTCAAACTTTTATGATTTTTAGTATCAGTAGATTGCAGAGGCATCACAAAACCATATCTATTTGAAAACTTCCCTATCACCACAATTAGGGCTCTAGAACAATAACAAGCCTTTCCAAAGAGAGAGGAAATACACAACATCTCTCCTGTCATAAACTGTAAAATATTTTATACATTTGAGTTAGAGAAAATTTTAGACAAAATATATAATTGAAAGATCAATAATTATTGAAAGGTGGTGGTTTATTTCATTGAATACAATTGATAAGGATAATAACGTGTTCTTTAATTACACCATTCACCAAGATTCAAATCTTAAACAAAACAGTGCTGAAACAGAGAATTAATTTTATAGAGAAATAGGAAATATTAACAAAAGCATAGCCATAAGTGATGCATCCAAAATATATACAAGAAGTCTTGATCATTGTGATACTGTAAGTGAGATTAAAAGAGAGTATTGGAGGGCTTCTTTCCACTTATTAGTTGTTTGAGGGCTTCTCTTTAGACTTTGGGGTTGTTAGCATACATTCATTTCTGTAGCGATGTGAAATGATAAAGTTAATATGTTGCTCTACCTTCTTTCAGTATTCATAAAGGTCATCATAGGTGGAACGTATTCTACAAAACACAAATTGTGAGCCTCGCCGCATCCATTCTCAGTTGGTTATCAACCAACTGTTCTACATCCTCCCTGTTGGATGGGTCGAAAACATTCACTTTCTGAATATCAACATAACCCACAATTTGTATTGTAAGTGCTCCCAAAATGAATCTTATAGAAAGATTGAGAAGTATGGAAGAATCAGTCATGTCTACCACAACCTACTCATCAATTTCTCTTTCTTCCTGCATATTCATTTGCACTGCCATTTTTTCAGAGAAATACCCCTGAAAATAGGAAACACAAAGAACTAAATCATTAAGTATACAAAACGAATTAGAATTTTTTTTTCCAAAAAGCAATTAGAAAAAGTTACACACCTGAAAATCTTGTAAACTGAGAACCCTCATACCCAATAGATCTTCCCAACTTCTTTGCAGAACAATTTCCTGATCTGGTAATTTTTATCATTCAAGCACCACAACACAAATGAGAAAAGCAGGATCAAAATAAATCTTAAATACTCTGAAGAGCAAAGATTACCTTGTCCTGAATCTGTCAAAGTTCTCTTCTACCATCTCCACCAATTTAGGGTCATCTTCAACCCAATATATTGATCCATCTCCTGCCATTTTTAGAACATATTTTTCCTTCTGGTCTTTCTTCTCAGAATTCATATTACTCTGCTTTGGAAAAACCAGGTCCTTCAATTTATTATTGGGCAGCGTTCTTTTCATGTTTAGCATATTCTTTTCTTAAAAACGTCTGCAGCTTTAGAAGACTTTTAAATAGAAAAATATTTTCAATATGGCAGCATAGGATTCCATTACTAGTTAACACCGCCCATGTCTATGTCTTTGTAATTTCCACCCATTGAGATAAGTAAATAAATGCAGGCCCTGTCCCATCTTTCACGTGATGTGCCCACAACATTTGTCAATGGTGATGCATAAAAATTAGTTCTAAAAGTAATAAGGCATTATATTCTAAGGATTTTGTTAAGCAACGGGGATAAAAATAATGTTATGACAGCATCTGCCACAGTCAAAAGATTCTTGAATAACTTTATTAAAGTAAAATTCTCCCTCTCAAGGAAGTGGTAATAATTTTGATAGCATTTCAAGAGGACAGGTGGGTATCCTTTGCCGGCAGGCTTTTTTAAAGTTAAAATTTGGTGGTGTACTTAGAGAGAACTCTAGTTTAGTAGATGGTGGTATAGTGTTCAAGGGATTCTTCAAGTTATTTTATATACGGTGGATTTTTTTTGAATTCATATCAATGATGAAGTAGAATGTGAAGTTTTGATTGTAGGTCATGAGGCAAGGGCTTCTCAAAATTAATCTTAACTAACATTATACATTCATGCACATAAGGATAGAGTATGATTTGGAATTGTCATGTTGAAGAGGTTCAAGGTATAAAGAAGAAATTTAAGTATATTAATTTTATATATTGTAGAAGAAAATTAAATTTGATGGATTTTTTTGGTCAATGTAGATACTCATCAAGAGCAAATTATGATTAAATGCAATCATCATGTGAGTACTTGTAACAATTGAGAACCTCATCTTTCCTTAAAACCTCTTTAAATCTTAGCACTTTAGATGAAATATAGCAAATAGGAATTATTGGTATACTTCGATAATAGTAGACCATGACTATATTGCTTTCAAATTAATGCACAGGGCTCAAGCACTATCCAAGCATGTTGATTTATAGAGGCTGGCCATGGGAAGGTAGTAATGTAGTAAGGAGATCTATTGGAAAGGGTACGACACATCATCTTCATAAAGAGTTTTTATTATTAAGTATGGAGGTGATGAGAAATAATGATCTTTAGTCTTTTGATATTGCAATGTTGAGGTAGGTGTGTCAAATTAGTTGTATCCTAGTTTGCATTTTGGTAAGGTTCTTTGCAAAGAAGTGTAAGAGGTGTTAGAGTAAAATAAGAAAATCACCTAATAATTAATTAACTATTCGATCCATTTATACTTTATTACACTTAAACTAACTTACGAGTGTTTTTCTGATTTTAGGTCATGTGCTTTTGTCTCATTTGTCTCATGGCATAGGATGAAGACACTTGTCATGATCTAATTTAATATTCACCCAAGGTTTCATCTAGGGTTGTTTTTTCTTTTTCTTTTTTTATAAGGATTCATTATTTTTCATTGTAATAATCCTTTAATCCATTATTGAAAGCCAAATTAGTTGTTTTTTGGATCAATTCAATTCTCAAAGTTGCATACCACAATCAATGGCTTTTATCTCTCCACGTGATAGACATTTTAGTTGTAGGTAGTTTTTGGGAATTGTGGTGTTCAACAATTAAGTTCAACCAGAGGAGGTATACAAAATGAAATAAGTGTAAGTAGTAGAGGTGGATCCTTAGAGAAATATATTAAACAAGTGCTTGCAAATCATATTTGCATGTGATCCAACACCAAAATTAGGATTTATTAAGAGCATTCTTAGCTATAAGACTATGGAAGAAAAGAGGCAATCAAAGGCCATTTCCTAT
Source organism: Sequoiadendron giganteum (assembly GCA_007115665.2). NCBI lineage: Eukaryota > Viridiplantae > Streptophyta > Pinopsida > Cupressales > Cupressaceae > Sequoiadendron > Sequoiadendron giganteum. The sequence goes on from CM021105.1 coordinate 532,140,345, forward strand.
GGAAATTTTTATTACAAATTTGGCTTATTTCTTACTAGACACAAAGTTGAAATTATGGTTATTGAAACTTTTTACCAAACCAATTCAAGAAGACGAAGCTAGAAAATATGGAGATGCAAGTAGAATTGGCATAAAAGGAAACAACCATAGGTGTGGAAGGTGGGGGTTTGGCATCCATGCAAGTCCAAAAGGATAACCATGGAGAGATAGCAAAGTTGATGTGAGATTATGTGTACTTCAATCCTTTAAACTGATGTTGGTAAAGTGTTATTACATTTGGATAATCATCACCATTGAGGTAGGCTTGAAGTAGGAAGTGATTTTACAATACTAATATTTTTTGGGACCTCTATTACAAGTCAAAATAATCTTATGACTACATCATCCAAAGTCAAAAGATTCTTGAATAACTTTGTTAAAGAAAAAATTCTCCCTTTCAAGGAAGTGGTAATAATTTTGATAGCCTTTCAAGATAACATGTGGTTTCCTTTTTTGGTAGGTTCTTTTATAGTTAAAGTTTGATGGTGTACTTAGAGGGAACTCTAGTTTAGTAGATGGCAGTATAGTGTTAAAGGGATTCTTCAAGTAATTTTATATATGGTAGATTTTTCTAGAATTTGTGTCAATGATGAAGTAGAATGTGAAGTTTTCATTATAAGCTTTGAGGCAATGGCTTCTCAAAACTAGTCTAAGTTGGTAGTAGAAGAAGATTCTTTGAAATTCATTGATGCACATAAGCATGGAAGTATGAATTGGAATTTTTATGTTAAAAGAGTTTCAAAGTATAAAGAAGAAATTTAAGTATATTAATTTTATATATTGTAAGAGAAAGTTAAATCCAATGATGGATTTTTCAGTCAATAAAGTCATTGATCAAGAGTAAATTATGATTGTACATAACCATCACATGAGTACTTGGACCAATTGAGAACCTCATCTCTCCTTTAAACCTCTCTGAATCTTGGAACATTATATGAGATATATAAAATTCTCAACATAGTATAGGGTTATTGGTATACTTTAATAGCATTAGATCATGATTACATTTCTTTCAAAGTAATGCACAAGACTCAAGCATGATGATTTGTAGAGGTTGGAAATGGGGATGTAATTATGTAATAAGGAAATCTATTGGAGAGGGTACAATACATCATTTTCATAAATGGTTTTCATTATGAAGAATAGAGGCGATGATAAATAATGGCCTTTAGTCTTTTGATATTGTAATGTTTTGATTAAGGTAAAATTGGGAAGGGCTTGTACCCATTACAAAATGGTCATAAAGGCCATGCCAAAAGAGCTCACAAGAAGTGGACAACTAGAAAAATAAAAAATAACTACATAAAAAGGACTAGTAGAAAAATAAAAACAAAGACATAGTCAGAGACCAACATGATCCCAAATCTAGCTACTAATCACCGAGCAGGTGAATATACTTGATAGCCTACCATTCATTTACAAGGAATTATAGATTCTCTTCAAAGGACATATCCTTCTAGTTCTTGATGCCACCATCATCAATAAGGGGTTGTAGCACTTTCCACTTTCTTGGCCTTCTTTCTGGAGCTAGTCTGAGCTACATCCAAAAGATCATTGCCAACATGCTTAACTTGATAGTTATTTCTAAAGCTCTTGCTAGAACACTTGGATGGTGATGGGAGTGTTTTTCACTATTTCTTTGTTGAACTCAATAATCTCCTACATAATTCAAAGGGTTTTTTCTTGATTACTTTATAGGGTAGCAACCTCTTCCTAAAGTTTGTTTCTCTCCTCACTGATCCCAACATCATACTTAAGCTCCTCAACATCCTTCTTTATGTTATCCCAACTCTCAAAGGTTTTAGCCATGCTAGACAGTAAGTCCCAATGGTCCTAGAGACCTCCACCTCTCATGACCAATCTAGAGTTTTGTTAAACACAAACAACTCAAAATTTTGGATCTTGGTTTTAGCGGTAGTGAGTTGCGATAACACCCACTTCAAAATGTCATTTTGAATTATGTTCATGGCCTAGGCTCACCCAATTTCATTCACAAGGGAGCACAATTCTTGCAAAAAACATAATTTGACATAGTGTCTTTAGATTCCTAAACCTGGTTAATGTTATGGAGAGGGGAGTTCAGGGGATTAGCAACAGAGGTAATTAAATGGGAGTTGGGAAGAGAAACAATAGGGGAAGCATCCCTAGAAGGAGAGTCAATAGGAGAATTCACAGGGGTGGGAGACCATAAATAGTCAAAGTTGTAAGAGATAGAAATTTGGGGAGGGTCAATAAAGGCCACTTTTTTTCTTTTTGATAGGGGTGGGGTCCTAAAAAATAAGGGTTTTTACTTTAGAGGCATGGGGGGTTATACCTTGTAATTCTTGGATGTAGGGTAGACTAACTAGCTAGTCCAAGGGAAGAGGGATTACCCTTTGAAATCACAGAGGCACTATTGAGGACCAAGGTAGGGGTTTCCACCCTTGGAAGAGAAACAATAGTAGGGGATAGAGCCATATTATAATAGTAAAGCCTATATATAAGGTCTACTTCCCTTTATCCTAACAACTTTAATTGATTGCTCAAGGGAAGAATAAATCTAGAAAGCAAAGTTCATTTTGTGGTTTACATTTTGGTAGTGATTTTTGCAATAAAGTGTAAGAGGATAGAATACAAAATTAATAAATGTAAATGGTAGAGGTGGATCCTTAGAGAAATATATTGAACAAGTGATTGCAAATCATATTTTCATGTGATATGACACCAACATTAGGGTTGAAATAAGAGCATAGCTAGAAGACTATGGAAACAAGAAGGTAGTCTAATGCCATTACGCATGGGCATTTTATTATAAATTTGGCTTATTTCTCACTAGACACAAAGCTAAAATTATGGTTATTAAAATTATTTTTTACCAACCAATTCAAGTAGAAAAAGCTAGAAAATATGGAGGCATAAGTATAATTGACATATAAGGAAACAACCATAGGTGTGGAAGGTGAGGGTTTGAAATCCATGCTAGTCTGAAATATGGATAACCATGGAGAGAGAAAATTTTAGGCAATGATACCTGTGTTCTTCAAGCCTTTAACAACAATTTTGATTAAGTATAGATAGATGTGGATGCTCATCACCATTGAGGTAGGCTTGAACTAGGAAGTGATTTTACAATACGTATTTTATGGGGCCTCTATTACAAGTTTTAATGGAGCATAGAGGTCTTTTATGGTGTGAGGTGTTCATATCTAGTAAGGAATCACAAAGAAATACTCGTAGTGAGTGAAGAGAAATGGGTGGAAGACATAGTAGATGTGGCTAATGCTTTTCCTATATCATGGGAATGTTAGGGGTGGTTGTGCTATATATTACTTAAATTGTCTATGTTTCAAGTCTAGTTTTGGGTTCTATATATATTTTTTCATTATAGTTTATTAATAATATAATCAATACATACTTTAACTCATCTCATGATCTATTTATAAATATTTGAGCACAAACAATAAAGGAGACATGAGAGCTTATTCAGAAAGCCCAATGCCAAGTCATATGTTTCCAAATGGTCATGAAAAAGAAAGAAAGGGGTCGCCCCCAAAATGAAATCCCAAACACATAAGGGATCCACGGATTCGAGGTCAGTATGTCTTTTATATAATGATATTATAGAGCTTGGAAATGTCATCATTCCCCAAATATTCGCAGAATAGGAAGAATGACACATAGAGAGTGAAACACAAAGAAAAAGATTTTTAGGTCAACATGGAAGAGACCTAAATGTCTCGACACCTTGCATCATCCCCAAAAGGAAAACACAAGACAAAATAAAAGATAAATGTGTATGAAATATATAACAATGTAGATACAAATAGAGGAATGGACATGAAGAGATACATCAAATAGAACAGTATGAGGGATCACATTACACACATGAAATCACACAAAGAAAATGAAAATGAAAGAAAGACAAGACTAGTAAGGCACATGCTAGTCAACCTATAGTAGGTTGTTCACATCCCAATCTTTTTTAGTATATGTGAAAGGCTGATAACTAGCCAAAGGGACAATATCAAGTGCCAAAATAGGACAAGGCTATGTAACCCCTTGCCCCCACTAAGTGCAAGGAAAGGATGAGTCGAGATACATGATGAGAATGAACTCCTTGCAATAAAGAAAATGATTTTCAATTAATGTAAAGCATGCAATAGTGAGTATCCTATGATTCTACAACTATCACATGACAAGGAGAAAATTTCATGCAATTTAGTTAAGTTGGATCCCTAGGGGATTTAAATTTCTTCAATAATTCTTGAAGACTGCGACAATTATTAGTGTGATGTCCAAAAAATCTATGATAGCCAGAGGGTAGGTGCATGGAAATGGGTAGCAATTTCGTGGACACCTTAAAAAAAAGAAGTTGAAAACCATAACGCGAGCGCGTTATAACGCACTCGCGTTATGTTTTCCGTTAAACCTAGGCAAGGTCTTGGCAGCTACAACTACAAAGACATAACGCGAGCGCATTATAACGCGTTGTGTTATCAACTGTTAAAAGCAACAAAAAAAAAATGCAAATCTCTCATTTGCATTTCGACTGGTTTTTATGTTGCACCCGTGGCCAAAAAACCCAGAATATCGCGCTCGCGTTCTAGGAGGAGAATTTCTTCACCAAGAATTTGTATTTCTTCACAACGATGGCGCCACGATGACAAAGAGCTGTAAGAGGTAAGGATTCTATGGTTTTTGTTTTGAATTTGTTAGTTTTAGGTTGAATTTGATATCTATTTGCTTGAATTTTTAGGAGATGCAAATCAACCTGCAAAACCTCAAAATCCTCAACAGGAAGACCAACCAAATCCTCAAGATCAAAATCAACCACAACATTAACCTCCTCCACCAATCACTCAACCCCCTCCTGCCACTCAACAAAATTTAATGAGTGAAATTGAGAACAAAAAAAAACAAATTGAGGATTTGATCAATAGGTTGAGTGATCCAAATGGTTCAACCACAGAAAGAATGAGCCTAGCAAATTCATTGAAAGATATGTTAAAAAACGTAGATTCAATTAGCAAACAAATAACTGGATGGGAAGATAGGAGACAGGCGGCTAGGGACTATTATGCAAATAAACTATCATACAAGGATGTGAAAGATTTAAAAATTACAAAAGGTGATTTGTGCTCATTATTCACCGACCCACGCACAAATCAAAATCTTACCCTCAATGCGAAGAGGTTTCCTATCCATTGGTGCCACCACCAACAGATGAAGGAGCGATTTTATGATAGGTGGTACATGGTCTTCGATTACCCACCGTGCAACAATTGCGAGGTCCCGCAATATTTCCTTAGGAAACTATACAGTGAGTTCATATTGAACAAAATCCCAAATTATTTTGATATGAGGGATTTCCAAGGGAGAGGTGGGGGGTCAGCTCAGGATAGACCTGGTGCACAGTCGAATCCTACGCGGCAAGGTAGACGAGCTCTCGCTAGGCCACCTCATGGGCAGGTTGTTATGCCTTTCGTCGTGAAGGAAAGTGCTGACGTAGAGACATTGCAGGCAATCAACACTTTGACCCAGAGTGTCATCCATCATACTAGCCCTATTCTACAACATCATCCAGGGGAGTCTTCTAGTGGTGGCCTTCGAACACATGTGTGTCAATCTTGCGGGACTACTTGTTCACATGACCCCACCAACCCTCAGGAGACTGGTACGAAGGATCCATCTGTAGCTATGGAGATGGAGAGGGCCGCTGACATTTTGCATGAGGCACATGGCATTGATAGTCAGGTAAAAGTTAGTGCATGTGTTCATTGAATTTAATTTATTAAATTTCGATTTTGAAATGCAAGATTAACTAAAAATGTTTTATGATTTTAATAAAATTGCAGGGTCACAGTGTTGAGACTGGATACACCAGCCCCCCACCAACCTATTTTTGTAGTACATCTATCGCTAGGGTATGTAACTAGTAAACAATTATAAGTTTATTGCCTATTAATGGCATTGTTTTACGAACGGTAATTTAATATGCAATTTTGGATGTTGAACAGACTAATATTGGAGGTTTTGATGGAACACTTCCCAGTGGTGGTGGATTTACTCAAACCTTCACGCAAGTAATAGAATAAAGAGTTTAACTAATGAATCAAGTACTTAATAGATTTGTGTAGTTTATACATGCACATCGTTGATTACGTTGAATAATTTGTTGTTTTATTTTTAGTTGTTGCGAGACGATACACCTCTGAATGTGATGAAGGCAATGGATATTGGTGTGACATCTGCTATACAATCCTTGATGGCTCTGACATAAGAGGTATGAGGCAAATTAGTAAATTTTAATTTACATTTGTTGTTATAGATGTTAGTTAGTGAAAAATCAAACCATTATTGATTCACGTAGTTTTTGTCTATTTGTATGGTTTATACAGGGCTTGAGCACGCCTGAGCATGGGCGTGAGGATATTTCCCTCGTGGAGAGAGATCGTGAGATGGCTGTAAGTGATTATTTTGTCAAATATATCATTTTTTATAATGTAATTTCTATATATTCATGTCTTTACTTCTTATTGTAACAGTTAAAACTTCACCATGAACTAAACCCTAGGAGGAGTAGCAGGAGCACTCCACGAGCACAACAAAAATGAGTGACAGACCTATCGCCATCCGAGCGAAAAGGAAAGGGAAAGATTTTATTTCCTAGGCATGGAGAGCAATGACTTTTGATTCCATAGTCTTTTATTGTATGCCTGCATGGCAATTTTGTACATATTTTTTATTGGACATATTTGACATTGTATGCCTAGATGGCATTCTCGTAAGCCTATATGGCTATTTTGTACATATATTTCATACTTATATCAACATATATTTATGTATGCCTACATGGCTATTTGGTTAATACAAATATCTTTTATCGATGCTGTCCATATTTGCATTCTAAATTGATGGTTCAATAGATATGAGTTACATGTATTCAAGTGTATACTTTACAACTTACGTGTATACTTTGTGACTTATGTGCATTCGAGTGTATACTTTGTGGCTTACATGTTTTCATGCATATACCTTGTATTCGTGCATATACTTTGTTTTAATTTGTGTATACTATGTATTCGTGTGTATACTTTTTGAGGCTTACGTGTTTTTGAGTACTTGTACTTCCCTTATTGACATGTACATGTTTGACTTATTCACGTGTATAATTATTAATTGGTAAGCCCTAGCATTGATCTATGTCATCCTCAATGCATGATCCTTGAGATGGAGTAAGTACACCCTCAAGGTCAAAAGGAGTTTCACATGCATTCTTTGTAGGCTCATTTTGGTAGTGAAACCAAAAACCTCTTGCATCATTGAAACAAAAAAAATTCCTTTATAGCAGGTCTGAAGCCATTATCATTCTCCATCAGTTCTTCATGTATCCACTCCCCATTAATGGTTGTCTCATGACCTTCATGAAACCAAGCACTTATCTCATTTGTGATAGAAGAAATGTATGAAGATTTATCTTCCTCCTTATGAACCATTCATTATCATGAGAGATGTGTTCTTGTGAACCACTAACGATGAATCATGGGTCAATGAGTTTGACTTGTAAAACTACACGATTGAATCCTGATAGAAATATCATAATGTTTATATATCTAAATGTGTTATTTCCTTCAGCTAAAATTTGTGCTTATACTTATGTGATTGATGTATGTTTGTGTATGGGATCATAGTAATTTCTATTTGATGATGCTATTGTGTCTTTAAGGTTTATTTATTAAAGGGTGCATGAAACAAGTTTTAAATCCTTACAAATCTTTGAATTTCTTAGGTTTTTCTATTTGTCGAGTCTGGGCTCCGAGCCCGAGTCCAAGTCAAAAAATGGCTTGTCAAGTCTGAGGCGAGTCCTAGTCTTGTAACACTGGTGTGAACACATCGAGGAATAATGTATATGCCGATGAAGAGAGAACCCATCCTTGTTTCCAAACAAACCATGGTATAGATATGGTTGGTCGAGATAAAACATCACTCTCGTGGATAGTTCGAACCATAATCTTTCATGGCTACAAACACACCTTCATTATGTGTGTTCTTGATCCTACTGAAGAAATGGTGGAACATGTTGTAGATCAAATATTGCAACCCTAAGTCCACAAGAAGGTTACTTGTCTTGATTTCCGCAAATGTCTTTAAGATGTTCATCCTTCTTGAGTAATGTGAACTATTGATGTTATCTAGATCTTTGAAACTATCTACAATCATGTGCAATACTGTAGAAGCTAGAGCTATATCTAATACTACAAATGACTGCTCAATGGAATCCTGATAGCAATATCACAATTTGACACATTGTAGAAAATACCTCCTACTTATCAATTGATGAGCTAAAGGGGATCTATAATGAATGTTTCATAAGGGACAACACCTGCTGAAGGTTTTGCAAATGGGGTTGCAAGCTAGGTGGGCTTAACCTTGGGGAAAAAACTTTGTGGTTAAGCGCTTGAGCTGGAGTATACTGGAATGGTTGACCTCCCAGGAAGGCCTAGTGCCTCACCTCTGTGAGCATCACTTAGATGCAATGAGTGCTAAGTGGGCCATTCAATATCATTTCAAATTTGTTGCTTTAAGCAACTTACAAATTTGCAACTTAAGACTTCTCCAACCTAAGGGATCAATCCAGTGGAACATAGCTCAGAGCGATTCCGCGTGTTTCGGTACAAAAGACGATCATGCCTAGCATAAACATACCTATTTGGACATGTTGGAATAGTCCGCTTGGTCACACGAGTTGCAGAACGAAAGTTGTACCACTCTACAACTTTGCACTGCTTGCATTTGATGCTTTTTCCATCAAGTGAAAATTTACCACCACTGAAAAAACACTCCGAGATAGCCAAAACCGAGAGAATTTTTTGTAGATAGGCTCAACACAATCCTATAAGATCAGACGAGAAGTTTCTAAGCATCACGGTATCCGAGTAATAGCATGCTGAAGTTTGCAGCTATTTTGCACTTTGGACCCTTAAGGGATCGATCTGGTGGAACATAGCTCGGAGCGATTCCACGTGTTTTGGTGCAAAAAAAGACCATGCCTAGCGTAAACATACCTATTTGGACGTGTTGGAACGGTCCGCTTGGTCACACGAGTTGCAGATTGAAAGTTGCACCACTTTGCAACTTTGCACAACTTGAATTTGACACCTTTTCCATCAAGTGAAAATCCGCCGCCACGAGAAAACCACTACAAGATAGCCAAAACCGAGAGAGGTTTTTCTAGAGGGGTCCAACGCCTTTCTGTAGGATCAGACAAGAAATTTCTAAGTGTCACGGTATCCGAGTAATAGCATGCTGAAGTTTGTAGCTATTTTGCACTTTGGACCCTTAAGGGATCAATCCGGTGGAACATAGCTCAGAGCGATTCCACGTGTTTCGGTGCAAAAAAAGACCATGCACAGCGTAAAAATACGTATTCGGACGTGTTGGAATAGTCTGCTTGGTCACACGAGTTGCAGAGCAAAAGTTGCACCACTTTGCAACTTTGCACAACTTGAATTTGACACCTTTTCCATCAAGTGAAAATCCGCCGCCACGAAAAAACCACTCCAAGATAGCCAAAACCGAGAGAGTTTTTTCTAGAGGGGTCCAACGCCTTTCTATAGGATCAGACGGAAGTTTCTAACTGTCACGGTATCTGAGTAATAGCATGCTGAAGTTTGCAGCCATTTTGCACTTTGGACCCTTAAGGGATCAATCCGATGGAACATAGCTCGGAGAGATTCCACGTGTTTCGGTGCGAAAGAGGACCATGCCTAGCGTAAACATACCTATTCGGATGTGTTGGAATAGTTAGTTTGGTCACACGAGTTGCAGAGCAAAAGTTGCACCACTTTGCAACTTTGCACTGCTTGAATTTGACATTTTTTCCATCAAGTGAAAATCCGCCGCCATGAAAAAACCACTCCAAGATAGCCAAAACCGAGAGAGGTTTTTCTAGAGGGGCCCAACACCTTTCTGTAGGATCAGTCGAGAAGTTTCTAAGTGTCACGGTATCCAAGTACTAGCCTGCTGAAGTTTGCAGCCATTTTGCAATTTCGACCCTTAAGGGATCTATCTGATTGAACATAGCTCGGAGCAATTCTACGTGTTTCAGTGTGAAAAAAGACCATGCCTAGTGTAAAAATACCTATTCGGACGTGTTGGATAAGTTAGTTTGGTCACACGAGTTGCAAAACGAAATTTTCCCCACTTTGCAACTTTGCACTGCTTGAATTTGACACTTTTTCCATTAAGTGAAAATCCGCCGCCACGAGAAAACCACTCCAAGATAGCCAAAACCGAGAGAGGTTTTTCTAGAAGGGCCCAATACCTTTATGTAGAATCAGACAAGAATTTTCTAAGTTTCAGGGTATCCGAGTACTAGCATGTTGAAGTTTGCAGCCATTTTGCACTTTGGACCCTTAAGGGATCGATCCAGTGGAACATAGCTCGGAGCGATTCTACGTGTTTCAGTGAAAAAGAGGACCATGCCTAGCGTAAACATACCTATTCTGACCTGTTGGAATAGTTCGCTTGGTCACACGAGTTGCAGAAAAATGTGTACAAATTGTTTACATGACCTTTATATGACCTTTTTCACATTGTTTACATTTCAAAATTCAAAGTTTGCAAATTTTCCTACTCAAGGCATTTACAGAACAAGGTTCTACTACACCAAACATGAAATCCAACCTTACAATATTTGAGTATATCTCATTATGTAATTAAATCTTATTACAATGCCTCTGGCACTTCGTTCTCTCAGATCTTTTACAATGTCACTCATACATTCAAGATTCTCTTTAAATGTCTACATCATAGGTGCTCATTATGAGGTTAACTTCAAATGAGTAACTTGAGATTCCCTCGCTAAGCTTCACATGCTCTCTTATAATGGCTTGAAATCAAAATTGAGATTTGTCAAAATCATCAAAATAAGTATGTTGCATTGCTTTTTTGGCTAAGATTCTCTTTGATGGCTCTTAAATAAGCATTTTCTGCAACAAAAGATCAATCAACCCTTAGTAGTTTACTTACAAATACGCAAAGTAAAAGAGAAAAAGAAAGAGCATCCAAAATGGAAATGAAATAAAAATAGACGGAAGGCACTTACAGATGTTGCATGTAGGCATCAAAATAAGGATGTTGCATTGCTTTTCTGGTTGACATTCTCTTGGATGGCTCATATATCTGCATTTTTTGCAAAGGGACACCAATCACTATAAAAGAAGATGATAGCATTGGCATCAAAAAAATTAATGTGCATACAAGTATAAATTAATAAGAACCAATGTGCATATACTTACAAATTAATCCAACGAACCATCCGGGTCTATCTACTCTTTATTGTGTCAAGTATTGCCTCATGGTCAGGCTCACGGACCTTCCATAACGTCTTGTTCAAAGGTCTACCCCCATATTTGGTCAAATGAACATTGGATGCCACGACAAGGTTCAAGTAATGAAGAATCTTACGATGCATGTCAAAGTCCTGAAATAGCCAATGTTTAACACTTAAATGTTGGTACCTTCTAAGCCATGTTCCAATAACCACAACTGAGCCTATAGGGTATTTGATGTTTTCTCCATCTATAACTAGGGCCTCCAATGTCTTTTTGGTCTCAACACAACGACACAAGTAATAGTCTGTTCCCTCTTCATTGTCTTCATCTACAATAACTGCATAAACATGCCCTACATTGATATGTGCAAAAAATCTCTTGAAACTTTTCAACATTACGAATACAGTACAAAGTAAGATCTAACGATAAGGAATTTCAACAACTAAGAAAGTAGATATATCACCTCGTTGAACTAGATCTGATATGTGGTCAAAGTCAACCGATGATTCTATCTGTGTTTGTTCCAATGCCGTCAGAGGGCGATACGTGTGAAGTGGGCTAAGATAACTTGTGAACCATTTGTCATCCCACTCCCCTGACTCACAATCATTCTAGTCTTGCATTGTACATGAAGAACAAAAGCATGCCATCTTTTGTGTATCGATACTCCATGAACCTGTATTTGAGCTAAGGAAAGAGTGTACCTCACTCAATCCTATTAGTGTACAACAATCTTCATATGGTGTAGTGTTAGTATCATCCATCAACCAAAAAAATCTACGAACTGAAGACGTACCTTCATTACCTGGACCCATCAAAGCATTACACCACTCGACGATTGATTTTGCATCTGTCAACTTTGCATTGTCTTTATACTTTAACTCTTCTTGTGCTAATGCTCTTTTCACGCATGCTCCTACACCATCATGCTCCCCCTTTCCATGTCCAGCCTCACAAAAGTTCCACATATGTTGAACACCTGTAATGACATGCATCCTGCACAACCAGTAGAACATGCGTGAGTTCTTGAACTATGCTGCACAGTTATCAAACCATATTATATGTTGATCGTATTCTATGCCCCTCTGAGCCAAACCACTGTAGAACATCTGGAAGCAACCTTGCACAAACTCTGGAGAATGTGTGCGATCATCACTAATGTAAAAGTGGTACTCCCTCAATACCTTCCTTTGCTCATCTGTACTATCAGATGCATGAATGAATGCTATGTGAACAAATATCAAAACTTGTGTGGAGTTGTAATACTATGACTGCACCTCATGTTGTGGCTGTAGAGTGTAGTTCTTTGCAAATTCAACCACGGATACTATGCTTGCAACTGGAAAGGTGTCCTTGCATAGCTTGAACTGCGTGTCCAACCATCGGGCTCTATGGGTATGCATTGCATACTCAGACAGTATACTGTCATGAAATGTGGTCATAAATTTGTACACTAGAATCTTCTCAATAACCAAATCACACCTTTTTGCTTGAGACCCATCTTTTGTAGCATATGCCACTGTTTTATACTTCTCGAACTCTACTAGTTTTTGTCCCACCTCATCTGTGCTTTCCATATGTTGACATACTGGCATACGCTGGAAGCCACCTCAATGCTCACATGAACCATCCAAGCATTTTGTCCTATAGAATATTTGGCCATCCTCTATTTCACATAATTTTTTTGATAAGAACTCTCTTGAATATTTTGGTGGGGCTTCTATGCCACAATCCTGCAAAACATCGTTAGTATGCAAATCTAAACATATAGAATGATAAACATCGTAATGGTTAGAAAATTCAATATGTAGTCTACAACAACAAGTAGTGTGCATGTGATTTATCTTGACATAAAAAAGTGTAAGCAGTTCAAAAAATCTTTGAGAAATAATAATTTAAGGATAATCATTTTCAAATTTCTGAAAAAATTGGGTTTGAGTCATATCCAAAAAATGCTTTGGATGTGGCTCATGATTCTGACTATCGATTCTCCTTCTTACCACATCCCTTTGATTCAGAGATGGCCTTGTGTTATTCTTCCAATACTCTTTAATTAGTCTTCTCAAGGCTTCAACAACTTCTTTATCTTTTCGTGACAGTCTCCCCGAGAATGCCCATACTTCATTTGTATCATTGCCCTCAATTCTTTGCCACCTTTGAATGGCTCTTGATAAAGTTTTTCTACTAATTCTCATTTTTTTCACTAGTCTTTTTAATTAGGCGAGCTCTCTTTGTTTGAAAACTTACCAAAGTTGATGTAATGACACGTCAGGTGACATTACTATCCTTTGAGCATGAGGTCTTACCCACACTCTCATAAGCATCCATTAGATTCTTCACAATAGTGTCTTCACTCGATGCATTCGATGTTCTCAACCCAAGAGTCTTCATGATGTTCCTATACTTTACACCCCACATCATTTCAACAAATAGTTGACATCTTGCAATCTCATTTAGCCTTTCAAAGAATCATTCCCAAATCTTATCAACATATCTTCTACAAGTGCGTGTTGAAATCTTACCTTCCATGTGCTGCAAAATCTCATCATCAATATTAATCAAATACTTTGGCTTTCTATGCAAAATTATTGGTGGTGTTCTCCTAGGTACATACATCTCAACATTAGGAATTTCATCAATATTTAATTGAGGTGGGCTAGATTGCATACCTTCAATCGAGGGTGGAGAAGAAGACATACCTTGAGGTTCACATGGGAATGGTGGCATACCTTCTTCATCAATTTCAAGTGATGATGTACTCTCAACTTGAGATGTGTTGGATGGTGTCCAACAATACACTTGCGGTAAATGGTGTCCCTCCATATTCACTTGCAGTAGATGTTGTCTGTCCATATTCACTTGTGCTAGATGATGTCCCTCCATATTCGCTTGTGCTTAATGGTGTCCCTTCATATTCACTTGTCGTAGAGGGTGTGTCTCCAACTACGGTATCAGAATCTGTCTTACGACGATGCTTTCGCATTCGTGCTTGTTGTGCTGCCAGTTCCCGTTCTCTTTTTTACGGTTGAGGTTCCTCTAGAATCGGTTTGTTTTGATCAATCATTTCCAATTTCTTCTTTTCACGATATGCCACCACCCAAACTCTCTCCTTTTCTTTCAAGGTTTCATTCTCTTCGTCTATTAGTTTCCTCTTTGTCTTTTTCTTCGGCATGGCGGATAATTTTATTTGTACCATGGTAATGAGACGAATATTAGTTCCTAAAAAAGTGTTGATGGAGTGGTCTATGTAATGAACTTTTGACCTTGTGCAGGGTATTTTGAAGATGTTTGATGCTTTGGAATGGTTTGGGAAGGCCGAGTATAGGAGTTTTTATAAACCCTCCCTCTTTGCATTGAAAAATGGGGGTTTTTGTATTGGAAGCCTAGTTGAGCGGGTAAGGTCCTAAGACCTAGAAATTATCTTGTTTTGAGACCTAATTAAAGACTATTTTTGGGTTTGGAAGTCTGGTGTGAAGATCTAAGGGTAGTTCCTTTGTAAAATTGGCCTACTTGGAGGCCTAAAATAGTGAAAAAGGTCAGTTTTCTTAATGTTGTCCCAAAGGAGTCATGTGATGGGTTAAGGTATGTCTTGCAACTCTGAAATTGGTGCTACAATCATTCTTTTATTTTCTTGGTGTTTTCGAAAGTTTTGGAGTTAAGGGCCCAAAACTGGTTTTGCACAATAACTAGATTCCAAGGGTGAAATTTGGGAAATAATGTTTTTGTTTGTTGTCCAGCTTGGAGGAGTGTTGGGATTGGTCCATTATTCCTTTTTAATCTTCTTAGATGGCTCTTGAAGGCAAGTTGACATCTTCAATGGTTTTGGGTCCTCTAACTCTGCATCAAAAATGAGTATCACAGTTTGAAGTGTGTGCATGGTTTGGGAGATACATGTGACAGTTTGTAGATGCTTGGCTACTAGTAATATGGACAGTGAACAAAGGAACTAAGTTTGTGTGTAAGGGCAGACTTCTGAAAGGTTTCATTTTTTTTGTACTAACTCAAACAAAGATTTATTAAGAAAATAATGGTTTGGTTGTGCCTTAAGAATTATAGTTTGTGTTTGTAAACAATGGTGCCATTATGGAAGATTTAAGACAACTTGTGAATGACATAATCATTGGTTGATGTTTTGAGGAACCTAGTAGATTGTAATCAGTTATTTTCAATATTTTCAAGGTGTTTTGAAGGTCCTTAAGGAATTGGGAACTCTTAATGCTAATTTGAGTATACGAATCAAATGTTTTGTGAAGGGAAATATAGTTGAATAAGTGTTTCAAGAAAGGTGTTGATTTATTCCTTTGTACTGCATCAGTTTGTGTAGAGGTATTGGAAGGTGTTTGGACCCTTCAGAGGAATGGGAGAGGCTTGGAGTTGTCTTAAAGGATGAATTTTGGTGAATGGTTCTGAATTTCTATAATTAGCAAGTGTAAAACGGTAATTGGCAAGTGTATATAATTGTGTATATAATTTGGTAATTTAAAATGTGCACTGACAACCTAAGGTTATAATGACAAACAAAAATGAAAGCAAGCCAAATAGAATGAAAGAAAATTTGTAAAGACTTCACATACCTTAAAAACCAGACTTTCAAATGGAGGAGTTCAACCCAATTATGTAGCCTTAGCTTCTTCTTTCTTCAAACTCCACAACAATTTGACTTGTTCAAAAGTTTGTTCCCTTCCACACTTCAATTGTATATCAGTTTTCAATGGAATTCAACCTTCAATTTATATTATATGTCTTTCAACATGGAAACTCTGCTATTTCATGCAAAGGTGGTAAAAAGATCATGGAAAAGGTGATGGAATGTGAAAAAGATGCTTGCACACTTCACAACATCATCAAAAAGCTATTTTTTGTTGGAGCACGCACAAAACCAGGGGAATATGCAGACTGTGGGCCTTCAAATCATGAGTATATAGAGTTTTTTTACCGTTTTAGTGGAGTAAAGAACGCGCTCGCGTTATAACGCGAGCGCGTTATGTGAAATTTGGTTTTCTTAGTATATAGAGAGGGAGAGAGGGGGAGAGTGGGAGAGAGGGAGATAGAGAGGGAGGGAGAGAGGGAGAGAGTGGGAGAAGGGGAGAAGTAGAGAGTGGGAGATAGAGAGGGAGGGAGAGATGGTGAGAGTGGGAGAGTGGGAGAGAGAGATAGAGTGGAGGGAGAGAGGGGGAGAGTGGGGGAGAGGGAGAGAGAGAGGGGAGAGTGGAGAGTGGGAGAGAGAGGGAGAGTGGGAGATAGAGAGGGAGGGAGAGATGGGGAGTGGGAGACAAAGAGAGTGGGAGAGGAGAAGCGGGGGAGTGGGAGGCAGAGAATGGGATAGGTGGGAGATGGAGAGGGAGTGAGAGAGGGTGAGAGTGGGAGATAGAGAGGGAGGGAGAGATGGTGAGAGTGGGATAA
>CM021105.1:532157158-532205555 GCA_007115665.2 Sequoiadendron giganteum
ACCCTCAACCTTAAACCCTCAACCCTTAAACCCTCTACCCTCTACCCTATACATTAAAACCTCAACCCTCAATTCTCAACCCTCAACCCTTAATCCCTCAACCCTCAATCCTTAAACCCTAAACCCTCTACCCCTTACATTGGACCCTAAACCTAATCCTTCAACCATATACCCTCAAACCTATGCCCTAAACCCTCTACCCTCAACTGAGTAAACCCTTAACTAAACCCTTCAACCCTAAACGCTTAAACCTTAAACCTTCTACCCTATACCCTCAACCAAATACCCTCTACCATCAAACCTATTCCATCAACCCTCAAACCTTAAACCCTAATACCCTAGAAACCATCAACTCTATAGGTCCTCCACCCTAATCCCTCAACCCTATACCCTCAACCCCTATCACTTTCTCTCTATCTATACATCTCACCTCTTCCTCCTTCCCTCCCTCCCTCCCTCCCATCCTCTCTAATTGTCTCTATCTACCGTCTCCCTCTTTCTGCATACCTCTCGTTCAATCAATCCCTACCACCCTCTCTCACTCCCTCTATCCATCTCTCTTTATGTCCCTTCCACTCCATCCCACTCTCTCCCACTACCTCTCTCTCCCTCTCGCAACCTACCTAGGTAACTCTCTCTTTGTCTCTCTCCCCTCTCTCTATCTATCCCTCCAACCCTACCTAGATAAGTCCCTCTCACTCCATCCCCCTCTTTCTCTACCTCTATTAGGTCACTCCCTCTCACACCCTCCCCCTCTCTCAGGTCTCTCACTCACACTCCCTCTCTCCCACTCCCTCTCTCTCACACTCCATCTCTCAAATATCTCCCTCTCACCCCCCTCACACTCTCAAGTCTCTCCCTCTCACTCTCAAGTCTCTCCCTTTCGCACCCTACCTACATAACCCTCTCTCTCTCTCTCTCTCTCTCTCTCTCTCTCTCTCTCTCTCTCTCTCTCTCTCTCTCTCTCTCTCTCTCTCTCTCTCCCTCTCCCGCCCCCTCTCTCTCTCTCCCTCTCCATCAATTCTCTCTCTCCAACCCCCCCCCTCTCTCTCTCCCTCTATCCCTCCCACCCTACCTAGCTAAGTCCCCCTCAATCCAACCCCTTCTCTCCCACTCCCTCTCTCTTAAACTCTCACTTCGACCCCCTCTCCATCTCTCTAGACTCTCTCTAAATTCTCCCTTTGTCTAAAGACATACATAAATGCATACATACAAGCATAATACATATGTACATATAATCTTACATCCATACAAGCATACATACATACATGTAAATAAAAATATATCAGCATACATTAATATATTAGCATTTAACATAAAGTGAGACATAATGCGAGCGCATTATAACACGCTCGCGTTATGTGCTAGTAGACATGTTCCCCGCATAAGCAAAAACCATGTCAAAAGTGAGATATAATGCGCTCGCGTTATATCTTGCTTTGGGAATTACCGAACTTTAAGCTTGGTATTTGCCTTGGAATACCAACCAAAGGCTTGGAGGACATTCCCAACGACCAGAGACGTGTTTTTAAAAATTCCACCATATTTCTCATAATCGAGTTCGTGCTCACCGCCAGGATTGCACGTGGTTCAATATCAAAAAAATCAAGCACATGGGTAATGCTGGGTTATCTCTTAGGTATCCAACGATGTAATTTTTTTCACTTTCTGAAAATGTTAAGTCTTTCATCCATAATTTATTTTATCTGTATGTCTTTTTTTTGCCAAAAAGCAGTGTTTGGTATTTTTTTCGTTATAAATTAACTGTTCATCAATTTTTCAAATAAATTACATTTTTAGAAATTAGACTCCATTCTACAAAATTAAAAAATTAAAAAAAAAACAAATCAATTAGTTTCCAAAATTTGTAGGGGTAGCATGGCCAAAATTCTATTTTCAGGATATTTCCACTTCGCAAATTAGTAAAAAATCAAATATTCATTAAAAAATTATCAGAAAAATCGTGCATCAACATACTGTTAGCTAACTTCTGACTATTGCGATTTTAAAAATACTAAAAAAAGGTTCACCGTACGAGGGTCGTACAAGAGTTGCTATGTTATGCTTTTCTGACAAAAACAACACCAATATGTGTACGTCCCTCGTTTGAACCCCTTAATCTCAATCATTTTCAAAATAAATTAGTAGTTTAGGAAGTAGACTCAGAGCTCTTGAATCCTTCTTTTTGTTCCATCTCAAAATTTTGAGTCTAAGTATCCTCAATTTCACGTCCAAGGTCAATATTTCTTGATTTCAGAAAAAAGTTGTCCACTTAAGTCCCCTTTTTGGGAACCATCTTGGTGCACTTACCCCACAGTATGGTTCATTTTGATCACTTTGGTGTGGTATTAATTGTTCATGTTTAGGAAGTAGATTAATTAATCCCCATTGTAAAAGAGTGTAGAAATCATTCTTAGTCTTGGATATTTTTAATAGGTCCTCAAGAGGATCAAACTTCTTTTGTTTTTTGGTTTTGTAAAGTTGATGTGGTTTCTTCTTTGGTTTGATATGTGATTGAGTTGAAGGTGAAGGATCTAAGGTAATATTAGGATCCTTTAGTTAGTTTTGGGAAATGATCTTGTGAAATAAAATACCTTTCCTATTAAGATCAGTGTGATTGTGATTATGATTATGGTCAACAATTGGATCTTCTAACATCATATCCTTCCATTTTTTAGGAAGGGATGTATTAGGAATTGTGCATTATTTTATTGAATCTCTCTTATTCATAGGAAAGGTATTGAAGGTTGGTTGGGGAGAAGGCAAATTGTATTTAATGATATGGAATAGACTACATATAAACTCTATTCCTTGTTCATGCTTAAGCATCTTTCTTATGTTCCCTATGATAGGAATGGCATTATTAGCAATATTTTAGGATCTCACAAAGTCTTGCAAACATCTCAATTCTTCATTGATCTTCTTTATGTTCTCTTGAGAAGAATTAGCAACCATTGTTTTGACATCATGCACATTAGTTGTGGGTAGGGAAGTTATTGGAAATGAGGTATAAAATGTAGGATCCATAGAGGGTTGACTAGTGTCAACACTATGAGTGAAAGAGTTAAAAAACCCAAGATCCACAACGAATGGTGTATTGCGAGATGACATGAGACTCAAACTATGTCTCACGATAGTATTGGAAATAGGACACCAAGTTGTGAAGCTCATACAAGTTTCACAAACTCGGTATGCACCTAAAATGGATAAGAGGTAAAATTCAATGTAAAGTGCAATGCAAATATGTAAAAGCAATTTTCAAATTCTAAACAAGATAATTTTCTAATTATGCTACGCAAAAACCTAAAAATGATGTCTTTTAAATGCAATTTTGAATTCACACAATGCATTGAATTTATCAAATGAAGCTTAATATGATCAATTTGAAATAACATAAATTCTGCAAACAATAGCAAGAAATTGAAAACAACAAAATATAATGCAAAAAGAAAGATTTTAATACCCAAAAATGCAAGGAAAAACCCTAATCAGGGACTCATTGGCCCAGGGGTGAATGGGTCCTAGTTGAGAGTTTTTGAAAAATAAATTTATAGATTTATGAGTGGGTTTCTATGGTTTTCATATTTTGGACTGAGATAGGTGATTGTAGTTTGAATTTTTAGTAAATTTAATTCTAAATAAAAATTCTAAATAATGCTAAATGACAAACTAGGAGGCCTAATTTGATATGCAATTCTAATTCAATTTTCAAATGTAAATGAATGATGATGGAATGCTATGTAAATGCTTTATAAAATAATTGTTTTTTTTGTATTTTCTAGATTTTAAAAGATGCAAAAGTGCAATCCTAAAACCCTAAATGAGATGCAAACTAATGCAAGACAAGAAAACCTAAATGAGAATTAATTCAATGCAATGTAAATGAATGCAAATCTAGATCTAGGGTTGAAATGGACTCCAAAATCAAAAAGATACAATGCTCAAATGTTGGATTCACCAAAATAAAAAGGTGAAAAATAGGTGCATCAATATAAATGAAGGGAAATATAGTTACGATGGACCTATCTTCCTCTATTTCATTAGGAAATGGGACCACACAAAGAATTGGCTTACAACCCTTAGGTGAGTCAACTCAAGGTGTGAATCTTCTGATTTCCTTATGACTAAAGGATGAGGGTCAAGATCAAACAATACTTTGGGGAGAAAAGATAAAAATAGTAAACTAACACCAAAATGCAATTCAATACTTGAAACAACAAGATTAAGCTCAATATTGACATAACCTACAATCAAATTGTAGATCAAAGAAGAGTAGATTTGAGTGTACTTTTCACCAAAAGTCAGTTTTTGAAGGTTGACTGGGACTCATTCGCCTAGGGGCGAATGAGTTCACTGTTAAGGATTTTGTATAACTCTTGGGAGCCTCTGATATAGATTTGAATCTTCCAATTTGTCCAAGTGGTAGTGTTGAAATGTCATAAATAAATTATGTAGATGATTTTCCATGAGATGACAACTTTTATGACAAATTTTGTAACTTTGTCAACTTCTTCAAATTTTCTTTTCAAGAGATCTTTAAGCTTTCTTCCACCTAGATCTGCAAACACAACAGGAAGGGGAGAAGTTATTTGTTTTTGGTGAATTGGGGTTTGCCTTGGTCAAACCTCATTTTGGTAATCAAACCTTGAAATGAAATGAAACATGGAATTGGGAATGAAGAATGAACAAAGCAACGTTACCATTCAACAAACCCTTGAATAAACATTAGAATGTAAGTTTGCAACTTTCATGAAATGGATTCAATGGATGTGGATCTTGAACTTGAATCTTGCTTGAAATAGTGTTTTGAATGCTTAAATAGGTCATGAAACCTACATCACCATATTAGCTCCAAAAACATGCATGATGCAAGAAGAATTTGACATGACAATTGGATCTTGAATGCTACAATAAAACTCTGGTAAATCTTCTCTTGAATGCCTCCAAAGTTCTCCAAAATTCTCTTGAAATTTCATAAACCTGCTTATTAAATTTGTAGGTGAAACATGAAATAACCTTATATTTTTAGATATGTATTCTCAAGTCCCTGAAATTCAAATATCACAAGCCTAACATCTAAATATACACTTAGAGATATTAAAATCCCACCAAAAACATAATTTAAATTTAGGTCCTAAGGTCAAGGGAGGACCCATTCACCCATGGGCGAATGGGTCCCAAGTCCATAAAATAGGACACACATTTCTCAATGAGAAGTGTTATGTTTAGGCATCAACAAATGTTGGGTTTCCTCTTTGGAAAATATAATTAAATAGGCTTGGTAAATGAATTAAAAGGCTAATTAAGGAAAAAATAAGCTCAATTAATTAAGAGAGCCTTAAAAAAGTGTGAAAGTGTAAATAAATACATTTTACAACACTAAATTAAGGCACAATTAGGTCCAAATTAACTAGGAGGGCCCAAACAAGTGAGGAAATGTAAAGGGATACATTTTTGTCACTACAAGTACAACTTCATAAACTATAGCCATAGGACTTCCATACCTTGTCAACATTCACAATATGTATTTCATATTCTTCTCTAGTTAAATTTAATTTCTAGATGTAATAAATGATGATCCTATCACCCATATCAAAATTACTAAACACCTTGTCTCCTTTATGTTTAAAAATGTCCCTAGGATCCTAAATTATAATGTATGAAAAAATTTCGATAAAAGGGTTTATGTATCTTTTTACATTTCCCAAAATAAAATGTTTCTCATAATGATAAGAGTTTGAGCTTTTATATTTACAAGAATGTGTAAAATTTGAATTATTCCAATAAATATTTAACAAATCATCTCCTCAACCTTTTTCCTTACATGGAAAATCATGAAGATACAAGTGCATAAAGTTCATTACCTTTCTCTTTCTTAATCTTGCCATTTCCACATAAATTCAACCCACTACATGTGGGGGATATCATACCAACATCAAGAACACTAACAAATAAATCAAAACCAATGTAGGAAGAGAGAGCTATTGTTTTTCTCTTTAGCATATCATTTCCTTTGTGTAGAAGAAAAACATTTATGAACTTGCCATCGACCACCACGTCACATGCATTTTCCATAGTTTGGATATCAAATTTGAAGCCAACTCTACTTATATGAATTTTCTTACCTAAATTCTAAATTATTTCATTGTCATTGTCAAACAAGAGGTGACAAACCACTATTCCTTGCAACCACTAAATTTTATCATCATTCACAACGTTCTCCTTATGCTCATATATGATTGATTTGGAACCTCCTCTTGTCTAGGTGAATAGGATGGTGAACTCATCAACAAAAAATATATTAAACTTATTAAAATGAATCTTTACTTGCCTCAAAATCCCACCTAGATCCCATTCCATAATGCATAACCAATCTTGAAGAAAGTGATCCACCATTTTTGGATTTTCTCATAATAAAATATTACTTGAACCCTAAATCCTTATGCCTCTAAGCCTTTGGGTTTAAACCAAAGGATATTTCTACCCTTCAATGTGAGTTATATCTTTCATTCTTTCCACCTTAGAATATCTTCCATAATGGAAATAATAGAATGAATACAATAAATTAGTACTTTTATTCAAGTTGAAATCATAGGGGTAGTTGGATAGCTCACTTTCTTTAGTTGAGGAATTTATTTCAATATAATCATCCTCGTGACTAGTAATTTCAGTGCTACACTAAAATAAAATTCTTCAACTACATGCCTATTAATATGGTGATTCTAAATTTCTATTTTATAATGTAGGGGCTCAAAATTTAAAATATTCTTTTCAACTAGAGACATTTCATATTCAATTTTTAATGTTTGTTTCTCCTTGACTCCATGAGTACCAAAAAAATATTTGTGATAATTTTCTAGCATACATTTTTCAACTAGGAACCCTTCAACTTCAACTTGTATGGAAAAATCTCTTCATTCTTTCTTATTGATTTGTTTCTTCTTAATTTTGGGTGGCTCTAGTTTTGGCTATTCTTCTTCTTTTGGATTACGCTCTACAATTTCTTTCTTGATTTTTCCATTATTTTACTAGAAGTCACACTTGTTTGAAGTTGAACAAATATCTACTTACTTAGATGGTGGCTTAGAGGTATCCATCACCATATTTCCTAGACCTTCATCATATTTCTCTAATTATTGATCTAATTCTACCTCTCTTACATGCTTTGGCATTTGTGGTTTGGTTCTCAAGACTCTTTGTATGTGAAGCAATTTTTTTTGTCTTCTAAGCTCATTTTTATTATCTTTGTTTTGCAAAATGAGAGCCCTCATTTTATTCATGGTTGGAAGGAGGTGCCTTATAATGATTTTTTTCTAGAAACTAACTACTCTATTGTTGCAGTGCATTTGAGTAATTTTTGAGGTGTTTATTTTTACTTTTCTTTTGTCAGTGAGAACCCTTTCTCTTCCCTATGCCCAATAATCTCCTCACTAACAACCTCTCCTAGCTCTAACATTTCTCCTTCCTTTCCTAAACTCCTTATGTAATCATAGAGGTCTATGTTAGATGCAAAGTACCTATCAAAAGGTAGTCCATCATTGAAAGATTTTGATTTACCTTCTCTTAATCTATTTAGATAATCCCCTCTCTCTATGAATTTTGGAACAAAACTAGATTTTGCTTTAGAAGCTTGATATAATCACCTTGGCTCTTTTGTCTAGTTGTAACTCCAACACTCTTCATATTCATGAAATATGAATAAAGTTATTTCTTCTTGGATCTCTAATGGAAGTTTCCTATATTCAATATACCATGCAATAATATTTTCCTTCATTGAACTTGGAGCTTCTCTCATAGGAGTGCCATTTTCTAATTTCAAGAAAGTAGGTTGGAGAGTATTTCATCACCTTTGTTTTGGTTATGATTATCTCTAGAAGAGTTTTTTCTACAAGACATTAGTAATTTTTGGAATCATATGGTTCATAGGCTAATAGGAAAACCAACTTTGATACCACTATAATGTCTCATGCTAGATATTTAGGGAAAATAATTTTAACAAAGTTAAAATATTTAAATTAGAACCATACAAACCCTAAAATTGTATCAAGATTTACTTGCTAAATATAATACAACCTTATAAACCCTAGATTATATTAATATTTGTATAACAATATTATCCACCCATAAATGTGCTTTAGAATTATTTATTTAATCCCTAAAAAACAAACACTAATTGAATATGTCGAACCTGAGAAAATATAAGTTCCTCATTACAATCACTTAAGCAACAACTACATTATATTAAATAGTCGAGAGCACTTTTTAGAGCATAATTATTATGATTATACAAGGTAATTTAAATATATAGTTATATCAAATAATGAATCATGAGTGTGTAGCCGCATAACAATAATGGGGACATTGTTCATAAAAGATTCATGTCACAAATGATTCATTAAAAGCAATTGACCTATTTAATGTTACAATATTCTATTGTAGAAATTAGGGAAAACAAAAATACAAAATCTTACATCTACAACTATAAGTGTTGTGTAGAATCCCTATCATTGATTTTGATCATTTATTTGATTATCCTTCAACATGAGATTGATAGGATTTTCATCCCTTCACCTCCATAGATCCGTGTGTTTTCATTCACAGATCTGGATGCTTGAATAATGGGTGCTCATGACATTTTCAAGTTATGGTTTGGTTGGTTTGTTAAAATATTCCCTCAGAATATCTTTGCAATCTTAATATTCTTAGAAAGAGTGTTAAAAATTGTATAATGGTGTTCATCTTGGGTCTAGTACATAAGAATAGATTCCCATACTCATTGATCATTGTTCTCCTTTGCATTCAACTAGCAATGGTGTTATTTTATGTAAAAAATGGTTTAGAAGGTGTGGATGAGGGTCCCCTACAACCTGCAATAGTCCTTATAAAATATGGTGAGAAGCCCCCTAGGGTTTGAAACCCTAACTACTACATTAATGGTTGTTGTTAGCTCCCTCATAGCATTCCCTATTGGATGCCCATGTGGTTTGAATTCAAGTGTAATTGGGGTAAAATCAAGAAGTTGGGTCCACAAATAGGAGAAGTTTCTGCCAAAAAAATCTTGCATGAAATGCATATGCACTATTAAAAAATGCATATGCGCTTAGCTACGAGTACCCAAGCCTAAATTTGAACGCATATGCGTTATGCTTCGGGTACACACTAAGAAACATGTATACATTATATAACACATATGCATTTCTTAAAGGTATTTAATTTTTTAAATAAACGACTACCATTTTCATTTCTTCCCGTGTTATGCTTCAGGTATGCACTAAGAAATGCGTATGCATTATATAACACATACGCATTTCTTAAAGGTATTTTTTTTTTATATAACGCATATGTGTTTATTTTTAAGAACACATGTGCATTTTATAACGCATATGCATTTTTGAAATTCCAACCCACATGCTACCTCAATTTTAGGCTCGAGAAAGGCTTGGAAACCCGACCCTTAGCCTTTGACCTGCAACTAAAAAACTAAGGTAGGTTCAAGAGAAATGTCCAACTTTGGTAATATAGCTGATGGACATTTTTTTTTTTTGAATTACTATATAAAATTAAAACCATTATAGAACTTGATGTCTAGTTTCCAAATATATAATTTTTTTAAATATTGGATTATGTTTTTTATTTTATAGTTAATTTCTAAGCAAGCTTGTCCATAAACTTGAAATATCAGGCTTTTTTTATTTTTTAATAACTTTTTTTGATTAATTTTTTTGTAAGAAAAATTATATGACATCAATCTTCAGACAATTAGCTACACAATGAAAACAAATTCAAAAAATGTTTAGTTTAGGTCCAATTATACTGTCCATACATGTTGATTTTTAAAAACAAAAATTAGGGCAATAAAAATTCAATTAAATAAAATTAGAAAAAAATTACAAAAAATATCCTCATCAATCTTCATGTTGATAGATATCTTTCCCCAAAAGGAATTAGAAAAATACTTTTATTTAGGTCAAAAAGTGGTGTTCGTACACGTGCATAGTATGGTAAAAAGACTTTTAAAAAGTGGTTTTTTTACATGCCTAGATTGAAATTTAATTTCTATCATCTGGGTATTTGAATAAATTAAATATTTGGAAACTAGATTCAAAATAATAAATTTCATATTACTTACTTTTTTAAAGATTCATTGTGTAAGTGCTTCAAATTTTTAGTCCAAGTGTGACAAATTCTGAAAAACAACAAAAACACTTCCGCTTTTTTGCGGACCCAACTTCTTGCATCAACCCATAGAATGAATGCCAGTGTCAGTGGATTCATGTGAAAAACTACATCATCACTCTATGTATTAATGGTATTCCTGATGTGGAGGGTGGTAGGTGGAGAAATATAATGAAAAGGGGTTGGAATGTGTTGAAGTTTGAAGGTTGGTGTTGGTTACAAGGGATGGTTGCATGTGAAACTTTGAAGTTCTCATAAGGAGAGTAGTGAAAGAGAGGAATAGATAGGAGACATGATTGTAGGGGGAATTCTAACATCTCGATAGGGATAGAGTGAGAAGTATACTTGAGAAGACAGGCTTGCTAGGAAGGGTAACTCTACCACTCTAATTTCTTACATAGAATTTTGAGCTTCTCTATACCTTCACACTTAGGATCCTTAAAGAACTTAGGTTGATGCTTGGGAGATGAATGGGAAGGACCTACATGCACTAAATCTGATCAGGGTAATCATGGGAGTAAAGAAATAAACATTTTGTTCCAATATCAATTGTGTCATGAAGATAGCTTGGTAGGGTTTGACAATGGGTTCTCTTGAATCTTTCCATCATTCTCTACTTTGTCACAAAGATTAAGTGAGTGGTTCCATTTTGATAGAGTTAGAGTTGTGGTTAATTCTATTTTCTTTCTGCTCAGGGTGGTGGTTGGTAGTGAAGATATTTGACTTGTCCTACTTGATAATGGAGGTGAATCCACTGGTTGATGATATTATTAACAATAACTATGTATTTCCCTTGAGATTTATCATAGGGTGTTTGGGACCTCTCTTTTATTTTTTGAATCAAGATCATCAATATATTATTGATTAATTTGATATTAAATTTCCATATTTCATGACCTCTCGTTAACAACTACATAAATGAATATCACTAAATAATACATGCTAATAATATTTGTACTTTATATCATATCATATAAGATACCATCAACTTGCTACCCTATGTTTTTTCACATATCTAACATAACCATATTATAATAATGCTAATGCTTATTATGTAACTTTTGTCCCCTAAAGTGGGTTTGTTGGAATATTCTGATGAAATATAACTTAAAAACCATTGATCATATTATACCAAATGATTTAGAATATCTTTGAAAAAAGGACCTATATTTTTATTCAAATATATAATTGAATTCTTACCATTTTTTTGTATGGATGATAAAAGATATCCATATTATAATAATACTGACAATGATTATTTTAGAAATTTTATTCCCTAATGTGGGAATGTTAAAAGTTTCTTGTGGAACTTAAGCCTTTGACAATATTCATTAGACAATGCATAATATTTTAAAAAAAATACATATATTTCTATTCATAATTATTCTTGAATTCTCACCAATATTTTTTAGCAACAATGCCATAAGATATCTATATTATAATAATAACAATAATGCTTATTCTATAAATTTCATCCCCTAATGTGGGCATGCCTATCAATATTCATTGAGTAATATAAAATTTATAAAAAAATTTGAACCACATTATATATTTTTTAAAATCTAAGATAACGTGCCAACTCAAATAATAGCATTAATGCTTATTCTACAACTTTCATTCCCTAATGTGGGTGTGTTGATCAATGTTCATTGAATAATATAAAATTTATAAAACAATTCCAGCCACATTATAAATATTTTTTAAACTTATCATTGGAGGACATGTAATGAGGTGTACTAGAAATGAAAAAAGGTATGGAGTATGATATAGCTATATTGGAGGAATCTCTAATGGGAGTAGGAATACAAATTTTCAAAACAGTGGTAAGAATGCATGCGGGAGTAGGAATAACACTATTCAAAATAGTGGTAGGAACAATGCATGTGGGAGTTATGGATGTGGTAAGAATATGCGATAATAGGAGTAGGAATAATAATGGGTTGGGAGAAAGGATAAGTAGATGTAAAAATTAATATGAGATGAAGATACGATGGGGTCTGAGTAAAATTAGGAAGTAAGTCATATTGAGAAACTAAGTAGTGAGATGGTACAATTGTAGAGGAATACATGGTCACAAATTGGGGAGGGAGAATAAATGCACTAGTAAAAAATATAGGGGTACAACCTTAGCACAAGTAGTCATTAAGATCTCTAACCCAAATAGTTTGTTCATAAACAAATTATGAATCATATATGCTTTAATTATATAGGATTTTAAACATTAGCTAAGTTAGTAAGTTCTTATACTCTTGTTGAACCACTTGGTTATCATCATCATATTCTTCATTTTTATTCTCAATGAAAAAATACCGACAATGCTTATGGGTACATCATTAGAGCATAATTTTCAATGGATTGAGACATACATAGATTCAAATAGGCACTCCTTCATAAAGGGGATGAGAGGGAAGAGCTTTTAGAATAAACTTATATTTTAGAGACTTAAAAGATTAAATGGATAAAGATGACTGAATAGGTAACAAAATTAAAAAAGAGAGATCTAAAATTAGAGGAAATACAAACCTTAAAGGCCTATGTAAGGGTTGGTAGAGATGGTAAAAGATAATACATATCAATGTGCCACAAAAACCTAAATATAGATCTGTACCAATGAATACAAAATATTAAAGAATATAAATGGTAACAAGATCTAAAAATATGGTAAAGTGATAAAAAATTATAGATTTGAAAAACCCTAATGAGGGTTAGATCTTAGGAGGAACTCTAGGTTGTGTAAACAAAGTTAAGTTTAACCATAAATATAATGAAATAAATCACACATCTCTAAATAAATCTATCTAGACTAATTACGTAAATATAAATTAACCAACATTAATCAACCTAGATAAATTAATCAACCTAGATAAATTATAGCTAGGTCAATACATCAATAGTAATAGATGTAGTAATTAAATGAGAGGAAACTTAGCTTTAATATTGATGATATGGAAAAGGTGTTGATGATGTGTATAATTATTTCACCATTGTTCTACAAACTATGTCTTTTTTCTAATGAACTTTCATAATTTGAATAGGCATAGAAAACCTTATGGTTCAACCTCACATATTGTCGATTCAATCTTGATCATTATGGATTTAAACTCTAACATGAGGATTTCAAATATAAAAATTAAACTTCTATAAGTTATTTACTTTGATCTTTGATAGCTAATTAGCCTATAAGGACTTTGGTGTTTACAAACACCTAATATGTTACATTGTCAAGGTCAAGTTCTCCTAGGTTAGACTCATGGATCAACTAACTTTACAATTCTTTGGATGAAGATTTAAAGACATCATATACAAGTGTGCAAGTTGCCTATATGCATGTGATATAGATTCTATTCTTTGTTCTTTTAGAAATTGAAGTGTGCACCAATGATTTCTCCTTGATGTTGCTTATTCTTCCTTATCCTTGCATATGTTCATTTCAATGACATATCAAATGTCCATAGATACGAGGACATAACAATATGTCATACAAATGTGTATCAAGTTGGCTCAAAATAGCTAGTACTAAGGGGCACACAAGTTTAAATTCAAACTTGAGGTTCATTCTTGCACATGATGAGATTGATCTTGAGTAGTAGTGAAATGATAAATCTTGAGGCATAAAGTAAATGTATTAAGGTAAGTGCAAATGAGGTGTAATAAATGAAAGGTGAATAGTGAATATATAGTCCAATAAGTATTTAAGTGGGAGGAAATAAGGATATATAGGGATTAAGACATGATCCAAACCTAACACAAAATATGTTATTTGTTGATACATAATTGTATTAAAGATATTCCATTGAAATGGACACAGAATTAAATAATTAGCAAGATATGCTATTTTTACCATTACATTAAGATAAGCTAAATAAATATTCTTATAATAATAATTTTAAGTGAGCTAAATAGAACTTAATGACCAACCTTCTCAAATATTTTTTTGATAATAATTTTCTATTTAAAATTACTCTTCAAATATTAAACATTAGACTATTTGAATATATATAAATATAAAGAATATATAATTCTATTACAAATTTTGAGATCTATATATATATAAATCTTTTTGAATTGTTGAGATCTATCTATAATCTCCCCTTTGTGAAAAATAATTTTCCTGAAATTTTGAATTGCAGTTTACAACGGTCATCAAACTTTAGGCCAAGGCATTCAGCTGGTCCCGCAGAAACGTGACAAATGCTTTTCTTTTTAAATGCCCGCGCCAACGGCAAATTATTAAAGATTTTCTCCACATTTCAAGAATTATGCTTTGATAACTTCGAACTTCTTCTGAATATGTGGGGCTGTAAGGGGATTATTTCGTGGTGATTGCAGGTGCGGTGCTCAAACTATTCTTAAAATGTACAGTGTGTTTGTGATGGGAAAACTCATTTTAAATATAATGTCAATGCTACTGTGTTTTCTTTAAGATTTCCGAATTTAATGCTGTCTTTGTACGATATACCAGTTCAGGGTGCGAATGGGAGGAATAAGAGTTCATATTTGAGAATCACAATGTGATAACAAGCAGAGAAGAATTCGAACTTCTGCCGAGTATGTGACGCTATAAGGGGGTTATTTCGTGGAGATTACAGGTGCGTGTTAAAAATATTCTTAAAATGTATAGTGTGTTTGCGATGGGAATAGTTTGTGTTTAAATACAATGTCAATGTTACACTGTATTTTTTTTAAGACTTCCCCATTTAATGTTGTCTTTGCACAATATACCCTGCTCAGGTAAAGCTTACTGTTAATGCACAAGTTTTTTTTGGCCAGGGAAAGTTTGCTGTTCCAAAGTTAAATATAGAATTATTTTTAGAAGCTATTTGAATTGCCTCGAATGATGGGTATAATTTAAAATTTTTCTTCCAGTGAAATTTTTCTTGAAACATATCTAGTTTTAGAAAATATTTGAACGGCTTGAAATAATGCATTAATGGATATAATTAATTACTCCTTAGCCATTCCCTACCTTTAGTATGGCCCCTACATTTATTTTCTTGTTTTATTTCGTGGATAGAAGAATAATAGTGGCTCTCTACATCCAAGATTGGCAACATACGTAGGTATTTTGTTAAAACTATTTAGAAAGGTAAAGGAAAGGTCCTTTTACGGTTCACCGTGCATATAGCATATCAGACTGCCCTTTGCACTTGCACTTGATTGTAACTAGACTACAAATTTCACATACACTCTGAGTTTGAACCCGTGACTCCAGTAAGGACTAAATCTTCACTGGCAGGTCCTCTGAGGCTTGCTTTTATTGCTACTATGCTTCATCATATAATTTAAAAAAAATAAAATTATAATGTATGCATCATCTAGGGTGTTGACACTTAGTGCTCCTGTATCTGTTTTTACTAGTACAATCTATAGTTGTCTTATGTCAGTGGCCCTTGACTATTTTCATTGGGTGTGCTCTATATTACATATTTTGGGTTTTAATCATAAAGTTATTTATGCATATCATAGTAACTGGAGACTTAGATGGTGCTGAGTCCCTTGTTCTGATTCAAAGGAAAATTTGCAAACCCTGAAGATCACGAATTCAAGGCTGAGAAATACTTTATGACACAACATGATCAAATGAGTGGGAGGTCTGATTGGATCTGCTTAGCATTATGTCCTAGTTGTTCTGCATTCTTTTATCAGCAACGTGGTCTTCTGATTCTCTTCATGCAAGCACTACAATGATAGGAATGCCCTTTGTAGTTGTATCATTTCAACTGTAGAATCTATGATCCTTTAGCTATGTAGGATCAACAATTCTGTAGTGAATCATGACATTATAGTGTCCAGTATTATGTGGTAGACATGCTCCATATCTATGGAATCTCCTATGAAGTATCAAGTCCAATGCTACACTCAAAGGAGGTAGAGTTTGTCACATTAAAGATGATAATTGATCAGAATTATGACAACAATGCCTTCACGCCCCAACTATCTATGTTGATGATCATTTGTTGTGGCAACATTGAGTTTGAGCATTATGACGCTCTTTGTTGTGCCTTAAATATGAATCTTGGAAATCATTTTGGCAACACTTACTGATCAACATTGTCTTTTGTGATGTTGTTTGTTGTATGGCAAATAACTTTAGTGAACAAACTATCTAGATTGTTTTGGTCCTCATCATCATGTCATTGATTGTAGGAGATAGTCAATTTTACTCGTTTGGCTATGTATGATGGTGTCTAATTCTCCAATCTGTTTTTGTTGTTACAGGCTTAACTCAGCCTTCTCATTTGATCACTATATATTAGTTGTGTGGTCTCTTAGTTAGGTGCAAACTTTTGTATATGGCTTATCTTTCATCCATCTTCTTGATATTATTTCTACTACCTTATTTTCTTTGAGTTGATAGTACTACTCTAGATATTAGTTTAGAGTTCTCATCTCGATTCCATATCCGCTATAGTATATAGAATATTCACACTATTAAATTGTATTGCCTCACACACTACATATATACAACATTGGATGTTTTTAATATATCATTCCATATCAATATCACACACCATAACTACCAAATGTTCTTAAGATATGGTTGTCCTCCATGCCACAACCATGAGAATGAACTGGTTTGGCATTGGCACATAGAAGCAAATCATGCCTCTATGAATTAGGTTTGCACATAAGAAACATAGAGTTTAGCACACAATTCTTCCTATGAGCCAGTCTAAGCAATATTGTCTTTTCTTGTATTACACCTAATTAGCATTTTAATTGCCAAGAAAAAAGAGATCCACTAAGTAATGTACACACATTCATTTATGAAGCCATTTAGAAATAGGGATATGAGCCAATAGGAAGAGATATGGATGCGATGACATGATTCATCATCAATTAATTTTGATCCAATTTCAAGCCTTCAAACATAAAGGAAAATTGCTTCATGATCCATTTAGATAACAAAGTTTGTGCCATTTGTGCTAATCTAGTTAGTATTGTTGTCATGGAAGTGTGCACCCTTTGCTGAGCCGATGAAAACACTCAACCACCTCATGACACATGGGATGGTCTCTTTGAGTGTGGGCTTAGATTGCGGAGATTGACCTCTAGAGAGGGCTGGTTCCCTTGGAACTTCACCTAATCTAACTAAACTAATGCTTTTCTGAGGAAAAGAGTAAGGACTAATTTGAAAAATGAATCTACCTCTTTCTAAGGTGATGCACCAAATGGTTTTTTCAAAGCCTATACTGCTGTTTAGATTAGAATGATCAACAATCTAAACCTAACACATACACAACTCATTATTTTGTATGTCTTTACAAAAGTGTTTCATAACAAGGCTTCGTATGTTAAAGATAGTGTTTAGAAGTAGCTATGCATGCTATCACAACATAAAGTCTGATTTTACCTATTTAACACAAGCTATGACATGCAAAAATGCATACTTTCTACTCAAAGGCAAGGAAAATAGGACAAAAATCAAGGAGAAAAGATATCACCACAAGATTTACTTATCAACTATTTAAAAGATTTGCATAATAAACAACAAATGAGAAGATAAAACAGCTTATTTTATTGATCAAAAAGATATTACATACAGCTGTGTAAGCTTGGAAATTGAGTTGCAATTGCTGTCCCGGCTTGAAAGAACTTGAAAAACTAGTTACAATACATGCCAAGAGAGAAAAGAACTAACTTAAAACTGCTGCTAAAGCTTCTTTTTATGCTGCTTAGCAGTTGCAAGAGAATAGGAACATGAGCTGCTTCAGTTGGCTAGGTCAAAGTTTCCTTGGTTGTCCAAAACTGAAAACCCTATTTGCAGCCCTCAAAAGCGCTCAAAAAGGGGTTGAAATGAAGAAAAAGTCCCCCCTTGACCCTATCCACCATTAAGGCACCTAAAACAGCTCCTAGATGCTTGGAAAAGCTCCAAACTTGGTCAAAACTGCCCCCTATATCTTCTCCGTTAGCTGCACAACTCAACAAACCACTCCCAGATGCTTGGAAGGAACAATAGCTACACTTTACTTCATTAAACTGCCTTGACTGCTCCATAAATGCCTTCAAAACCCCTATCCACATGTGCTTGAAAACTCAAACTCCCTTTGTGGCGTTGGAAAAGTTTAGAGTATCCTATCTTTTCCATGAAATTTCATCAACATACTTAACGGTTGTCACTTGCTCCAATCTCATAGGTGAACAAGGCTGATTAATCAATGACTTCAATCTGGACTGTATGTCTCCATAGAGCAGATAAAATGCAAGTTCTAAGATGAAGGTAATGCCCTGATCTTATAAAATTACTGATCTACCCATCCTATCTCAACAAACATTTGCCAAATGCAGATCCTAAGCCAAAACTGAAGCTACTAAACCTCTGCACCTTTAAAAGAAAGAAAACCTTTGATAGATTAATCAAAACACAGGCTAAAGTTTCCATTATTTCATGTGATGACAAGAATACTTTGTCCATATTCTTCCTTCATCTGACAAACCCCTAACAAAACTGTCATAGTGAATTAGATGCATGCTTCAGCCTAAACAAATTAGCCTTTTCCTTAACATCTGATGTTCCCTTTCTCAGTCCCTCTTGTATCATAAACTCTTTCTCTGCACTAAGATTGTGATCAAATGATTTCTTTACTATTAGACCACTACCACATATTCAATGTACATGAGACTTCCTTAGGAGATTTGCTTTAACTCCTTTTGGCTGTCAACCCTATTCTCTACCATCTTTGATCAAAACATTGTCATTTTTACAAGGGATCACTGTTCATCAAAATCTGAGATCTGCAACTGCATTCTCTTTACCAGTTGACTGCCCAACACTGTCATATAGCCTCTTCAAATTGCCATAAGTCTGCACAGGGTGACTGTCCTTCTCTATTATGCTTGCTATCACTCATAAGAATATAAACATAACATAAAAAAGCACGTATCCAAAGCTGCCTAGATCTTTTCTGCTTTACATTGCATGATTTCAGTTACAGGTATCTACCTTGTTGGCTTGTGGACTTGAAAACGATCTAGCAGGGCTTTTTCCTGTGTCCTTATGACTGCCTTAACCATGACGATTGACTGTTCTCAACTTTGAATTGATGATTGTCATAGAGATCATTGTCCTTGTGGGTTACCTTATTATGCGCTGCCCTCTTACACTTAGCAAACATATTTTGATGACTGTCATACAATATAATCTTCTATTGTTTGTCATTATTTGATGCATCTTGACAATACTTTAATTCATCCTTCTCACCGATGAATTTTTTAAAGACCCATGCATTGTAGAAATCTTGGTTTATGGTTTTATAAAGATGCAGTCCTAAGCCCGCCCCTAAGTCACCATGTGTTTTGCTATGACTCTACAATTTCTTTGAGAACCTTCTCATGACTATTACTGTCATATAATTGGTGATGTCCTCTACTAGCAGGAGCCTGCACCTCCTCTGCCAATAGCTTTGACATATGGAGAAATGTCGCTTTACCTTCCAAATCTTTAGAAACCTCCATAATTTCACTCTATGTACAGCCTTCATGCACGGACTTGTTCTACTTGACAGATAAGTCTGTGAGTGATGGGTTTGTGATGCATTGTTCATGGAGTCATTCTCATTTGATCACAATAACCTTTATTCAATAATCATCCTATAAGCATTGTCAACTGGAACTAGCTGCCTTAGCTCGGATTTTTGCATAAGCACTATCCTCTTTGATGAAGTGGCTGTCATTTATGATTTGACTGTGCATGTTCTTATGCTTTGTCATATGAAACTTTGGCACCATGATCAGCATAGTTGGACTTCCCTAGCCCCCTTCATGAAACCACACTCATTCTTCTTGGTTGTCCTACTATCATGAATTTCCATCTACAGTTGTCTAGTGATGATTTCCCTCTATAGTGCATAAACTGCCCCCATGACTGTCCATGCATATTCTTGTCAACAACAAGGGCCTATGGAAACAATGGGATCACTATAAACAACATTTTCAGCCATACAAAAATCCGTAAGTTATACTCTGTCATTTGGTATCATATATTGATCCTTCTTGTAACAAAGATTTGCAAAGAATATCTAAGAAAGAACTGAGAACGAGCAGCAAGATACAGATATAAATACACTTGTAGAAAACATTTCACAAGATCAAATTAGAAAAGACTCATTAAGTTTACAAAAACACTGGAAAGGATAGATTCTACTATAGAACAAGAAAGTGGAGCCAAAATAGACAACACTTTGCCCCCCCTTGAAATGGATTTCTGTAACTGGAGAAGTGTTTTCATTTATCATTGCATTGTGTCAAAGGCAGAGTGTTTTCATTTTTCAGTAATGTATTATTCCTGTTTTTCCATAACTGGAGAACTGTCTTCATCTGCCTTTGCATGCATGTTGGTCGAGACCTCTTTCAGCTAGCACAATGGCTGCCTTCACCATTGCTTTCCTGGATTTCCCTCAAAGTTTTTTTGCATCTCACTGTCCTTTGTCCTCAATATGCTTGTAGTCTATTCCTCACTGTACTTTTCCCTGTTTTGCTTGTCATTACAAATGCAAACATTCTCCACTTTTCCTTATTTTCCTGAGCATGCAACTCAGCCATATATATCTATGTCAAGATTTCATGGACAGTCATATCTCTATATCAATCACAGACCACTTACTGCCCTTTCTCATTGCCCACTAGGCAGATATGTTGATAGTCCTCTTCATGGTTTTAAAGATTGAAGGACTGTGATTAAACTTGCTCTTTGATGGTTGCACGCGCATAAATATTTCAAGCTCTTTTTGGACATCACGACCCTTTGCCTTTTGACTTTACTGTCCACTTGTAAGATATGACTGTCCATTATTCCTTCTATAGGACTGTCACCTTTTATTGCACTTGTGCCTATTGACTGTGTTCTTTAGTTCTTCAATCTGCAACAGGAACCTTGTCCAGCAACCTTGGCTCCTCAATGTCTGCAAAAATATAGCCCTCTAATGCTCTAAATTCAACTTGTTTCCAATGACCATCATCACCATGGAAAGCCTAGTATGATCTCTCAGCTCCTTGAGCCATCTCCCAACATTTTGAAAGGTCATATCTTGAGTGGCGTAATACAGCCCATTACAACATGCTTCCACTCTGAAACATTTAATGCAAGCAAACTATGGAATGATGGAGCTCTTTTAAAGGTCTTAGCATTGTCTTTGGCTCTTCTTTCTCTAATGTGGAAAGAGACTAAGCAGATTGATCTAAAGAATCTGATCTATTCTGAATGTGTTGGTTGCTTCATCTCCCTTGTGTTATTAATGAGTATGCAACATCAAGGTATACTAACCAATAACATTGGTAAGACGATAGATATAGCTATCACTCCTTTAACTGCAACTGGTTATGGTCTGACTTATCATAATGATTTATGCACAACCACCTTGACATGATGTCCTTTGGTGACCTAAAAATGCTAGATAGCCTAGCCAATGAACACCATGTTTTCCTCAATAGTATCATTGCAGCTGCTTTCCTAATCAATGTTCTTCATTGTTAAGACTCTGTCCTTTGTATCCATGCATGAATTTGTTATGATGGTACCGTCATACCTCACAATGTCTTGGGACTGCTCACTGCTGAGTGTCAACCTCCTTGATTTGTTCAATCATTGTTAGTACAATCAAACCACAAAACAACAAAAAAACTCCAATCACTTCCAAGCACCATCAAATCCAGCTTGAAAACCACTCAGTAGGTGCTACATTTGAGGAATCAGCTACATGACTGCCTTGAAGATGAATCCCTTGAACTGTTGTCCTTTTGTTGACAGTCTTCTGATGATGTCCGATTATTGACTTAAACATCTATACAATATCCATTATGCACTGCAATAATCAGGTTTTAAAAGAGGGTTTTTGAAGAACAAACCTTTTAATTGATCTTCTAACACATGTCCAGCCTTCTCATGCATGACAGCCTGCCCATTTATCACCATCTATCTGTTGTCTTTAAATGATTGCCAAGCTTCCTTACTGTCC
The DNA here is from genome assembly GCA_007115665.2 of Sequoiadendron giganteum. Lineage (NCBI taxonomy): Eukaryota > Viridiplantae > Streptophyta > Pinopsida > Cupressales > Cupressaceae > Sequoiadendron > Sequoiadendron giganteum. The sequence goes on from CM021105.1 coordinate 532,179,289, forward strand.
TGTTAAACTTACTCCAGGCTGAGTGTGAAAGTTTCATAGCCTATGTAATGCTGTCCCTCTTGTTGATTTCAATGCATTCATATGAATGCTCCAGGTAACATCAGAGCCACTTACTTTCCAACCTCTTAAAAAAAAAAGAAAACTATATCAGCAACTTAAAGCTATTCTTCATCCTTAAGAAGGACAAACGCTTGACCTTGGATTTGCATGTTTGAAAGGTTAACAATGGATCTTCACCTGGAGGTTTCTTTTTATATGACAAGATGTATTGAAAATAAACTGGGATCATTTCATACATGAAAGTCATTTAACTTGGCTAGAAAATAAGCAATAATTTTCCTTTGTTTGGAAAACATCATTAGTAGGGCATGTGGGAAGAAAAAAAATAGTAGCAAACTCTTCTCAACTGTAGTTCAGTTACACTCTATGCATGCCCATTTCTATAATTATCATATTGATAAAAACAACATGATTCATGTTTACATTCTCCTCATTGAAGATTCACCACAAATAGTGAAATGTCCCAGCCCAGGTGGACACTTGCTAACTGAATTTCTGCCTTGTTTGATTTGTTTGGTCTCTCAAGTTTTTTTGTTTGTTTTGAATCTTTGAAAGGTTTATGCCAAGAAGTGCTAATAACATGTAGACATAAATGCAATGAAGGTAATTGACAAACTATTGCAAATTTAACAACTGCTGAAGCAAACCCCTTATATATATATTCAAATCAGATTTTACAGTTGATTACTAGGCATTGATATTCATACCCGGGATTCAAGTCACTAAGTGCAGGTCTGAAACTTAATATCAGCAAATCTGGAAATGATTATCAGCAACAGGAAAACTCTTACAATGGATGCCTATCAACAAATAATGAGTTCTCCACCATAGAAAAGCACTAGATTATTTCCTAATGTCCATCTACCCCAAATGAAGATCAAACACAACTCATAAGCTAGGCGTTTTAACCCTGCATCAACACATCCAGCATATAGGATGATTTGTATGGCCTTATCAGCAGATTGTATGGCCTCTATACAAAACCCACGTGGCTATCAAAAGGTATACAAACATCAATGAAAGGATTCGGCAATGTTTGTTCTTTGAATGACCTAGAATGTGCCCTTCAAACACCCTCCTCAATAAATTGTATGACTCAACTAATAGTACCTTGTACGGCCTGTAAATGTGTATAGTACGGCCCAACATGAATTCAATCAGCAATTAATACAAATAGCAACAAGTACTCTTTTGATTTTTGATAGTAATCTCTTCAACACCCTTAAATAACCTCTCTATTGAGCAAAATGTGACTATTGAATGCTAGCCACCTGAAAACCACAGCCCTTGGATGCTATCTCACACCTATAGGTTGCACAATCCTTGAGATACCATGTTCTCCAAGATTGAATTTGCAGAAAAACCCTTGGTTTCACCTCCAAATACCAAAGCAACAAAAGCCAAGTGTTGAAAGAAAAATCATGAATGAATGCCTTTCCTTTTGAAATGCTTTTATACCCCTTTTCAATTTGCACGACCCCCAAGGCATTTTCACTCATTAAATGTATTAAACATTATATTTTCTTTTGATGACACTTTAGTATATTTCTCAAGTGGGTGCCCAAACATAATGACTTAAGTAATTGACTTTATATTATAAAATAGTCATCACTTATAAAATCAAATATATCATTAATGATATCCTTTTAATTATTTAATTATTATTAAAGCAATAACTTTAAAAATAATAAGTACACCATAACTCCATAAATAAACATCATTTATTAATTCTGACTTCACCATCGGCTAACCCACTGCTCACTCTTCCCATCTAGTTGCCTTACTATAAATAGTAAGGTTGGCATCTATTACCCAACTGTTTTACTATAAATAGTAAGTGTATTAAAACGAAGCTAAAAACCCATGGAGATGATCCCCTCAGAATATGCCAACGAACTAGAGAGGAAAATGCAACAAACTGCCATCTGGAGAACTCATTAACACCCATATAAGGCCCTCTAATCACCATTTTTAGCTTACGAGGACCTGATGATAGGATAAACTATCAAACACTGACTTTGGCTAAAAAGGGGACATTACAATTTGCACTCCCCGAAATTGCTTGTCCCTAAGCAATCTCCACTGCAAAGAAACACCACTCCACCTAGGTCCCAAGGGAAGAATTGTAGAATGTCCCTCACGTCTCCAACTAACTCTTGTAGCATCAACATAAGTACAACTAACAAAACACAATAACTAAGGTCATCCCTTGTATCATGTGTCTCATAAGTATGAACATCAAAAAGAAGCAACTTTGGAAACATAAATGATTTGCTTCCCTCATCTGTGCAAAGAAAAAAATCATACCAACTGTCCAACTAGTGCACACAAGGTTTGTGCATCGGAGTCAAGTCATGTGCAAGTGGGTCAAAGGTAAAACTATAAACACTCCTCACAATGTACAAGCTGTAAAACTCATCTGTAAGCCTTGTTCGGAATCCTGATGCAAAAGAAGGATCTGAAACCCTACGATCATCGCCCAACTCTACACTAAGGTCAAGAGGAAGATCGTCAACCAAATCAAAGAGTGGATTATCATAAGCCAAACCAGCATCACACTCAAATAACGGATTGTTAACGAAATTTACACTATCCATGTGCTGGTCTGGACTCTGAACTACCCTCATCTGGACCTATGGAGTAATGAATGGAGTCATACTCCTCCTAGTAATGCTCGTGCTCCTTCACCACCTGCTCAATTTCTTCCTCTTTCCTTTTATTCTTCTTCCCACTGAGGGAGATGGCATGCAAAGTCCCTTCAACTATTCCCCTCAACACATATTTTCTCCCATTTGCCTTGAACTTCATTTCCATTTTCTGCAAGTTGAGGGAAAATTCTCATATGGCATGAAGCCACGTCATGCCCAACATGATATCCATCTCACCCATGCCAACAACATAAAAATCATCCTGAAATTCATAGTTATTCAACAACATCAACAATAGAGTGAGACCAAGGATCCTCCTAGTACAAGTAAGAGTGAATCCATCTAGCACTGTTACTTGGAACCCCTCAAAGTTCTCTGCCTGTAGTCCTCGCCTAGCCACCAAACCCTCATCAATGAAATTATATGATCTATACTGTAAGGTCCTTTGCACTAATAGCATAACTTATTTTTCCTTAACTCATCATGTGACTCTTCATCAACCTTAGTCCTTGATTTCTTTTTCTGATCATCAACTTGATGAGGGCTCTCATCCATAGTAGGAATGATGGACTTAGGCGAAAACTGCCTATTTGGGGCAGACAACTCCATTCTATGAACCTTTTTCATTGCTTCCTGTAAGGTAGGAGGGTCAAATGCCTTGATCCAACCCCTCAAGGGCTCAAGCAATCTCTCACTAAACAAGATGACCAATCTCATCTCCGAAATGCTCGACACTATCACTGACAAACGCTGAAATTCACTAATGTTTGACTCCAAGCTACCCACCTGTTTGAGCTGAGCTAGCTTTCTAAAGTATAGCTCTGGATCCTTTCGATCGAAGCACTCAATAAGTCTATTTGTGAGCTCATGGTAGGTAGTCTTGAGATGGTGTTGCAAAGTAACCATGTCGTGATGCCACCAGTCATGTGCTAACCCATCTAGATGTAGTGTAGCGAACTTAATCGCTTCATCCTTCGGCTTTGGTCTTAGAGATAGGTAGTTGTCCAATTTCTGGACCCAAGATCTAGCAGTGCATTTATCATTGCTATCGAAGTGTGGCAAGGTTACCTTGCTCACAACCTACTGAAAGTCACATGTAGCCTGTGGTGCCTGTGGTGCCTACTGTACTCTGTGCTCTGTCCTGACTACTCCACCACCTCAAGGCCTCTTCTGATCCAAAAACTGATTCAAGGTCAACAACTCCCTAATCTCGGCAGGTAAAGTCATATACTCTGCATAATGATGAGTGATATATCCTACAAGGAGTACATGTGGCTTTGACATCTGAACCTACGAAGCCGGTGGGGCCTGTGGCTCCTCCCTAGGAGTGAAATTCGGCTGGTTGGGCTTCAGAATTGAACCCATAGACGATGAAGATTGTTGAAATGTCACATTAGGCTGACCCAAACCCTGTGTACCACTAGTCTGTTCGTGATAACTTGTATTCTGTTGTGGAACAAAATGCCTCATAGTACCCATCAATTGAGACATCATTTCCATCATATTGTCGAATTGCCTTCTGGCTCTGGAATCAGGACTAACTGAATCTACCCGTCTCTTCTCCCTATTAGCCATGGCACCTGTAATGCTCTCTATGTCACTGTCACTACCAGTATTATGAATTCCTAAAATGCCTGACACTGTTTCACCTTCCGGAACGGGAGGTGGTTTCCACTGTTCTGCACCTCTAGGATAATGTATAAATTCTTTGCTCATAAAACTAGTAACTCACAGGATAGTATGTGATATTCCTTACCTGGCTGGTTCTAATGTTGCTTGATGATAAGGGTTTCAAGACTCTATTCTCACCCCAAGGGTCCCTTGCAATTGTAAAATCTTGGAATAAAACCTGCATCACCATTTATATACATATCCACATTCCTACATGTTAGCCTTAATATCTAATATCCAAAATACAGACATAACAATACTTGCAGATTACAAACAGAAAGAAAGTCACTCATCCCATCAGGATTACAATCAGAATGTAGATAGTTTCTATACAATTCCTTATTACGCGACCATTATTGATTCACTTGCATTTTCAGATATTATACCATGAAAGCCATATGAATATCTAATTCAGCATGATGATATATTAGAGTGCATGAGCAAATATAACAAGAATCATGTCTGTAGTTCATTCATTTCATTCTATGTATTAATGCAATCAACAACTTATTTCAGTTCAATATATGTATATCATATCATTGAGTTCTAGCATGAGAGATCATTAGAGTGCAAAAATAAGTTAATCAATATCCATGCCTATATGTTCATTATATTTTCTGATCAATGTAGCCTATAGTTCTAACACTAGTTCAATCTAATTGCTAGATGCACAACCCAAACATCAGTCAACAAAGATATAGATCAGTCATTATTAAAACCCATTCTGTAGAAGAGATAATTACGACCTATAATCTTTCCAAAACTATATAGTCTGCCCAGATTGAATATCCAATACCAATTGCCATGAATCTATTTTCCCAATTTTGATCTATCCAAAAAGAATTGTTCCATATGTGTTTAGAAGCAACTTGTACATCTCAGTGAACAAAGACTAGAGATTATATTCAATAATACATAGATCAACTGAAGTTGGGGTCAGAGGTTCATGCGGCATCATTATGTCAGATGGGAAACTACATATTAAGGCAAAGTGAGTAATCTCACCTGAGCCGCGGTTCGATCAGCCTCCACGCGTCTTTTCCTGCATTCCCCCCCATTTGCTTTATTCCTCCTCTTATTTCAATGGAGCAGACCATTTCATCCCCCTCCTAGACGCGTCGCTTACCAAGGCGTGTGTCGTGTGCCTCTTGAGTATGTTATGTTAAGGCATGTTATGGAGATGTTTCACAATGGTAAATAAATAATGATTTATTTTAAATCGATCATTCACTTGCTAATAAAAAAGACTATTTGATTATACACATTAACACATATTTTCAAATGTAAAAATATATTTGAGCAATTAAATACAATGTTCTTTCTTCGGGGTTATGATAGTCCTCCCCTGCTAAATTGCTTTCCCACAAGCAACTTGAGGTTTGGGTGGTTGAAGATCTCCTCTCCCTCCCATGTAGCATCTTCCTCAGGTAGATCCTTCCATTTGATCAAGAATTCCATAATAGTCCATAATCTTTTCTCCCTCATATTGAGGACCGTTTCGGGCTTGAGGATTAGTTTTCCTTCATCATCCATTGGAGGTAATTCTGTACAAGGGACCACTTGTTGGACCAATACTTTCTTTAATCTGGATACATGGAAAACATTGTGGATGCGGCTGTCTTTGGGCAGCTCTAGTTCATAGGCCACTTTCCCAATCCTTTGTGTATTCTTGTAGTGTCCATAGAATTGGGGTCTTAGCTTCTCTATGCCATCAGATTTGAGGGTTGATTGCTTATATGGTTGTAACCGGAAAAATACTAGATCTCCCACTTCAAAAGTTCTTTCAATGCGATTCCGATCTGCGTACATCTTGTTGGCGTTTCAAATCGCACCTCTAGAGTGCGGTTTGGAAATGGACAACTATGTGCAATAAACTGCTCTTCAAATTCGGAGGGCAAGCTCCCTCTTTTGCTGAGTTTGCATAAAGAAAGTAAACTAAAGCTAATTTTCCTATCTTTTTGATTCAGCTGCGAGAACACAAGGTTATAGAACTCTAAATGTTGCAACTGAGGTTTTCCCTTTAATGAAACTTATCAACTACAACTAACTTACGCTAAAGACGTTTCTAGCCTCTCAAGTAAACGTAGAGCAAGAGAGTTAGAAATGAATGAGATTGATTTTCTGACAGATACTTAAATAAACTTTTCCCAACATACATCTACTGAATTTTAATGCAAGCTGAAAAGGAGATCATATAAGCATTACACAATAAACGGAAATCTGAGACTTTATATCGGGGCAGCAAAAGCACGCTTAGGACTTTATTTTCTCAAACTTCGGGCGCAAGAGATTACAATTCCGGGACAACACGTTGTAGCAAAATACATGCAACATGCGATCAAACCAAATTAACACTTGACACAAAACACATGCACTGAACAAGGATTTGCAGCTAAAAGAGGCATGCAAACTTGCTCTTAACACAAAGTGAACTGAAACTAATCGATAACAAGCTTGAAGGCATAGGCTCAACAATTTGTTATCACAAGCACGGTTAAAGAAAAATGAGCAAAGGATGCTCTTATTTATAACTAGCAGAGGAGTAGGGAACCCTAAAATCTCCTTGCTTTTACAACTAAGGCTTGCCAACTCGCAAGCGCTTTATTTCTAAAACTAAAGAAGATAAGCATCTAACAACCTACGAAAACCTAAAAACAAGGAAAGTGCCAACTATTACATTTTGATTCCCTTCTTCTTCAAAGAATGGATAAGAATTGAGACAAGAATAGAAAGAAAGCGTGAGATAAGAATGGAAAGAAAGCTTGGAGAAAGCTTCTAGAAGATTGCTGCTTTAAATCTCTATCACATCCACCAAAAAGCGGGAAAACTGCCTCTCTATTAGGAGCGGTGATACTATCTATAGCCATATTCCACTTTTCTAAGATCTTCTCCCCTTTTGCAATCAAAGTTAGAGAATCTTTGACATCTGCAGCTGCTTTATGATTTCTATTCTTGAAAAATATCGCTGCCCCAAAAGATGACTCACTAATTGATAACTTGGCGGCTCTACAACTTTATGCTTTTGATACTTCTCTTGATTCTCCCACGGAAGAGTATTGCACAAATTTTTCAAATGCTTGTCCTTTCGCTCATACCACTCCTTTTCGCGTTCTTCAACTGAGATGATGATGTTTTATGTCCACGATGGTACTGAAAAGTACTTTTCAACATCGTTCGTTCAGATAATTATGATACAACGCTTGGTTGGCTCTGAATTCGATGGGAGGATACTTCATATTGAAAAACTTGAAGATTGATTGTAAACTTGACTATGCGCGAACAAGCTCAGCACAAACCCTAAAAATAACTTGTTGATTTTTCTTCTTCAAAATGACAAATTTTTTAAACAAATCGGAGATATGGGTTTTGTGTAGAATCTCATTGCAAAGAGATCCAGATCGTCCGTTTTGAAAAATGTTGATGGCTGGTTGAAAAAGCAGCAAACCCTAATTTCTTCAAAAAAAGCATGAAAAAGCTGGCACCTGGGTATTGTTCAGAAATACATTTTGGATGAACCCAGTTGATCAGATGTTGAAAACCTTGAAGCTTGACTGAAAACGCAACAACTTGAAATTTATCTGAAAAAGCTATGATCTGGGTTATGTTTAGAAGAAGGTTTTAGAAGGACCCAGAAGATTAGAAGTTGAAAATTTTGATGTTCTCCGGGACATGTGAAGAAAAAGCAGTTGCTGCAACTTTAAAAAATTTCTTCAAAAATTATCCAGAAGATAGAGCTAATATAACCCAGCTCGCTGAAAATCGAAAACCATGGCCTCCTTTTTTAAAGAATTGGTGTTCTTGATGAAAAAGCATGAAAAAAACTAGGCCTCCTTGTTCATTGATCTCAAAAACACAAAGAACACTGAAAAAGCATGTCGTTTGGGTCTTCAAATCCTCATTGAGGAAAAAGAGAAAATCTTCTTGCTCTGGACTCCAACTTGCAAAAATAAATAATGAAACACAAAATCTCTCTTAAATAAGTTGAGGCTTGAGAAAATTTGCTTTCGTTTTCTTTAAATCCTTTGGAGCCTATCTCGGGCAGGGCATTGAATGTAGATGTCATTTGAACGCCGAATGATGAAAACTTTGAAAATTTTCCTAAGGCATTGAGCCTTGGGCGCCATTCTCCTCCTAGGGCGCTTTTCCTCTCCATACTTAGCCATTTTCTTCACCTTTTTTAATTTTTTTTCTTGATTTTACACTTGGTTTGATCTTTGATTTCTGATTGCTCAGTGAATTCTGTGTACTGACGGAGGATCTCATCGCGGAGTTGGAGTAAACCTGACGAAGTTGTCTTGGAGGCAACTTTTCATAAAAGCTTCATCTGACCCCTCAAAATTTTTGGCGCCTATCTCTTGCAGGGGTGCCCATGATCACCAGTGTTAGTTATTTTTTGGGAATTTTTGTCTTTGCTTTTGACTTTCTTCATTATGTGAAATTTTACCCCTCTGATCATTCTGTGATATCTGATGATTAACAAATCTGACGAGCTCGCCGTTGAATCCACTGTAGAGTTGGACTGAATCTGAAGAAGGGTTGTTGGGGACTGCAAACCCTAATTTTATCTTTTAAGCACTCAAATCCTTGGGCGCCCCTGACTGCCTGGGGCGCCCAACACCCCCAGACTTAGTCATTTTTATGAGATTTTCAACCTTTCCAGTATGCTACTTTTTCAAGACTTCTTCGTTCGATCTGAGATTTTGGTTGACTAAATGATCAGATGACTGTGCTGAAGGACTCATTGCGGAGCTAAGAGGATTCTGAGTAACAATGGTCTGGAGGCAGAAACCCTAACTCTGATGTTTGGTGCCTTGAAAAGTTGGGCGCCTATCTTCTTCAGGGGCGCCCATGACTGGCAGAGTTTGTTTTTATTCTGCAATTTTCAACTTCTCCCTTCATTTGACATGCTTGCCTTTGCTCTGGCTACTAGAGATGAAATTTTTCTAAGGCATGAAGGTTTAGGCGCCTAGACTGAGTTGGGGTGCCTGGAGTCTCTAGTGTTAGCCAAAAATTCACTTTTTCAACTTTCACAGTTACCTTTCTCCGTTCCTCGTTCTTCTTGCACGTTCGCCATTAGCAGCTTCAGTTTGATGCTTGAATGTCTGATTCTAGCATCTGGTAGCTGACTGACCTCCATTGATGACCTTGGTTCTCCAGAAAAAGATTCTGAAAAAGCAGAATAGACCCACTAGGGTAAAACTGATCTTTTCGTGATTCTGATTACACCAGCCTGATGAGGAAGTATTTTAAGCCAATCAAAATCAGTCTCAATCCTAGAGGCCAAACTTTCTATTTTTAGAAAATTTTGCCAGTATCCGTTTTTCTTGAGAAACCCATAAAAAGTTTTTATTTTTAGAAAACTGCTAAAAATAGAAATTTTCCTAAAATTTAGGGACGAAAAAATGAAACCTGGGTTTTGTTGATTTGGATGTTTCGAACCGACCCAAATTGTCAGATTTTGAAGATTTCAAGTTATTGACCCCCACGCAAGACATATAAACCCCAATTTTGACAGATTTTGAGAAGACTTTAACTCATTTCTTCAAAATGCCTAAGTGTAGCAAATTTTTTAATTTGGGGTACAACACATCTTTTGCTAGTTCTGGGCCTGGTGTGGATTGTTCTTCAAAGTGTTCAGGATTTCCATGCTCTCTTGCACAAAGTCTTTAGCTTGGGGTACTTGGCTTTCTTGGGTAATGAAGTTTCCAAAAGCGGTGGGTTCATACTCGTACAATGCTTTGAAGGGACTCATTTGGATGGACATGTGGTGTGTTGTATTGTAACAATATTCTCCTAGATGTAACCATTTGATCCATGCACTTTGTTGTCCAGTGACATAATTTCTTAAGTAGCCTTCTATCCATTTATTGACAATTTCGGTTTGACCATCCGTCTGGGGACGATAACTAGTACTTGGTGTAATAGTAGTCCCAGATAATCGAAAGAGTTCTTGCCAGAATTGGCTCATGAACTGGCTATCCCAATCATTGACAATGTTTCTTGGGAGGCCATGGAGCCTGAAGATCTCTTTGAAAAATACTTTTGCTACCTGGGGTGCCTTATAATCCATGGATATGGTGAATAAGTGAGCATATTTGGTGAGCCTATCAACCACCACATATATGCAATCTTTCACTTGAGTCTTGGGCAACCCAGTAATAAAGTCCATCGAGATACTATCCCACTTCTGATTGGGAATGGGTAAGGGTTGCAAGAGTCCTGCTGGGTGGTTTTGTTCCATCTTGTTCCTTTGGAAAATCATACATTCTTGCACATATTTTAACACATCCTTCTTGAGCCCTTTCCATGAGTACTTCTCCCTCACTTGCTTATATGTCTTGTAGTACCCTTGGTGCCTAGCTAGTGGGTTATCATGATACTCTTTAAAGACCTTCCCTTTTACCTTGGAATTGGGTACTAGAAAGATTCTGCCCTTGTATAGGATGATCTCCTCAATTACCTTGTATTCTTCATTGGGGAAATGTCCCTCCAAGATTTTGTTGGCTTGGGGATCTTTGGCATATTCTGAAATAATGTCATACTTCTAGTTCGCCGCTATATTGGTTATAGTTTTCAAGCAAGGTTGTCTTTGTTAATGGATGATAGCTTCGGTCAGATATAAATAACGAATGCTGAAAGCATCTTCATTATTTATATGTGATCAAAGAATATCATTATTATACATATTTCTGGAAATCGAATTTATGAGCATATATATAAATTCGAAATAATAGATGTTAGAATTTCGCATTTAATATAAATCGGAATTCATTTAATATCCACCTAAGTATTGAAGGTTGTATATGTGTTAGATATACTAACCACATGACAAACAGATTTGGCAAAGAAACCCGCGCGCCCAAAGGACACGTCCCTTGAGCAGACATGTCTCCACGTGTGGAGACACGTCCTCCCAAGAGACGCGTCTCTTAGAGGCGGGTTCTCCTCACATATTTATGGTGGATCCTTGTCTGATATGCAAACATCGAAATTTATTAATGTTCTGCAATCAATTCATTCAACTTTAAGAGAAGATAAAAGGAAGATCCGATAGATGTTGTTTGACCTGCTAGGATCGACCTTTAAACAATCAAGAATCTGATCATTGCATTAACATGGTATTAGAGCCAAGTTGCAAGATCTGATCAGATAAGCAGATTTAAAATGATAAAGTCGGCATTCAATAGAGGACGGTGTTATTACCAATCGCGTAAGGGTCATTACCTATGCGTAAAATGATGGGGAGGAATGTTTCAATAAATACAAGTTCATTGGTGATTCAATCAAGAAATTACTCCTTACCTATGCTTGCAGCGACCATGGGTAAATGCGATTGAAGCATGATTTTGGCTCAACAGGACGCATATGCAGAACCATTTGTAATTGGGCATGGTGGCTTACTTGTCACAGATCGTACTTGCCAGTATCGTGTATTGTGTACGTAATGAGATGTTGGATATGCTGGTTGGACACGAGATATAAGACTCAGAGCAATCGTGATGTTGGTTGTCGCTTTTGCCATTGACTATCCTCAGGGGTTGAAGTATTATATCAAGCCATATAGGAAGTTCGATCACTCATTGCTAGCGGCATATTTATTAAACTCTCAAGCGCGATTCTTCTCTCATTGCGAGAATCTCTAAATCCAAATATGTATGTTGGAGATATTCTGAATGGGAACATGAGATCGTATATAACTTTGGACATATAATATCTGAAGGCGGTGACTTATCTTTATGCTTGCAAAACCAACCTACTAGTTCACATGCATGTCCACGCTCTTTTGTGTAATTGAGAGCTCTATCACCCGTCGTATGTTATGGACTGGATTGGTCACATCAACGTTTGGAGTTTATGCTTCACCTTCTTATCTAGGATGAACTCCTAAGGCTAACGGAGTTGGAGTTGGGAGCAGCTTAAATCTTATGGTGCCAATCAAATATAGATACAAGGATTGGGTCTAGGCTGGTTGCCTGCTCAGCCGCATCTGAAATTGTATGTATTGTCTCCCACTCTAGCCGGACATCTAAGGTGAAGACGAGAGGTTGAGTAGATATAAGGTGGAGCCTTGACTTTGCTGGGTGAGAATTTATAAGAGGCATACTTCACTTCAAAATCTTCAGGGTGTAAAGGATATTACATAGGAAATGTAAAGGATTTGATGGTAGGAAATGGATATCATCTAGAGTCATGCAAATCATCCTTGGCTTTATCAAATTTGTCTTTAAGGTGGAGTTATATTGTAGTAGAAGCTTGTCTAATTCTGGTCCTGCGTAGGGCTAGATATATGATCTAAAAGGAGAAAACATTTAAACAGCAGAGAAGAAAGTAAGGATCTATACCAGTGCCCGTGGTTGGAGAATTTATTGGGCATGACGGATTTATCCATGCTAAGTATGGGTCCTGCGATCTAAAAGGCATCTCAAGACCTTCTGTGTAAACTCCGCTCAGCCTAGTTCTCTTGTGTGATGAAGTATGAATGACGGATCTTGAGAGTGCAGAGATTCTTCCAACAATAAAAGTAATGGGAAGAGTTCCAATTTCGGACCTGTGCCTTCTAGAAGTAATGATCATCACTTCTGGTCCGGGTGCATCGATAAATTTGAACGGTCAAAGACCATGTTCAAAATTACCATGCCACCTCTACAAATTCTAAGTAATGGGCCTGTGTTCAAGTCGTGAAGGCTGTGGACTAATCTGAGTGCAAAAGCAGCGAATCATATTGAGTACAGTGATTAGCTTTTATCAAACTCTTTAATGAGATAAGTATTGCATGGTTAAATAATGTTTATGAATTGTTTAATTATTAATTCATACTATAACATTGAGATAGTATTTCTTGTTTGAGATAGTTGAGTCTCATGAACTGTTAGTAATCTCTTCTTAATGCTTTTAGGACGTATAAAGAAATGAAAGAGATTGCTTCCGAGAAGAGCTTGATGCATCCTGTAGGTTGAAAATGGAGACATTGCGTGCAACCTTGAGGTTGTGTGAATGGCTGAAGACATCTCTTTGAAGAGGAAGCATTAACCCTCAAAGAGAGTTCTATGATTCAAGATGCAAGGCCTGATGCTAAGATCCTCTTCAACAGTTGAGATAAGAATTGCTCAAGTCAGCCAACCTGGATTCAACATTGGTAGCTCCGCAAACCTCTTCCGTATGGAGTTTTCTAGGATGAGGTTGAAGAGGACAGCCCTAAATTTCTACAGATATGTGCATTGGAAACCATTTCTCTAAAGCAAGTATTACAGACGTTTTTTTGGACGAGGAGGTCAGGAGGCTGATGCATTTAATTAGAGTTTCAGAGGGAGTCACATCTTCACTTGTTGTAATGCATAATTCTTTGAGATAGAGAGATATGAGGTGAAAGCCCTTGTTCATCTTTGAGACTGAGATGAGACGTCATGTTGAGAGCTTCCATGATGACAGGTCCCAGGATCTAACTTTAGAAGAGCCCCAAGCACCCGCAGTGTGGCTTGAGGGGGGGTGTTGGTTATAAGCCACACCCAGACTGATGATGGGCTGGCCACAAGGGGCCAGTAGCTCAGTTGATAGATCTAAGCATATTGAGATCCCCTACCATTATGCAAGAGACATGGTAGAAAGGAATGTAATCCAGTTGGAGTATATTAGTTCAAATGATCAAACAACAAACATACTCACCAAACCTCTCTCCAGAGTTAAGGTTGAACTCTTCGGGAAGAAACTTGGTATGTAATTTGATATTATGTTTGAAATTCAAAATTATTTATATGCTGTACTAATATATAAAGATGTTTAATGTGTAAACTCTTTTGTCATGTGCGTGACTCCATGACCTTATTGGCCTACTCCCCCTGTGTACATTATTGAAAGTTGACGATCTTTCTAATAATGAACACTTGTATGTAACATTGCAAAGTGATCTGTTGTGACCTTTTTCACACATCACCCCATCCAAGATGGGGACCCCCTGATTTTTGCTCCATTCTGGTCTTTTGGCTTTGCGTCTCTCTCTCTCTGGTCCTTTTGTCTTTTCGGGGATGTCCCATCGTTTGACCCAAGTTAAAGTATTGATTAAGTCTGTGGAATTAGGGTTTTCTATCCTTCAGGCTTTTTAAGGTCAAACCAGGTTATCAAATTGGAATCTGAGCTTAGTACAACAATCACAAGGCTTCCAACAAAGTCCCACTGAATTTTTATCGAACTTTGACAACTTACTATTTATAGTAAGTACTCAATCGGGGACTGTTTCAGCAGGATTTTGGAATTCTATCAGCTTCGACACATTCAGAACACATCAAGTTGCTTGCATGTAAATTTTGAGCCAGATCAGACAACTTGCTATTTTTAGCAGTTCAGGCTTCAAAAGCCATTTTCAGGGGTCAAACATATGATTCTTCATTGCATGTCCGGAGATTACTTCTGGGTTTCTCGAAACCTTCGCAACGATATAACATGCAAACCGAGATGACCACTTTCAAAGTTCAACCTTTGGAGGCTATTTTTAGGGTTTGCATGCGGAGTTCTCTAACGCATGTTCGGATATTCCTTCTGGGTTTTTCAAGAGCTTCGCAACAGTGTGACATGCAAGCAGAGAAGATCAAGTTTCGAGGACTTACTATTTTTAGCCAGTGCCCGCATGCAGACCAGTTTTTTGGGTTTTTCTGGGTTTCTTGAGATCCCACAGGCAATATGACATGCAAAATCATCCGACAGTGGATAAGTCACTTTTTAGGAAGTTTCTATAAATAGCAGTTTCACCCCGGCCACCCAACACTTCAGTTCAGCATACAGAATGACATGCAGAAGAAACAAAGTCAAACAGAGACCGTTCGGGATACATGCAAGTCAACTTAGGGTTTCCACTTTTATAGGGGGTAAAATCCAGAAATTGCCAGAACGAAGCACCCCACCAATGTCAGCATACTTCAAGGCACCCGCTGGCAAAATTTGAGCGGAATCGGAGAACTTACTATTTTTAGTAAGTCAGGGCACGACTATAAATAGCAGGTCTGCACCCGAGGTTGGCATTAGAGCGACACTCAAGTTATCAGGATCAAGCGTTGCAAGTTTCAAGTCAAACGGAGCTACTGAAGTCAGAAAATCAAGAACTTACTATAAATAGCAGGTGGCTATAAATAGTAGGTCAAGGCAGAGAACTGACAAAACAGGTTCACAGGGCGAAGAAGATCAGATGGTGAAATTTTTAGGCAAAACGGAATTGAGGAAGTCAAGGAAATCAAGGGCTTACTATAAATAGCAGGTGGTTATAAATAGCAGGCTGGCATGTGGGACAGGCGAAAGCAAGTTCACCAGGCAAAGAGGGTCATATGGTGAAATTTTCATGCCAAACGGAGCCATGGAAGTCAGAGAAGCAAAGACTTACTAAAAATAGAATGTGAGATTGAAGGCAAGCAGAGATATGAAAAAATTCTCTAAGTCTGGAAAATGAAAGTGGCCTAGTGGAAATGTGCCCACATCAAGATTGATAGCCTGAAAATTTTCTAAGTATGAAACAGAAGTAGCCACCCCTATATGCGCCCCAGTCAAGGTGATGAAGACTTAGGAAATTCTAAGTATGGGGGAATCAAAGCTCATGTATGAAAATGCGCCCACCTAGTAAAACATAAGCATGGGGTCTCATTTGCGCCCAAGGAGAAAAGAAAGCCTTTGAAAATAATCTAAGGCACGAAACGAAAGTACACCCTCTAGAATGCGCCCGCAAGCAAAATTCTAAGTGTGTGAAAATTTTCCAAGGCAAAAACAAAAGCACAAGGGTCAAAATGCGCCCACCTTCAAGAGGGAGACTATGAAATTCCTAAGGCGTGGAAACTTCAAAGGGTCACCTTCAAAATGCGGCTAAGTATGAAATTGAAAGTACAACACCTAAAATGCGCCCACCTTAGGAAGGTAAAATGAGAGAGCCTTGAAATATTTCTAAGGCAAAAGTGGAAGCATGCTAGTGAAAATGCGCCCTCACATGAAAGCTTCTCCATCAAAATGCGCCTAAAGGTGAGTGAGAGGCCGAAAAGTTGCTAAGGCATAAGATGAAAGTGGCTACCTTCATATGCGCCCATGATGAAATCAAAAGTGAACACATAGAAATGCGCCCAAGGGGTCAAGAGGGTGGAAAAATCTTCTAAGGCATTGAGAATTTCCTAAGGCGTTAAAAGGAAGGCAGAGGCATTGAAATGCGCCCCATGTGAAATGTGCCCCATGTGAAATGTGCCCAACAAGGGTTGTAATTTAAGAAAAAAAAAATGCCTAAGTCACAAAATGAAAGTAGAAGGTGTTCAATGTGCCCTCAAGAAGAAGAAAAGATGAAAGTTTCTAAGGCATGGAAACAAAAGCTGGAGGTAGTATTTGTGCCCAAGTCAAGGTGGGAAGTGACTTCAAAAGTTTCTAAGGCAAAAATGAAAGCAGGCCATGTGAAATGCGCCCAGGGAGATAAAGAGGAAATAGAGCCTTGAAATTCTTCTAAGGCATTGAAATGAAAGTAGCCACCTCTATTTGCTCCCCACCTCCAACAGGAAAAAAATGCTTAAGTATGGAAGACAAAAGTAGAGGGGTGGAAATGCGCCCAGCAAGGATTGTTATTTGAGAAAATTTGCCTAATGAGCAAAAATAAAAGTGAACACATAGAAATGCGCCCAAGCTAATTGGAGAAGGCTTAAACGCCTAAGGCATTGAGGATGAAAGTAGAAGGGGCTAGATGAGCCCAACAAGTGTGGAGATGTTGACAAAATAAACTAAGGCGTAGGAAGGAAAAGCAAGGAGTCTCACACGCGCCCAAGTCAAGAGATGAATGGTGGTAAGAAAATACGCCTAAAATAAAAGCTTGCCACCCCAAATGCGCCCAAGGTAGGAAATGACTTAGAGTTATTTCCTAAGTGATGAGAATAAAAAATACCAAGGGTCAAATACGCCAGAAGTAGAAAATGTTAAATATTTTCTAAGTGAAATAACATTTCACTAGGGAAGAACACGCCCTTGGCATGGAAAGATGACTTGATGAATTTTAAAAATTTTCCAGACACATTTAAATGAAGTGGACACAGTGACGATGTTTTATTTCCAAGGCGGAAGCAACTGATATATTTTTCCATGGGTCAAATAAAGATTAAATGAACCCGTTCAAAAGGCACCCATGGGTTGAAAAAATTGAAAAATTGATTTCCTAAGGGAAATTTTAATATTTCCAGAGGAAATTCGTTTTGACTAGATCATTTTCCTAACGGAAATTAAATCTCAGAGGATGAATTGATCGGAGCGAGCGAGTGATTTTTGTCAGCAAGTTGAATTATTTTAAAGGGGGGATTTAAATTTTCTAAGGCAAATTTGATAATTCAAATGATGGATATTTTAAGTGAGAGGGAAATAATTTTTTAAATCTCCCATGAAATCTTCAAGTTGAATTTAATCAAACGTGACAAGAATTTTAAATGGAGTTCTCAAACAAATCAGAGTGATTTTCTCGCGAATTGTTTAATTACTAGCAGTTAACTGGCAGACTAGAAAAGGAAATTCGAAAGTTGAAGAAGAAAGAATCCTCATTAATGGCAACTGCCATAATGACTGGCTGACGACTAGCCCACTACTGCGCCTGAAATGGAAGATGCCAAACAGAGAGAGTGGAGAATTGATGAAGGTACTGAAAATAGCCCCAGCACTACTCAGCAGGATTCTTCGCGAAGAGTTATTTAAACAACTTCATTTCTTTCATTTCTTCACACGTTTCAAAGAGCTTGGAATTGCTGAAGTGAAGAATTTTGTGAGAGATCAAAATCTTTTTCGAAGTTGCTGAGAGTGAGGTTGGATTTTATTCTTCTAAGAGCGAAGTTGCTAAAGATTTTAATTCTCGAAGAGCTGAGAGTGTGTTGCTGCAAATTTCGAAATCATATACTGCTTTTGCTGGAGAGATATTTCCGGATTGCTGAAATTTGAAGTTGCTACGGATTTTTGAAGTTGCAGAGGTTCTTGAAGTTGTTGGAGATTTTATTTTCAAACTGCTGAGAGTTAAGGTTGTTGAAATCATTTTCGAAGTTGCACGAGAGTTCTTGGAGTCGCTGCAGATTTTATTTATTCGAGCTGCTGAAAGTTAGTTGCTGAAGTTGAAAGTTGCTGAGGTTGACAGAAGTTGAGACAAAAGATTTAATTTATTCTGTGCTGAGAAAATAGCCACATTGCTGAAAGTTGTTAGTTTGCTGTAATTTTCTTCGCCAGTCAGAGTGCAGTTGCTGAAAGCTTCTTTATAAGCTCAGAGTTTTTATACAGTTTGAGGTTTGGAGTTAGAAAATTATGCTGAAGAATTTTATTTTCAAAAGCTAACTCCACATCCACAGCCGTCTCGGAGGCTATTTTATTTTATTAAAAATCTGCAAACTAACTTATTATTATTCTATCTTATTCTTGCAGATGGCTGGAGCAAGGGATGTTGCAGGAACAAGCAGAGCCGCAGGCAGAGCTGCAAACGCTGCAACGGGCAAGGCTAGCTCATCCCGGCAGGCAATGATCAAAAGGCTCGCCAAGTCATTTCTTCCAAAACCGGCAATTGTTTCAAAGTTGGTAGGATTAAGTGACACCAACTTCGGGTCATTTAATCTAAATGCACTCAAGTCTAGGATGTATGGACTGGGAGGCCATCAACCGTCAGTCACGACACATAACATCATGAAGAGTGGTATCTACGCAGCCGCTGGTTTTCCACCAGCAATTCAGTGCCCGGAGCTAATCATGGAGTGTGCGAACTACTACAAGCTGGAGCGTAGAACCATTGTCTCTTCGGATGGCAAATTGCTTGCCAACTTCACGCCAGATGCCATCGGAGAGGCATTTGGGATTCCTACTGCCGAAAAGATACTATACAAATCATAGGAGAGGGCGGATAAAATGTACTCCACCTCCTTCGAGAGGGTTGCTGCGGTCATCAACAGAGTCTGGATGCAAAAGCCAAAGCCACCTCGCACTAGACTCCCAAAGCAGATAATTGCCGAAGATGTGAAACAGGAATACTGCAACTTGATGATGATGCTGAGCCGAATAAATGGGAGTGCACAAGCCTACTTCTTCGAGCCTTGGATGTTCTACTTCATCGAGATCATCTTGGAGGGAAAGGAGTGTGTTGACTGGGCAAGAATGATCAGTGATAACATAGATGAACAGTTCAGGAGCCTGAGGGGGACGAAAACCTTTTACATGAGCTCGTATGTGATATATATGCTGGCAAGAATGACCAAGTACCGAGGGATTACATACAAGGAGCCAATAGGCTGTGCACCTGATCAGTTCAAAATCCATGAGGCCTGCACACAGTTGCATCTAACTAACCCTGCCAGTTACAAACGGGCTAATGATGCATTCACAATGCACATCACGAGGACCCTTCAGCGGAGAACGCAGCAAAGAATATCCAAAGAAGCACAAGCATTGATAGAGGAATACGGATATTGGCTCATTCAATTTTCGAAATTCACTTACATTAGGCTGCAGGGGTTCACTTTGTATCCATACCGGCTACTGAGGTACCCCACCGATCACATTACAATGCTGGAAATATCTAGGCAATTGATCGCCTATGATAAAATTCAGAAAAAGAAGAAGAAGGGTGGACTTGACTTTCCTATTGCCATGGGAAATTCCACTGAGGTGTGTCCCTCCTTGCAGGCAGCTCGAGAGGCAGAGGATGAGCTGCAATTCTATCATCTATCGTATCACACAGGCAGACAGGATTTCGATGCTTACAGAAACATCCGAATGATACAGAATGTCGAGTACCGACACAAGGCCCACATTGAGGACTTTTGGGCAAATGCTGTTGATGAGGTTGAAATAAGGAAAAGGAAGTTTTCTAGGCTTCCCCTCAAATTGATCAGGGAATGCGAGATCATCCCAGTTCCCGACTAGGTGGAAGAGGATGTCAACGTTATACAGCCCGACTATGGTTCGGTCAGGGATACTCCGGTCCCACCACCTGATTGGTCCGAGCCAGAAATCATGGACTTGGACACGCTCTCTATTCCGGTGTTGACTTTCACAAGAGCTTGGGTCGATAGACATGTATGCAGACTTAAGAGCATATCGATCGCCCTTACTTATAGCTTGATGGGTGACCCAAGGCCGCTATTGGTGAGAAGGGGAAAACAGGTTGCTCAAACACCGGAAGCACAAGTAGAAGTACCAACCCAACCAATACCGTTGAGGATGGAACAAGCATCACCTATGCACTCACAAACTCAGTCTTCGAGTTTGAGAGTGATTTCATTATTTGCTGATCAGAGGGCAGGATTGGGTGAAGAGTGGGAGCTTGAGGAGGTGGATCAACCCAACATTCGAGAATCAGATAGTATAAGCGTCAGTGCATCTAGGGCTGGCCGACAAGAGGAAGAAGAGGAAACAGTGGTTGACACTCATTTCCAACAGATGTTGGACATGACATTGGAGGAAGAGGAAAACACAGAACAGGGGACCCAAGGGTCAGGAGATACGCAGCTCGTGGAAGATGATGATCCCGAACAGAACAGTGCAAGAAGAGAAGAAGTACACGAGGTGGAGGCAACAGAAGAGAAGCCCCTCGTCATTTGCAATCCACAGCAGACAGTGCCGGATTGGCTCACAGAGAGAATGAGAAGAGAGCCTGAGGATGATACAGATCCAGCTGTCGAGATGGAGGAGTTCCTCAGAAGAATTAGTGCGCCTCCAGAAAAGAAGAGAGCCAGAAAATTTTCGAAGATTTCGACTGACGAGTCAGGCTCTCGCACACTCCAAGTTGCTGTCCCAAGGGAGGAGTATGATCGAGCCGAGGAGAGGCCTGAGAACTACGTGATCACCACCGTAGAGTTGGGTCGTCCTACGGGAGCCCAAATTGTCGAGGAGTTCGATAACTCCTATCAGGCGCTGGAGGATCAGTTGCTCAGAACAGAAGGGAAGTATAAGAAGTTAAAGAGAGAGCACAAAACCTTGATTGGATATGTGCAAAGTCTAGCGCGTCCAGGTGAACAGGCAGACCCAGCAGTAGAACTCCCACTTGAGCTTCCGAGGGAGTCTGTTATTGGCTTGGAGGACCTTAAGAAGATGGAGACAGAGGCAGACAAATGGGTCAGCCATGTTCGGACTGATACAGAAAAATTTATGGAGGACCTCGCCGACTCTTATCAGCAGGCCTCGAATATTTTGGCACGCATGGATATGGTAGATCAAGCTTGGGGCGATATCTGCATCTATCAGACGAAGACCGTTCTTCGTTTAGGGGCTTTGATGCATATACCTCTACAAACTTTGGTGGATGGAGGTGTGATTCAGGATGGTGACAGGTATGATTTCACCGGTTGGTACTCCTCGGTGGTCACGGGTCGTGGGTTTCATGATGCAGCAAGGGCAGATTTGGCCAGAACCAGGAAGGCAATGGGTAATATCTCGGAGGGAGTTCTTAATACACTGGAGGCCATATTTGCTAGAAGGCTGGCTCTAGAGGAAATAACTGTTGATAGCTTGAGAGGCAAATTGGCTCCATTCTTCTCAGCTGCGAGGTTGCTTGTCTAGGATGACTTTGAGAATGTCTCCACTTTCTCCAGTATAATCTAGAATACCCAGGACGCCTTGGTGGCATGGAAGAAGTCTTACACTCGGCACAGACAAACGGTAGCGGTCTTGGAATTTCAGCTCAACCATATTCCACCAATTTCAGTTCAGGAGGTTGAGGCGGTATTGGCCCAGCTAATCGAGTTTGCAGTTCGAGAAGAGGACAATGGGAACGCGCTGCTTGATGAGGATCTTCTGGAAGATGAGGATGGGCATTAATTGCTCATTATGGTTCTTGCGGGGGAGTGGAGAATATTCTGTGCATTTATTGCCCCACTCCTCTCTGTGGTGGTTTTTAGGGCAGAAACCCTAATTAGGGCATAGGTGGCTTGATCTGAGCCCTTTATTGTAATTGAATCCGTACCGTCCATTGAAATGGGCTAACTATAAAAGGGGCATCCCCCGTCATTTGTAATCTATTAGAACTAGAATTGAATCAGAGATAGAGTTGAGCTAGAGAATAGAAGGCATATAGCATTTAGCTTAGAAGTTAGCTTAGATTGAGGAGGAAAGGAAGTTTTCCCATTGAGGACTTTGTAAGAAGTTGTTGTGAACACTCTCACAATATAAAGATTTATCATTGTTTGGTGGTTCTATCTTCTATTATGAGTAGCTAGCAAGGCTTGTTCGTCTTTCCAATTCAAGTGGATAGAGTAGAGTAGACTTTGTTTTATGCAAGTAGTTGTTAATTGTGGAGTGTGGCGTTGCGATTTGAGCACATCTTCTTTCATCCATACCACTAGCGGGCTTACTGATGGTAAGTTCGCCTTGCATGGTCAACTGGAGTATTGGCACTTAACTTCGATTGTGGCTCATATGTCCGTATGCATCATGGTGATGGTATGTACATGTTGTGTCATAATTTGAACACCTTTCTCATCCTTTGAAGATTGCACCAACTTTGTCAGAGTTGTCCGAAAGGAGATGAAGCAAAGTCTGGTTTGAAGATTGTTTAAGTCGATCCTCGTCCTCCACCCTTTAGAAGTAGATTTGTAGAATCCCTATCCCTATCCCTTTAAATTCAGTATTTCCCGGTTAATTTAGGAGTCAGAGCAATATTGTCAAATCATTCATGTCTTAACTGCTTCATAAAATCGAACAACTACGTAAGTCCCCTTGAATACCCAGCATATTCACATTAGCCAACTGAGTCTATTCGCGTTAAAGGAACCTTGGAGTTGAACGCATGAACTTTCACGCAATCTTTGCATGCGGGATACTTTGATCAAGAGAGAATAGAATGACTGTTGGGCATTTTTATTCTGTGTTGATGTCATCATAAAAAGCACGTCAACGTGATCATGATAGATATCATGTGACTTGATATCTGCGGACATGTCATGATAGTATCTCTTAAACACTTTGATGGATATCATGGGACTTGATGTCATCTGTAGATCATTGTGATCCTTAAGAGATAATCATGGTGGATATTTATATCCGTGAATATGCCATGAATTATGGTAGACATCATGTGACTTGATGTCAGTGCACATACCACAATAAAGATGTGTTATGGAGAATGTCATGTGACTTGACACTTTCAGAAGCATACCATATCTTCTGATATCATGAGTTAGGTGATATCACTTTTACTTGATGGAAGTTATCCTCCCTAGTTAAAGAGGGAGTGTTGAATAATGAAGATGTGTTATGGAGAATGTCATGTGACTTGACACTTTCAGAAGCATACCATATCTTCTGATATCACGAGTTAGGTGATATCACTTTTACTTGATGGAAGTTATCCTCCCTAGTTAAAGAGGGAGTGTTGAATAATGAAGATGTGTTATGTAGAATGTCATGTGACTTGACAATATTGAGAAAACATACCATGTCTTCGATACCACGTGTGAAGGTGATATCTCTACTTATTTGATTTGAAATATCTTCCCTAGCTAAGAGGGAGTGTTAATGGATGATAGCTTCGGTCAGATATAAATAACGAATGCTGAAAGCATCTTCATTATTTATATGTGATCAAAGAATATCATTATTATACATATTTCTGGAAATCGAATTTTTGAGCATATATATAAATTTGAAATAATAGATGTTAGAATTTCGCATTTAATATTAATCGGAATTCATTTAATATCCACCTAAGTATTGAAGGTTGTATATGTGTTAGATATACTAACCACATGACAAACGGATTTGTCAAAGAAACCCGCGCGCCCAAAGGACACGTCCTTTGAGCGGACATGTCTCCACGTGTGGAGACACATCCTCTCAAGAGACGCGTCTCTTAGAGGCGGGTTCTCCTCACATATTTATGGTGGATCCTTGTCTGATATGCAAACATCAAAATTTATTAATGTTCTGCAATCAGTTCATGCAGCTTTAAGAGAAGATAAAAGGAAGATCCGATAGATGTTGTTTGACCTGCTAGGATCGACCTTTAAACAATCAAGAATCTGATCATTGCATTAACAGTCTTGATAGAGCATCTGCTACCGCATTGTTGGATCCTTTTACATACTTGATATCAAAGTCATAGGCTTGTATGCGACTAACCCATTTTTGCTGATGATCGTGCAAGTCCTTCTAATGCATGAAGTACCTTAGGCTATTATGATCAGTTTTCACATGGAACTTTGTGTAGACCAAATATTGGCGGAATTTTGCCAAGGCATGCATTATAGCGAACATCTCTTTATCATAAATGGGATAGTGCCTTTCTGCTTGAGTAAGCTTGGGACTTTCAAAAGCTATAGGGTGCTTATTTTGCATTAGAACTGCGCCAATCCCTTCTCTCGATGCATCGGATTGTAGTTCAAAGGGTAAGGTGAAATCGGGGATGGCCAAAATTGGACATGAACTCATGGCATCTTTTAGTTTCTCAAAGGCTTGTTGGGCTACTTCATTCCATGAGAAAACTCCTTTCTTGGTTAGGTCTATGAGGGGAGCTGCAATCTTGGAGAATCCCTTTACAAAGCGCCTATAATAACTGCACAATCCCACAAAGCCCCTTAATTGTGTGAGGGTTTTGGGTTGAGGCCACTCCTTGATGGCAGCTATTTTCTCTTCATCCACACTCACTCCTTGGGCATTGATTTTATGGCCTAAGTACAATATCTCCTCCATGCCAAATTCACATTTTGATGCTTTGGCGTACAATGACTCTTGCTCTAGGATTCTGAGGGTCTCATCAATGTGCTGGAGTTGTTCTTCCCATGTTTTACTGTACATATGAATGTCGTCGAAGAGGATTAGGAGGAACCTTCCGAGTTTCTTGTGGAAAGTGTGGTTCATGCACGATTGAAAAGAAGCTAGGGCATTGGTGAGCCCAAAAGGCATGATTAGGAACTCAAAATGCCCATAGTTGCATCAGAAAGCTGTTTTTGGCACATCTTTTCTCATTCTTATTTGATGATACCCCGACCGAAGATCAATTTTGGAAAAGTACCTTGCCCCATGGAGTTCATCAATGAGTTCATCGATATGGGGGATGGGGTAGCGATTTGTTGACGTGCCTTTTATGACAGCGCCAGCACAGAATAAAGTTGCCCAACGGTCACTCTATTCTCTCTTGATCAAAGTGTCCCACATGCTAAGATTGCTTGAAAGTTCATGTGTTCGACTCCAAGGTTCCTTTTATCGCGAATAGACTCAGTTGGTTGATGTGTTTTGCTGGTTATTTCAAGGGGACTTACGTAGTTGTTCAACTCTGTGAAGCAATTAGGACATGAATGATTTGGCAATATGTTCTGGTATCTAGACTGACTCGAAAATGCAGAATTTAAAGGGGATAGGGATAGGGATTCTACAAATCTACTTCTAAAGGGTGGAGGACGAAGATCGACTTAAACAATCTTCAAACCAAACTTTGCTTTGTCTCCTTTCGAACAACTCCGACAAAGTTGGTGCAATCTTCAAAGGATGAGAAAAGTGTTCAAACTATGACGCAACACGTTCATACCGTCAATACGACGCATACAAACATATGAACCATAATCGAAGTTAAGTGCTGATACTCCAGTTGACCATGCAAGGCGAACTTACCATCAGTAAGCCCGCTAGTGGTATGGATGAAGAAGATATGCTCAAATCACAACGCCACACTCCACAATTAACAACTACTTGCATGAAATAGAAATCTACTTTACTCTATCTACCTTGAATTGGAAAGACGAAATGGCCTTGCTAGCTACTCATAACAAAGAAGAAATCACCAAGCAATGAAACTCTTTGTATTATGAAAAGTGTTCACAACAACCTTTTACAAAACTTTCAAAGGAAAGTTTTCTTCCCTCCTCAATCTAAAGCATACTTCTAAGCTAAATGCTATATGCCCTCTACTCTCTAGCTCTGATTCAACTCTTGATC